>CM066226.1:8848500-9291856 GCA_033675125.1 Athetis lepigone | reverse complement strand
TAACCTCTTGACAACTAACTGACAGCCAGCTGTCGGGCTGCTATTGTCTTTCTATGTGTCTCGAATCACGTGTGTTCAAAAGATTAAATTTCGCGCTTATATTTTTTATAAATTGTATATAATGAGGTTATAAGTTGGTGGTTAAAGTTTTAAGGAATTATTTATTTTCTTCTTTTTAGTGTTTAAATTAAATTAAAATATTTTTTTAAAGTTTTTTATTTTTTATTTATAAAAAAATATTAATAAAAATTTAATTTAATTTTTTTTTTTTTATTATAAAAATGAAACTAGCAACCCTCTCCAGATTTGTTTAGGTGTTACAAAATTTTAAATCTTGACTGACAGACACAAAGATAGTAGAAAGCAAGTTTGTTTTATATGTAATGATAAAAAGTATCTTCCTGCTACCTATTTATTTCACTATTCTTACAGGTCAGTTTAAAATACTAGTCTTAATAATATATTTTTTTTAACTTTTATTTGCCTCAGCGGGTCTGCAATTATTACTTTGCAAGTAAGAACAATAGCCCATAGATAATCCGACACAAGGTATATATTATACTTCACTTTATTATTATTAATTAGTACTAAATAGGTCAGTCTTCAGTCAGTAGGTCGCCTTTCGGTAAATAAAATAATTATATAAGTATTACAAACACAACTCCCGGCATGCCTTACCGGTATAAAATGACGTTGCCTATTTGTCTGTCTGCAGAACATGGATGGCTACAATGACAATTTTTAAAAAAACGATCTGAAAGGCCCTTTTGACCTAGCTGTGTCTGTTCTGTTAATCTGTTTGTGTGTGGTTTGTAAGTACAGTCAAAGTATCAATCAATGCCTCCTATTTATCACCAACTAGCTGTCCCCTGCGGTTTCACCCGCATTTTTCGATACTACTCCGCTCCCGTGGGTCGTGGCGTGATGGTATATAGCCTATAGCATTCCTCGATAAATGGTGTATCTAACACTGAAAGAATTTTTCTAATCGGACCAGTAGTTCCAGAGATTACCCCCTACATACAAACTTACAAAATTTACCTCTTTATTAGTATAGATAGTATAGATAACATTGACAAGTTTGTACAGAGGAGGTTATGTCAGCAAGCAATCACATGCATAAATAAAATAAGTGATATAATAATTTAAGAGTTTGTCTTTGCTGAAATTTCACTTTTTTGAGTGATCTAAATAATAAAAATTACTTACCTAAGCAATTATAAAAAGTAGGAAACGCTAAACGCGGCAGGTGTGGTAAATCAAATCAAAACAAAACAAGTATAAAGATGCAAATTGCAGACAGAGTCAAAGACAGCTGACAGACGACTGACCTTGACAGATCAGACACACTACACATCTTAGATTATTAACCTCTAGATGTAGCCATGAGGTTGTAAAGAAGTGTGAAAGTGAGAAGCATATATACGGATTTCGTAAGAAAATTGAGACAAAGCATAACATGCTCTGTCTCGTTCGGCGTGGACGGTTTTCGCTTGGCGAACATTGAAAAGTTAGCCAAACAAAGGGATGTCATTGTCACCGTCATTGAATGGTCGGCTCGTATTAGTTTTTACAATTTTATAACAATTTCGGTAATTAAACCAATAGTTTTAATGTATATTTGAGAAATTGACTCCAGTAGTTAAGTGTTTAGTGCTTTTTCTGTGCTATAAAATGGGAGGATGCACTATTTTAAGCTGCAAAAGCCGCACAGAAAGAAAGCAAGATAAGAATGTTACTTTTCACTCGTAAGGATGCAAATATTACAAGTTATTGTGCATTGATTGAATAAATACATTTGTGTGTATGTAATTACATGGCTTTCGATCAAAATTAAGGACATTTTCTTGCGATATCGTCTATATTTTTATCTACATAACCTATTACTTGTTTTTCAAAGTGTTACCATACCTCAGTTCTATTTTTTCCATAACTTGATAATAAAATTGGAACTAGTTAAATAAATAAAATTAATCAGATGATTAATTAGTTCTTTGATGCCCTGTGAGGTATCCTCTTCCTTTTAAAAGGAATTTTATATAATTTTTATAGTTGGACATCACAGACATCAGTGAAGGAAAACATCGTGAGAAAACCTGGACTCGTAACTTAAATAATACTTACGATATAAATAATTTTGCACTCTTAATAAGGATTATGATACGCAACTCACTACATGAATGTAATAAGTAGTTGTTGCAACGGAACATCTCACGGTTTTGGTCATATTTAGGGAAAATTTTACGTAATGACAACATTGAAATTTTATAGTACTGTCTCATGTGCGGCCACGCGGTGGCTACATCTAGAGGTTAATAATCTAAGCTACACATGTATTATGCACTACACAGAGTATAGAAAGAACTAGCGTGTGTTGCCCGTCGCGTCGTAAAATGTATAACACAATACAGAATTACTCTGGTTGTATTAACTAGGAAAAGAATAACCAGCTTACTTATATAGTGTGCAGTCTCTGCACAGTATAAATATGAGCTTTGGTTTGGTTTTGGCCAACGCCGCCGTTGAATCAACACAAATGTATATAAAAAAACATGCATTCGTCTAGAAATGTTTAGAAAATGATATTGATTGCGATTTGACAATGACATGTTGACAGTCGTTCGAAAATGTTGTTGGTACTGACAGCAATGCAAAATTGCAATCGAATCAGCGAATCAGTGACATACATCAGTATCAGCACGTTTTATAATTTGGTTATGTTGTGATTCGTCTTGTGTAACTAATTGTGTACTTATTTATAAGGACATGTCGGACCCAACAGTAACAAAACCTTCAGGCAAAAGTTGGCGTGAAATAAATCAAGAAAGAAAAGCCTTAAAGCGGAAAAGAAATGAAGAAAAAATTGTTAAGCGTGAAAAGAGAGCCGCATTGGAAAAGGAAGCTGAAACTAAAGTAAAGGAAGAGGTCGCTCGCGAAAAGAAATATGCAGAAATTTCTACTGTTAGCATAGCTATCCCAGGTTCCATACTAGAGAACGCTCAGTCAGCCGAGTTGCGCACTTATTTAGCGGGTCAAATAGCCAGAGCTGCATGTGTATTTTGTATAGACGAAGTGGTAGTATATGACGATATTGGAGACAAGTTAAACACAAAAAAGTCAAAGCTAGATGGTGGAGACGGTGCCATAGTAGCACGTAAAAGTTGTGTCCAGTTAGCTCGCATTTTACAATACTTGGAGTGTCCACAATACTTGAGGAAACATTTTTTCCCTTTACACAAAGATTTGGAATTTGCTGGACTGCTCAACCCTCTAGATGCACCACATCATCTAAGGATGTCAAATGATTTTCAGTTCAGGTTGGAATAAGTTGTTAGACTTGACTTGTTTACCTCTCTGTGCAAAATATTTAATTTGAATTAATTTTGTTTTAGGGAAGGTATAACAATGAACAAAAAGACCAAGCCAGGTAGGGGGTCCCAGGTCAATGTTGGACTTCTTCAAGACATTTCCACTGATAAGCTTCTGAACCCAGGCATCAGAGTTACAGTGAGAATGCTTCCTGCCCAAGAAGGGGGTAAGAAGATCAAGGGAAAGATTGTCAGCTTGACCACCCCAAGAGCTGAAACTGGAGTATATTGGGGATATACTGTTAGAATTGCCAATAACCTAAGTCAAGTCTTTACACAGAGTCCCTACAAAGACGGGTATGTAAAATATAAACTTTGCTTAACTTTTCATCGACCAAACAACAGCCGGCTGTCATGCGTGCATTGTGTGTTTGAAGGTTTAATAAAGATATGAGAGCCTTTATTTATGTTTGATTTCAGGTATGATTTAACCATTGGTACTTCAGATAGAGGTACTCCCATTGATGACCTACCAGAAAAACAAGTTGACTACAACCATGCATTAATTGTATTTGGAGGTTTGCATGGGATTGAAGCTGCCTTAGAGAGTGATGAGCAACTGAAAGCAGAGGAAGCTAGTTTATTGTTCAACCACTATATCAATGTATTACCTACACAAGGTTCTAGAACAATCAGGACTGAAGAAGCAGTACTCATCACTCTGTCAGGTCTTAGAAATAAATTAAAAGCGAAAAATGAGCCAATGGTTTTCACAGGCTCTGGAATAGCTGTGAGTTCTTCATTCCCCACTTCCAAAGTGGAACTATCAGATTCTGGTACTGACAATCACTTAGATCTAAGCAGATTTGACTAAATAATAAACAGTTAAAAACATGTAAATGATTTATTTCAATAACCTTAGTAGAAAAATATGTCTTTTTACCCTTAGAAATAATGGAAGACACCATTACAATTTAGGAACAATATAATTTATCGTTTATTGATAGCTTGTTGTACAGTGTCGCGAAGTGACCTGATTGTTGCTGCTTGATCAGCTGCCCCTATAACAGCAGTTCCTGACACTATCATGTTTGCTCCGGCCTGGAAAATGAAACAAATATCAAGTATAACAATAAGCTTAATTTTATTTATCTCTTACTTGCCTTTATTATAAAAAAAAGTGAATGTTTTACACATTAGACTCACATTAGCACAACAGCTTATGGTTGCTGGTCCTACTCCACCATCTACTTCAATATCCAACAAAGGATACTGTTCTCTCAAGTATTTTACTTTGGTCATTTGATCCTCCATAAACTTTTGACCTCCAAATCCTGGTTCCACCGTCATTATAAGTACCATGTCAGATATGGAAATATATTTTTCCACTTCAGACACAGGTGTACCAGGTTTTATTGCAAGCCCCACCTAAAAAAAAATTTACTTGATTTAGTTATGCTGTGAATAAAATAAATAGGTACTTTATTCAAACACACTGATTAGAGCATTTAATTGCCTATTGATAATAGATATTGCATGTACCTACAAGAATTGTGTGTGTCAAAATCTAATAAGAAAAGAAAAAAGTACCTTCATGCCATTTTCCCTAATTTTTCTACATACTTCTGCTACATTGTCTACTGGTTCAATATGGAATGTATATTGGTTGACACCAGCATCAGCCATAGGTATAATCCACTGAAACATAAAAAGAGTACTTACATTTTTATATAATCATCAGCAATCAGCATTACATTAGCAGTACCTAACATGTTATAAGAAAGTTTTTCTGTATATTGCAGGCCTGGCCTGAAAGTCACCTTGGAAGCCTGGTGGGTATATATTCCTAAAAATCAAGTTCTGGGAAGTATTCAACTAACCTGTTCAGGCTTTGATACCATCATGTGAGTTTCAAAAAATACATCTTTGATTTTGTTGCGCAAGCATTTTACGACGGGGTGGCCCAAAGTTAAATTAGGAACGAAATGACCATCCATAACATCCAAATGTAAATAATCTGCACCATTGTCCAGCAGTTTTTGAGATTCCTCGTAAAGTCTTGATAAATCAGAATTCAAAATTGAAGGGCCAATCATCGCTTTTAAGTTTCGACTCATTTTGATTTCTTCTAAATTAGCACTGTTTAAAAACACGTTTACTTAGAAACCGGCTATCTGAACAAAATAATGTGATAAACTAATTAACTAAATATAAAAGATGACATTTGACAGTTAAGTAGGTACAGGTTATCTCTCAAGTCAAGTTTGTTTTCGCGCCTCACGGTGGCGGCGCGGCGCGATGGCGCAATCAAAGAGCAATAAAAAGTTTTATTGCTGGGGCCACACTAAGCCAAACAATACATTATCGCGGTGATGGACCATAGACAATTATAAAGGCTGGTTATTATTTCAGCCTGTGGGATGGGAATGGGCTATTAAGGTGAACGCAGACTTGGCCGCACCGCACGCGCCTCAGTCTTCGCATTCGAATTCTTTATATGAAGTTCTATGCCACCTCGCACACCTACCCGCGTCGCAGTTGCCGCAGACCCTGAAACGACAACAAAGAAAATGCGATGACTGCGGGGACTGCGGCGCGTGCGGTGCGGCCAAGTCTGCGTTCACCTTTACAATCCAATCCTAATCCATACTAATATTATAAATGGGAAAGTGTGTCTGTCTGTCTGTCTGTATGTTTGTCTTTCTTTCACGGCAAAACGGAGCGACGAATTGACGTGATTTTTAAGTGGAGATAGTTGAAGGGGTGGAGAGTAACATAGATAGGCTACTTTTTGTCTCTTTTTAACGCGAGCGAAGCCGCGGGAAAAGCTAGTGGCGAGATAAATAGAGCACGTACTTTGGCTTAGCCATGTTCCGTCTCTGTTCTACGAGAAAAAATAATCATCCTGTAGTTTTATCATATGGGTCGAAAGGTTTCATCATAAGGATTATTTTTTGCTAAATAACATAGTGTCACAAATAAAATCTATCTATCTATCACAAATAATATTCTATTTACAATATTTAAGGTAATTTCCCTCCAAGCGGCATAGCCGTAGGACATCCTACTTGGCATAGAAATCCACAGACAAATCGACATTTTACAGTCCACGTGTTTTGGCACCGCACAATGATT
This sequence comes from Athetis lepigone, assembly GCA_033675125.1. Taxonomy (NCBI): domain Eukaryota; kingdom Metazoa; phylum Arthropoda; class Insecta; order Lepidoptera; family Noctuidae; genus Athetis; species Athetis lepigone. The sequence continues at coordinate 9,285,413 of CM066226.1, read as the reverse complement.
TAGGTATTTGCATTTTAATTAAATTGCATTCAATGCAGCACCGAAACCTGGAACATTGTAAGTATAGAAATTATGTACCTATTAGCTAAGACTCGAGGAGTAGCCATGGTGGGTAGATTAGGAAGATGATTTAAACTCTAGGCCACCTGGAATAAAAGGACATGTTGATTTTGTAATATTTTTTTATCTACATCATGTTGACGTTAACATATATTATTTCCCTTTCTTTAATATTTATGCCGAAATGTTTTACAGAAGATTACTGTAGCTTTGACTATTGTAACAACAGCAAACAGCATACATTGTGTAAATATAGGGTAAGTCACATTACAACGACCAAGCGATAGCCGGCTGTCGCGCTGCTATTGTCTTTCTATTTGTCTCGAATCAGGTGTGAGCGAAGGTTTAATTGTTAAAGGGGTATTGTTTTTCCAAGGTGCCTTGTTGGTCCAGTCAAGTTCAGTGTTAGTAAGCGCGACCCCTGAAATAAAACTCTAAGCTGTCGATTTCCAAGACAGCCTCCTAACAACAACCCGGAGTCTGAATTTGTGCCTAGCTTTATATATGCCCCCACAAGTTCTAAGTAGTTAGTGTATATTAATATTGCTGTTGTAAAAACGATTAAAATTAAAGAAATTGTAAAAATTTTATGAATCCCGAAACATTTTTAGTTGGTAAACGAGCCATCTATTAACACACCAGCGCAAATTAATTTTTTCATGTTCCAATGCTAGCTAATAGATGGCGCAAGAAGTTTTAGTTGGTATTTTTGCACTGAGTTCCACTTGGCCGATTTCTAAGTTTTTGGCCTCAGTAGAAATGACTTTTGTATATTATCCATAGTGAGCTGTACCAGCTGTACGTAGTCATATTTCCTTGTCATGTAATAAATGTGCATAATTATAATAAAAGCTAATCTGTCTGTCTGTAAGTTTTCACCGCTAAAGCACTGTAACGATTTTAATTTTTTGATATGAACTAAGCTTGACTCCAAAGAAAGTAAATTATTAACTGTCGCTTGAGAGAGGGCGGAGGGTGATAGTTTTCTCTGCAGCTGATTTTACCTGAGTGTTGCAATTTCTTTAAATTATTAACAGTCTCTGGAGCCAGCAAGCCACTGCGTCGCTTATGAAAATGTTATTTTGGGCGAAAATGAGAGACAAATCATTCTGGATAAAATTAATAGTCGACGTAATAAAGTAGCTGCCGGTAAAATCCGCTCATTACCGTCAGCTGGGAGTATGCTAAAATTGGTAAAATTTGAGAATCTTACTTATTAGCTTTCTGTCTAAAGGACATAAAATTCATAACATAGGCTAAATATATTTTCTAAATATGTAGTTGGATCCGTAATTTCTGCAAATTTATTGGCTTTTTTTACTGTTTGTCTCGCAGTGACTGTTAACCCGGTAGTCGTGGTTTCGATTCCCACCCTGGACGACAAATCTTTGTTGATGAATACGTTTTGTGTCGGGGACCGGGGTGTTATTTATTTATAACATTTATGGATTTTTAAATAATATTAGTCTGTCTGTCTGGTTCTAATAGCACAGGCTCTGCCTAGCCGCGTGTGAGTAGCCCCAAGAAGATTTTTATGTAGGTATCAATTTTTTTTATCCCTAAACAAATGTATCCCCCTCCGAGGTGTTGACCTAAAAGGTTTTGAGGGTCGATTTTAAATTCCAGTTGAGATGATTGTCAATAAACGACTATTGTAGATAGATATAGCACTTACATTTCCATAATTTCAGGTAATACGATTGTGAGTAATAATTACCTACTGTATTAACTACACTGATATTCTAAGTATAAGTCGGTTCATTAAGGAAAGGAATCTTAAATGGCGGCATGTACTTGCGTTGACAGATAGTACAGTATGCATATAAAATTTAAAGTTGAAGTTTTTTTTTCAAATCGAAAATATTATTAAGATGTTTTTTTGTTTTCATCGGAAACAGTGCCTACTTTTACCACTATAACAAACAGGTAACAACGGAAAAATAACAGGAAACTATAACAAGATATTCGTAAAAAGAAGCACTGAGCGCGTCAAGGCAGCGTGGAAGCCAATCAAGACATTTTTTTTTATGTTGATGGTACGCGCACGTGTGAGTATAGACGGCACTAGTGTGCAAGCGAGAGAACATGATAAGCGCCGCCATTTTAGATTCCTTTCTTAATTCTTTAATGAACCAGGTTATAACACGGTAAATTACTACGAACGATAAGTTAATTTAGTAGGAATTTATTAACAAGTACAGTCTGATATTAAGATAATTAATTCAACATTGTATTTGTAGGAATGGAACAAAGAGCTAGAAATTACAGCGCAAAGATGGGCGGATCAGTGTGTTAAACATAGCGTGCCGGATATTTTAGACGCTTGTAGAGATTTGGGTAAGCAGAGTTTTGGATATTGTAAAACACCAATCGTTTCTTGTTTTTTTTTTACCCGACTGCCTAGGAGGGTTATGATTTTTTCAAAAAAGTCAAAAGTCAAAACGTTTATTTCCATTAGACCATGGAGGCACTTTGGAACGTCAATTACATTTAAAAAAATATTTTGATTCTAGTCGCCCATTCCAAAAGGTAGTTATATATGGAGAAGAGCGGGCAAGAAACTCCATACGTACTCTTTTAAAAATATATGTGTTACAATATTTAGTATTACAATGTGTAAATTAAGTATGAATACAATGTCAAAGCTGTCAAAAATGTACGTTAAAAATACATTAATACAATATGTAAACTACTGTGAATACAATGTCAGTAGTGGTCAGTAGTGCCGTATTTTCGAGCGTATGTCTCATTCTATGGCTCACTTTACAGCCAAAACCGTTTAATGGATTTCGACATATGAGGTGTCATTGATTTCGTCCCAGTTTTGGGAGTGACATAAGTAATATACTTAAATTAAAAAAAAATACAATCAAAAACTCTTAAATTAAAATAGATTTTAAAAATAAGGAAAAACGACCTAATATGTTGCAGATTATAATGATTTTTTGTTAAATATTAAAATCTTAGCTAACGAGCCCAAAAATTGTCACAAAATTTCTTTCACGGGACGGGATGAGTTAGGTTAGGTTAGGTTATTATCTGCCTCCTACCTCTGCTGAATTAAATATTTGGCATCTAAGGGGGTGTGCTAAAGGCTAGTCTTGTAGCCATCTTTAATAAATTGTTACACCGCTGAAATTTTCGGTTTAAAGTTAGGCTTTATTGCTTCGCCGACAATTTTTTACAGAGCGTACTCACTTTTATGCTTGTTATGAAAGTATAGATATGTTTATCATTATAAAAATAATAAAGAGGAGTAAATTGTGAGCATGTTAAGATGCCCTCTATAAATAATGATTTAATTAACAGAAATAAACTTTAATTACATCACTGACTGGGTGTGTTATGTGTGTCACAACACGCCATTCCAAAGTTCATTCTGTTTCTTAATAAAGAAGTTTAGTAAGTACTAATAAGAAGTGTAAATGATTAACGAAGCACAGAGTTACATAAATAATAATTTCTAGTTCTACTTTTCATTACATCACAAATTTAAGTATTCTGAACTTTCTTTATCTTCTTTCTTTTATAAACTTTGACCTTTGATGGGTAATTTTGAAAGTTATTCTTAACTATTATAACGAAAACAAGATAGGTACAAATGATCAAACTTTTATACAGGGTTATTGGTAAAACACCGACATCCTCTCAGGACTATGTTACTAACATCATAATCAACAACTTTTGTTCTACGACATTTTAAAAATTATCATTTATTTTAGTTCATTTCATTTTCATACAAAATTAAAAATATTTAAATTGAACACTCTAAATGTGATGAAGTCTGCGTAGCAAACGAGGATAGTGCGCGGCAAGCGTAGGTATGTTGTTACGGCACAATACAGAGTTAAAATGTGTTAGATAGGACAACGAAATCTTGAAGATTTGTTTTTGGTAAATGTATAACATTTTGTAAAAAAACATAGAACAAAAGTTGTTGTTTGTGATGATAGTAACATAGTCCTGAGAGGATGTCGGTGTTTTACCAATAACCCTGTATACATAACCTTAAGGTTGCTCTCTCAATTGTTCGTCGTTAAAAATTACACGTTTGATATTATTTGTTTTATCTTAATATTGGTAAAAAGATCACCATATTATTATGTTTATGAATTATGAAAATTATTGTATGGTACAGCCGGAAATATGATATGTATTAGGTATAGTTATGAGATCTCAAAATTATTTAAATTAATAAAAAATAATTATTAAAATTTTATTTTTATTTATTTAAATTATTTTAATAAATAAAGGTAATCAATAATATTACATTTTTAAGTTTTTTGTGTAACAGGTAATGTATCGGTAGCCCAAAACATTGCTACGGTACATGGTGATGCCCCCGGCCTAAAACCATGGGCTCTTGTTGACGTCTGGTTCATGGAATTACTGAATGTCAATTCTTCTATAATGTCACGATATGTGCCGTAAGTTATCTTCTTGGGTTCGTAGTTGTTCTCACCTGAGCTACGTCTCAACTCAATGGCTGAAATTTTCAGGATAGACGAAAATAAATAAGTTGTCAAGAACCTATACATATACCCCTATAGATATATACCCTCTTGACAACTTATGTGCTTCTACTCTGAGCTCTTTTTCAGTTTCGAAAAGATCCAACCAGAAGTGTCTGGCAATAAATTTAAACAGTTTCTTTTTCTAACTATATCTTGTTAAATAAATGTAAAAATCTGTCCACAGTATTTTTGTAAGGGGTCAAAGTAGAAGCCAGCCCTTGATTAGGTTACTTAGAGCGAGTTTGATAATCGACACTTTTTACATCACATAAATTGTAATACAGTTGGAAAACCTATGATAATATATACCAACCTAATAAACGCATATTAAAATGCAGAAAAAGAAAGTAAATTAAGTAGTCCAAATAAATTGTTCATTATTAAATCACTTTCTGTTATTTTAACGCTTTTTGCCATCTGGCGCCTGGGGCTGCGTTCCAGTAGCTCCGCTTTTTAGAACTGCTAGCAAGTAAGCAAGCCGAACGAAACTGCTTGTAACCGATTTTTTTAGTCTATTCTTCAAACGAGTCACATTATGGAATTCTTCATTAATTAATTCTTTGAAATATCAGCCATCGTAATATAAAGTATATCAGTACTTATCAAAAAAATCGGTACTCTTTGTAGACCATAAAATATGTGTTTAACGATAGTTAAAACTTAAATTGCAGATCTTCAGAGACTAGCAAATCACATTATGATTATTTTACACAACTCGTGTGGGAGGAAACCTATCAAGTTGGCTGCGGTGGAGTAAAATTTAAAGTATGGCACAAACTAACACCTTAGTTTACATTTGGAAGTAAATTAAACGTTGGTTAATGTTTAATTTACTTCGGAATGTAACGGATGATCTATTAATGTTTGTTTAATTACTAAGAAATACTAATAGTGTTTGTTGTATTAGTTAAACCATAATTCTCTAAGATACTTGAATTTTGATTTTAGTAGTCAGGGTTAGGTGTAAAACTCGGATCTATGATGAGTTAGTCGCCTATTTAGTCAAACTTAGTTAAGTAGATAGGCGAAATTCAGTGGTATCATGATTATATATGTACTTTTACCAGGAACGCCTAGAAGATGTAAAAGTAAATTACAGAACAATATACAGACTGGTATGTAATTTTGCACCTGCCGGTAATGTTCGAAATAAATCTGTTTATGCAAGCGGCCTGCCATGCTCCAGATGTCCTCTTGACACCACTTGCGATTCGGTATATACTGCGCTGTGCTGTGAGTATTTATTTAACAAATAGAACAGGTAGATGATTTAATTCAGCGTGATTCCCTATTATTATTATTATTTAGTAAAACAAAGCTTAATTTTTTTATACGATTTTTTTTTATTTTAATTTTAACATTATCAATGAATCATAAAAAAAATCGACAGAAGTGATTTTATATACGTTAAATAATTTTCAGCTCATAAGTCAACATCGAAAAATCTTGAAATCGAAGGAGATGATCACTTTACCTCTATGCCATCAAATGTGCCGCTCGAGCATACTTCTGCAAATATACATATGAGTACTGAAGATAGCACAAATTTTACTGAAACGATGGACAAGGTTACTTCTGACATTGAATCAGAAGCTTTTACACATTTTGATTATTTTTCACATTTGTATGAGTATACAAAACAAATGATTACGCCACCCACTGAACCACATTCATGTAAAGATATTATGCCAGTAGACGACTTTATTGATTTACTAAAGAAGAAATTAAGCAGTGATCCTATGATCAAAGACTTATTATTGACTAACAAATCTTCAAATAGTCATTCGGAAAGTTCTTTAAATGATGTTGGCGTAGCAGCATTTGTAGACAAAGTTTACAGTAAAAAAGAACCTTCTACTACAAGAAAAACAGTAGCCAATGACTATGTAAATTCTACTTACTTAGTTGATTTGATTGAAGCCGTAATCTTCAGGAATAGTGGTACTGTTTGTTTTCATATTACGAATATTTTAAGACATTGTAAATTGACTGGTAAAATTATGTTCTTGTTATCTATTTCAGATAAAATGCCAGTTTCTGAGGGATATAATGCAAGTACTCAACCTTTATCCTCAGTAAAACCTATCATGGTCCAGGCTGAAATAGCAGAAGTCAGGCAAAATGTCGATTTTACTGGACATTATTTCTTTCCCGAAGAAAATGAGGAAAGTAATACGGAAATCACAGACTCATACTATGATGATATAAATTTACCTGTGTCTGACTTGGCTTTGGAAGATTTAAAAATAAGCACAGTGACCAAAGACTTTTTGGATGATATTATTGAAACCGACGGTTCTATTGAAAGTACGACTGCATTTATTATGTTATCCCCGGATAGTATAAATTTATACAAATCAGGACAAGACGTTATGAAAAAGTTTTTACAAAATATCGTGTATAAGCCTCGTAATGAATAGGCTTTCATGTACTACTAACATTTAATATTAACATTGCTAAAGACATAACTGTTTGTGATATTTCAGAAGATGAGTACACTTTATTAAAAAATAGTAATGTATACATTAAAAATAACAGCAAAGAATTTTTGGAAAAACTATCAAAGCGGAATCGGAGAAATCTGAACCTTAGCAGAAGCGATGCCTATAAGAATAATGAATGCATATTTGAATCCAGTGTACAACACAATATTTTTTTTAAAAAGAAACCAATTTCTCATTTGTCAAACAATAAAGGATTAAAGTTAATAAGTTACAAGGGACTGGTGCGGAAGATAGCAGCTGATATAAAAAAACTAAAACTGAACGAAAGATTTAGTTGTTTGCAAAATAGAACAACAAATCTTGCGTTTCAAAATTCCATATTGTTTATTACAATTATGTTTTTCTTTTAATAATTAATTCAAAATATACTCATTTTAATATATAATTCGCATTTTTATTTATGAACAATATGTATTTAGAATGGTTAGTAAAAATAAAAACATAGCGGGGCGTAAGCTTAAAGAACTGTTGCATGAACAATGTTTATCATGTAATCTATTTGCTTCTTTAAACCTGAGAATTTTATTTAGTATCAAGAAGTATAGACTTTTATAAGAGAAAATGCTTCTAGGGTTGTCACATTTGTCATGATAGTTTTTTAAGCATTCGGTTGCCTCTCTCTTTCTCCTGCAATACTTTTCATTACAAATGCAATCGTGAGCATTTGAAACACTCTCAGTCACACTTTCGGTATTAAGTGAGTTAAAAGTAGAATCGCTTTCCACTGGAATAGGCAAGATCGGTTTATTTGTATAATCTTCTACGTTTCTCAATTGATAGACATTTCGTTTTTTGGAATCGGAGTTCCGTCTTTGTACCTCAAGAGACCGACGTTCACAATAATCTTCATCTTCTAGACTACTAAACTCACGAGAATGCCCTGAATCGGTTGATGTGGAAAATTGCACGTTTCGTTCCATGTAATCACGGGTACAAGTAGAAGTTCGTGTACATCCATCTACATAACCTGGTGGGGTATGGGTACCTCGGGGAGCTCCACTTCCTTCTCCATTTTCATCTTTATCATTCAAACCCATGAAAGGCGTCCATGTGCACGTTAGTAGTCGAGTACAATATTTTTTTCTTTCAAACGGTGTATTTGTAGTGTATTCTGATAATTGAACAGTCGTAGACCGTTTAGTTGTCTGTGTATTGCCTGTTCGGGTTGTAAGGCTTTTTGTAGTTGTAAGCTTCGTTGAGGTTTTGGAGCTAGTTTTAGTTTTTTGGGTAGAGTGAGTAGTTACAACAATAATAGTTTTTTTGGTAGAGAGAGTAGTTACAACAGTAGTGTTTTTTTTGGTAGGGAGAGTATTTACAACAATAGTAGCTTTTTTGGTAGTATTTTTTATTTTAGTAGTTTTCTTTGTTTTGACTCCCTGCCGCCTAATGTCATAATGTGCAAACCCGTCGCTAATTTTTCTGAGATGCATTAGTTCATCAAAAGATAAGTATTTTTCTGTGAACTGCTCTGGCTGATAGTCAGCGTAATCTACTGATCTAAGTGTAATAGGTTCTGTGGTAGACATCCATGTCGCCGAGTCCGTATTTTTTCTTTTCCTATTTATCCTCGATAAAGTCGTAAATCTCATACTTTTTAGCAGAGGCGGTATTTGTTGGTTAAAATTTTCGATTTGCCAAAAAGGCTTAGTAGGCATTTTATTTTCTAACTGACGTTTTTTTCTCATTCCATAGTTAAAAGAGCGGTATATATAGTCGTGCTCTTGTGATTTATATTTTGTGTCAATGGTTACACCCTTATGAATTTGATCAAAATAATTTTCATCGTAAATAGTTTTGTAAGATCTATTATTGTCCGGGTTTATTAAGAATGACATACTTTTATGAGATGAATTTTCTTGTGGTATCCTGTGGTTGCCACTTCGAACTGAAATATTACGAATTATATCGTTGAATTGATATGTGCCAGCACTTACAAATTGTTTTGGGCATAAAGTAGTTGTAAAGCAACATATAGTACAGGGACATGTTGTATGATAGTTTATTGGTGGACATGTATGTTGTGTAACTGCACAGGGATTGGACTGCGGGGAGACATTTGGGGAAAAGCGCTGACTACACATAGTTATTTGTGGACAACAATCGGGTGCCGTCATTGAGCATTGATTAAATTGACAATTATCTAGTACTGGTTTTGTCCTACGGGTGCATTGTCCAAATTGATTAAATCTTCTAAAATTTGTATTATAATATGAGGTCGTAGGTTCAGTTACGTAATCATCACTAATCCCTTGATATATAATTTTAGTTGTTTCATAATGTTGTGACAGTGGCGATTCATGTCCATGATTAAGGTGTGAGTGTCCGCGATCATGTTGGTAATGGTAATCATAGTTGTTCGTCATTTTCGTGAAACTGTTTCCAAACATTTGATTGCGCAGTCGTGGAATTCGTTTAACGGTACCTGAAATATATTAATTAAGGTTTAGAACAGAAAACTGATGTTGTAAGTAGATACAGAAAAGAGAGACGTAAACTGTGTATCAAATAAAGTATAAATAATAAAATATGTGCCCACCATACGTCTTGTTAGTGATTATATGTCTCGTTTTCTGATTACGCTGTTCATTGCTAGAATTATTTCTTTGTATTAAGTTATTGCGGATAGGATCGATTTTATGCTTCTTCGAATTGTTTGACAAGTTCCTTAGCAAATTGTTAGCAGGACGTTCGTGAGTGTTTAATTTTGTATCTGTAAAGAAAATGTCAATAGTAGTATGGTTTTCGGGATTTCAATGAGTAAGAAAATGGTGTGAATGATTAATTGGTGTTCAGAAGGCACCGATAAATATTGCTTGCCGTTTAGAAATAAATAATTATTAAGCCCGCCTTAGCCAAACGGGGATATCAGCCAATTGCTCAGTGTGGAAAGGCTTTATGATATCAGACACTACTAGTGGACATATACATCGCTAAACCTATAGCAACAGGACCTAATTCTGTATAGCTCAATTTTCTGGATTTAATTATACCTCGCTTTCTCGAAAACCACAAAAAAAATCTATTGCCTATTATTATTATCATCACATATGAACAATGAACTATGAACTAATACAACAAAACAAAATAGAACTTTATGTTATGGTTAAAAAGTAAAATTATATTACAGAGTGCATCATCTTCGTAAGCACACAGTCCTTTATATAAAGCATCAGGTACCATTTCATGTTCACACTGTGTTGCTGGATATCCAATTGAATACACTGGCTTTCCATGAGTGTTACCTTTCGGCGCAAAGTTACATACCAGTCTCTCCAACATTATCTTTCTTTCGTCTATCTAAAACATTTTTATTTGTGAGATTTCTATTTCGATCTCGATTTCATATACTTACTAATTAAGGAAATGATAAATATTTACATAGAATTTCGCTTTGCCACATCCCACTAATTCTGTATTAGCCCATATTAGTTGCGTTAAGTAACTAGTCTTGTAATCTTTTGATCTGTAAATAGTAATGAATAGCTTTGCAATTATTGCGTAAGTACTAACTTTACTTGATAAAATGAAATATTATTTGTCTTATACGAAAAACGTATCAAACAATTTATGTAACTACTAGCTTTGCCCTCGGCTCCGCTCGCGTTAGCAAGGGACAAAAAGTAGCCTATGTTACTCTCCATCCCTTCAACTGTCTCCACTTAAAAAATCACGTCAATTCGTCGCTCCGTTTTGCCGTGAAAGAAAGACAAACATCCAGACAGACACACTTTCCCATTCATAATATTAGTATGGATATTCTACTTAATTACGAGTATAGTTAAAATGCTTCATTGGAATACTAAAGAAAGAGTTACTGACAGCAGGGTGTCGATATTAACACCCAGGTAGTGTCATTTCTTAAATAATAATTAAAAACACTGCATAGCATAGTTTGACACGCGTTACATACTTGTGTTTGATATAATAATATTTTAGTAAAAGGTTTGGTTAAAAGGGCAGCAGCTATAAAATTGACGCATGTCATGTTGGACTTCTGTGTTCTTCAACCCGCTCTTTATATCATGTTAGGTAATATATTGAGTTAGTTGTAAGAACTTTCCTTGCTTTTTAATATTTAATAGCTACTCTTGAAGTAATATCTATGCATTAACGTGCCTATTCATTGTAAACAATTCTTTCTTCCAATCAATACTCGAAATGTGAAGATCAAAGTAAAGTTAATTCATCAGTTTAGGGATCAAACCGGACAGAATGTGTTTTTTTTTACGATTATTGTTTCAAGCGGAAATGAAACGGCCCAACCGTTTCTCGTCTGTGCACATCGAGTATTGGTTGAGTTTTATCCGTTTTATCTCTACATACAGTACCGTAGTAGCTATGTGCATAGGCGGATTATAACATTCTTTTTTAACACACAAGGGTCCAGCTGATCATCTACAGAATGTGCACCACACTTACTTATTGTAATAAGTGACGCTTCCAGCATAGTCTAGGACCTGTATGAACCACATCTCGACGAATCCTTTTACATTGAGGCCGGGAGATGGTCCTATAACGCTGGCAATGTTTTGGCCCACTTTAAGATATTCTGAAACACGAGAGGGGCTAAAATAAAGAGTCTTAAACGATGGGAGGTAACCATTTGGTAATCTACTCTGCTATACTTTAGTCGACTCGGTTACCATTTTCTTCAGTTGGAAACACGATTAGAACAACAGAATAAAGGGTCGTTGTTATAGACGACTCCAAATCGCGAATTGTTCTAAAGGCGCTCCTAAACGGGCAACATAATTGCTGCAATTTTATTGCAGCAATTTTTTGAGCATGGCCCGGCAACTCCAGCAATATTGCCGGCGTTGCTCGGCAATATTTATGTCATACAAAAGGTGTTGCCCGGCAATACTGCAATATTGCAGAGAGTTCGAAAACATTGCCGGGCAATGCCGGCAATGTATTGCAGCAACACAATTGCAGTAAAAAATTGCCCGTTTAGGAGCACCTTAAGTTAAATTTTCACATCTCAGCCAAATTGTTTAAGAACGATTTTTGTATGGTTTGTATAATTAAACCTTCGAACGCACGTGTTTTGAGACACAACAGAAAAACTACAGCAGTGCTCAGCCGGCTGTCGTTTGGTCGTCGAAAGGCTAAAATAAAATGATAAAACTATAGTGACGACCAATGTGATAGTAACGTTAAATGATGCTCGATTAAGATTGTTTGTCTGCGTCTGACCCATTAGTTAGCCAACTATAAGGTAGGTGGTTTGTGTGAGCTTTATAGGTCATTCTAAATATACCTAAATCTCTGCATAAGTCTTCTTTATCTGGATGTATATATGGATCGCATTGGTCCACCCAGCGTTGGGCAAAAGTTGCCAGCTCTGTTGACCAGCGCTGTAAACATAAACATTGGTAAAGTTATGTTATGTTTCGAGTAAGATCTCCGGATATCATAGATTGAGATATTGCATTTTAGAAATGATTTCTGTAAATAATTTATAAGTTTTCAAACAGTAACATTTTATATAAATTTTAATACAAAAAAAAAACACTTGTTATTTTAACCCGTTAGTTCATTAAAAATTGAAGGTTTTTTTTAAACTGTATGTTCCTATACAAAAATAAACGAGCAAGAAACTCAATGTACGCTCTTTTGAAAATCATTATATTATATTCAGTTTCGGGCGTTACCTAAATAAATAGCGCCCTATTTTTTCATTTTAGCACCTTACAAAAATGGAAAAAATATGTCTATTGATGACACTATTTTAGATAACTTTCTTAAGATAAACAATGTTGCTTGTGAAGAAAATTTGGTTAAAGCTGAAGTTTACTTACGATTTTTTTCAAATTAGCGGCGTGTGGTAGAATTTTGGAGTGACCCATAGCAACAAAGTTTCTCCTTTCATTTATTCTGTTTACTAGTTCCTTGATATCCTGACTGGTAAGTTTAGCCGAACTGTTGTAAGATATGCAAGAAGGGCCAGGACCTAGTGCCTAAGAAAATAAGAAACAATTATTTACCATCATTATATTAGTAATTGTAAAATTTCACAGCCATGTAATACCTTGTATTTGCAAAGAGTATGATTGAGACATATCTCACAGTAATTCGTTGGAGTCGCACTAAAACCATTGATATAACAAAATAATACGATTAATTTAACAATTATCATAATAAATTAATAAGAACAATACATAAATATACTTTTCCAATGTTTAGTCATTACCACCGTGGCCATATAGATGTTATCAATCTTGAAGTCTTGAACAAGTCTCAGTAGTGACACTTAAAATGCACTATTTTGTATTTACTGGTTATGTTTTTTGTGTTTCCATTTTTATTGCTCACTATTTATGCTTCCGAGATAAATAATTTCGTTTTAAAAACGGATTATCAAGACAATGGATCTAATGTTAAACATAGTAACAGCGTTCTAATCTTTCAAGGTAATGGACCGACATACCAATTAAAATTTGCCTAGAAAATGACACTTAAATAAAAATATTCTTGTTAAAAATGAAAAATAATTTTGTATTCCAGATGTCCAAAAAGCTCCCTCAGTTTTTCCAATACGCAAATCAATACTTCATGTGATACAAAATTTAACTAAATCACAAAGATCAAATTTAACATTGAACGAGATTAACAAAAAACTTTCAAATGAAATTCCCAAAAAGCGACATATCCAAGAAAATGTCGAAGAAGATACGTCATCGATGTTCAAAAATACTAAAAGTAGTATTGCAACTCCGCCACTCGAATTGAAACGAAAATGGCCAGTGGTAGAAACAGACGACTTTAAACGTAACTCGCATTATTTCGACGAATATGACAAAAAACAAATTCCTCTTATCCACCATATTGATAAAGAATCTAAACTGCCAAATCTTCTGCAACAGCAAGAATTTCCAGGCACAAAGTGTAATAACGACGTATGTGTATGCAGGCTTCCATACAAGGGTAAGACGCTCCTAAAATTTTCCAGTAATAATAAATGTGCCTTATGATATGAAAGTCGTAGTTGTTAAGGCATCGCTCTTATGTAAGAGGTTGTGGGTTAGAATACGGGCATATACCAATGTGAGTTTTCCTATTCATATGTACGACATCACAGACTTTGGTTAAGGAAAACATCATGGGTAAACCTGGACCTTGTAATAAATATAAGTTTGAAATCGCCAATTCGCCTTATGCAAGCGCGGTGATCAGTGCTCGCGCCTTCTCTGAATGAATAGAGGTCTTGGCCCGCAGTGGAACAGTAATAGGCTGAAAAGAAAGAAAACAGAAATTTGGCACACATAGACACATACATTGCAGAAAACCACGTTATACAAAAAATAAAAACAATGATAAAGAAAAAAAACACTACGTGTCTCGTGTCTGCGCCAAATAGGTCCAGTTCAGCAGAAATAAAATATTATTATTGAAATACACTCTTATCATTGTATGGGTGAACTGAAAAAAAATATTTCGATTTTCAGAACGAATTATAGAATTCCGAAAAATGATTAGATTAAAACTGCTAAATTATTAGTATTTATATGATATTTATTTTAGCTTAGAATATGTACTTTTCATGTTTTTTTGTTGCTGCAACTATTCCGATAAAGCTATAGTAAGTCTTCTTCCTTCCGATCACACTGGGCAAACAACTTACCTTTGAGGCCATTATACCACTACAAAAAGTGCAGATACAATCTAGGCCAATAACATCTGGTAGTTTAAATAAATTTAATAGCACTTTGATTACTAAATTAAACGGTCAGGACTTTAATATGTACGATGGTAATATTTTGTATAAAGAAATATTTTCAGTAGTGCAGTCAGAGTTTAATAACATTTTTAAGAAAAAATCTAATACTATTTCCCATAAATTTTTGTTCACTGATTTGGCAACTACTGGTATTAGGAAAAGTAGGGAGAGACTGTTCGAATTGTATGGCCTTAAGCCTTATATTAACACAGATACCTTTAATAAGTATGTGTCTAGATACTCAAGAAAATTTAAAAGCAAGGCAGCCAAAGCTTTATTTATTAGTAATAAAGTCAATTCGTCAGAAAACAAAATAAAGACCGTTTGGAACATTATTATCAATCATGAAACAAATAGAACTAAAAAACACAATAAGGATTATATATTAGAGACTTCTCGTGGTCTTATAAGGTCTAATAGTGATGTGGCTCAGGAATTTACAAATTTCTTTACAAATATTCCCATTAAAACTACTGAAAGTTTAGATTCATCGCCATCAATTGCTGCTGATTTACTTAGGGCGATTGTTTCAGCCTGCCCAATCGAATTTAATTTTAAACGTATTAATCCTATTGTCGTTGTAAAGGCTTTTAAGCAACTAAAAATCAAGGCTACCGAAGATCTATGGGGCATGTCTATTAATGTTTATAAATCGATTATTGAAACAATTGCACCCTATTTAGCTTTCATATTCAATTTGTGTATAGACCAAGGGGTCTTCCCTGACTTAATGAAGCATAGCAAGGTTATACCGCTTTTTAAATCCGGAGATAGCAAAGACACAAATAATTATAGACCTGTTTTAGTGGGGGCGTTATAAGCCAAAAGCAATATTTTTTGCATTAAAGCATGAGACTTGGTACACTTGTTAGTTAGATGGGTTAGAGTGAAAATCGCCCGGGAGGCAATCGGAGGCACCCCTCTGGGGGGGAGGGGGAGGGGTTGAAGTTCTCTTCTGCCGCGCGCTCTGTTTGTTGTCATAACTCCTAATTTATCGTTACTATGGCAAATGGGGTATCATTTTCGGATATATCAAAGATGGCCAATCGTTTTCTGAAATAAAAAATACATGTCTACATACAAAAAAAGTGAATTATGCCCTAAAAGGTGAAAATTTCAACCGTAACAAAAAACATTAATGGGCCATAATTTTTCAAATCGTGGCTATATCGACTTTAAAAAAATATGATTAAAAAGCTGTATGCGTATAGATTTTGAAAATATAATATATGTCTATAGTGTATATAGAAAAATCGTTACAAAAAAAATGAAAACAGCTTGGCTGAGCAGCCAAAATTCATTATAAAATAAGGACAACAAAATCGATTTTTACAAATTGACCAATCTTTTTACTAGTAAATATAGAGATTTGATCAAATTAAACAGATAATGAATTTAAATGTTTTTTTTTGTTAAAAATCTATCGTTTTTACCCTTAGTACAAGTATAAAAAAATGACATAAGTCATATTTGATCTTATAGCTGAGCGGGCTCTGTTGACTAGTTTAAGTGAATTAAACGTCTGTAATTAATAAAAACACATAACTATGCTAAAAGTACTAACTTATAAAATAATATAAAAGGTGACTGCACCAATGATAAACACTTTAAGAGTTAGCACCAATAGCAGGACGCAAAGAGTTGTTCGACATTTCAGACCGCCGCACTTCTTATTACATCTGCACTGGACCATTTCTATATAGGTTGAAAACCACTGGCAAGTCTGTCCATGTAGGCTGACAGTTGTCACTGACCTTACTCCGTCCCCAATCAGACAAATCAGGTGGATTTCCAGACATCTGATCCCATACAGGAACAGTTTTGGAATACTGCTCAAGAAATGTTGGTGCAGGGCAGCTTTTGTAAGACACCATTTTCTAGTTAACGAATATCTTTTATAAACAGATATTTTAGGTTTCATTTACTTAGCAAAATGTGCAAGACCAGAAATAAACACTTCTAATTACTATCTTATAAACTTTTCAATAATATCCTGTGACAACTCATGCCATCTGATCTCAAACTTAGCAGAGCTATACTATGACAGACTAGAAGTAACTGGTCTTCATACTTATATAATTATAAATACGTACATATTATAGATAAATTACAATCAGACACAGGATTAACAATGCTCATCACGCAAAGTTTTTTCTGGTTGGCATCGTAGCCACGACCTCCGACTTAGCAGTCAGGGTCACTAGCCACTAGACTAACTGGCCCGCGAATAATAGTGAAAGCCTCGCTAATCCGTCCCTCATATGCTGCCAGAAACCCTTTTATCCTTCACAGTTAAAAAACAAGATACATTGTGACACCCTGGAAAAGCGTAAAACAGAGAAACAGAGGCAAGACTAGCTTTAAGTGGTCCTGTAAAAAGAATTTTATATAACAGCGGATACCAAGTGGCGAACAACAGGATGATAGGACTAACGCAGTAGCCAGAGTTGTGCCAAAGTAATGATACGTACACGCTGTCGATACTGACGTCTCGTTAGCAGTCGTTTTGGTATAGACGAGTGCCTGAGCTAGAGGAGCTGTGGGTAATGTAGGCACTGGAAAACCCCACCAGTACCTTCCTTGCCGCAAGGTATCAAGTACTCTCCATTAAAAATACTTAGAATTATTTTCTTTCATCCGCTATATACTTCCTAGGACTAAAATAGGATGAGGATTATTTACAGAACCACCAGTGTGATGGTCTTGTAAAAAAGCTGTGACACTGTGACTTATTTGAACGGTGGGGAAAAAAAGCGCAACGGAGACATGGAATGCTTTTCCAACTGTCGCAAAAGAGTTTCTGGCAGCATATGAGAAAAGGATTAGCGAGGCTTTCGCTATTATTGAAAAGCTGCCCTGCATCTCTTTTTGAGAACATTTGTCACCGAATCCACCTGATCCATCTAATAAGGGATAGAGTAAGGTCGGTTATTTTACTGTTAACATACATGGAGAGACTTGCCAGTACAGTGGTTTTCGACGTCTGTGTGGAAATGATCCGGTGCAGGTGTAAAAAAAAGTGCGGCGGTCTGAGGTGTCTATTCTATCTCAGACACCTTTCTCTATTTAAGATTGTACTTTACCCATGGTAAACAATGTACCCATGATGTTAAGATAAATAAATAAAGATAAAGATGCTCTCAGCGGGAACTTAAGTGATTGGAATTGTGCGACTGCGGACGGCAAAGTACATATTTAATAAACAATATAGTTGTCATTCGTGGAACTTTGACAGTCCTTACGGGTAGCCAAACTAGAAAGTCTGACCAGCCTAACCAAGAGGCATCGTATCGCCCAGTAACTAAGTTGTGAAGGTCTGATAGGCAGTCTCTTAACATAAAACACTGGTATCCAGCTGAATCCGGTTAGGCTGAGAGCCGACCCCAATATATTCCAGAAAAGGCTAGGAAGAGGATGAGATAAGGGCAGTGACTCGAATGCTAGCACTGCACTAAATTATCAGCACTCTGAACAAACAGATATAAGCTATTATTTTGGTCTATAACTCATAAAACTTACAATTAAGATATTTTGGAACTCTATTTCTGGCAAAACCTTACTATCCGACGTAAAAATGGCGACATTTAAGAAAACAATTCTTTGCGTCCTGCTATTAGGGCTAACTCTTAAAGTGTTAATCAATGGTGCAGTCACCTTTTACATTATTTTATAAATACTTTTAGCTAAGCTTTTAGCAGAGTTATATGTTGTCACTTTAATTACAGACGTTTGATTCACTTAAAATAGTCAGCAGAGCCCGCTCAGCTATAAGATCAAAATAATGTGACTAATGTAATTTTTTTATACTTGTACTAAGGGAAAAACGATAGATTTTTAACAAAAGAAAACATTTAAAATCATTATCTATTTATTTTATCAAATCTATATATTTACTAGTAAAAAGATTGGTCAATTTGTAAAAATCGATTTTGTTGTCCTTATTTTACAATGAATTTTGGCTGCTCCGCCAAGCTATTTTCATTTTTTTTCTAACGAGTTTTCTATATACACTATAGACATATATTATATTTTCAGAATCTATACGCATATAGCTTTTTAATCATATTTTTTTGAAGTCGATATAGTCACGATTTGAAAAATTAGGGCCATTTAATGATTTTTGTTAAGGTTGAAATTTTCACATTTTAGGGCATAATCCACTTTTTTTGTATGTAGACATGTAATTTTTATTTCAGAAAACGATTGGCCATCTTTGATTTATCCGAAAATGATACCCCACTTGCCATAGTAACGATAAATTAGGAGTTATGACGACAAACAGAGCACGCGGCAGAAGAGAACTTCAACCCCTCCCCCTCCCCCCCAGAGGGGTGCCTCCGATTGCCTCCCGGGCGATTTTCGCTCTAACCCACCTAACTAACAAGTGTACCAAGTCTCATGCTTTAATGCAAAAAATATTGCTCCCCATACATTAATGGCTTATAACGCCCCCACTATTTCTGTTTTGCCGGTTCTTAGTAAAGTGTTTGAAAAAGTGATGCTCAATCAAATGCTTAGTCATTTTAACTGTAATAAGATTTTACATAATCAACAGTATGGATTCACCAAAGGTCTTTGTACAACTGACGCCGGAATTACCTTAATTAAACATATATTTAAGGCATGGGAAGAGTCGCAGGATGCCATTGGCATTTTCTGCGACCTCTCCAAAGCGTTTGATTGCGTTGATCACGAAACATTACTTTTAAAACTCGAGCATTACGGACTCAGTAAGATAGCCATTAATTTTGTTAAATCATATTTAAATGATAGGCTGCAGCAAGTGCAAATAAACGGGGAAACTTCTTTGGGTCTAGAGGTAAAAATGGGAGTACCACAGGGATCAATTTTGGGTCCATTCCTATTTTTAGAAACTCGTTATTTTATTATGAGAATAGGAATTATAAACGTTCGGAATAAATTTTGAAATAATAAAAATAGGAATTATGATCGGAGTTGTTATATTCGGAATTATGAAATTAGTATTTGTGACTTTCAGAATAAAGATTTTCGTAATTATGTAGTGTACTCTTATTATATACCAGCCTATTCATATTTTTGTCAACATTTAATACACCGAAAAAATATTTCAACAGGGGGGACTCCAAAAATAGCTGCACTTACAACGGCGACAACGCGACCAAACTCTAAAGGTTTCGGCAGTGCAGGTGTCGGCATTCCAATAGGGGTTGCCATGGGTGTTCCGATGGGTGCTGGTTATCCAATGGCTTATTTACCGGGTTATCCAGCCGGTTACCCCGTGGGTTATCAAGCGGGGTATTCAGCGGGTTATCCAGCGGGTTATCCAGCGGATTTTCCAACAAGAAAACCAGTGGTTTACGCGGCATGCTCACATTCTAAAAATAAAGGAAATACCATTGATGAATATAAAAAACAAGATGATTACCTATATTATGATGATGATGACAATGATAAAGAATCTGAAAAAATATATATTTATAAGGAAGACTTAATGGAAAAGACAACAAAACGTGATAGGAAACATAAGGGTGATATACTTATCAATATTGAGTATGAAGACAGTTCTGAAGAAAAATTAAACAAGATCTCAAAGCCTCGAGATAAGCAGGACATCTTAGCAAATGATATTTTCAACGATTTAAAAAGGTCATATAAAGACTCGGTAATCAAAAATTGTTACTGTTGCGTGGCATCTTCTTATAGGATTAATGTTTCACTAGTTTTTCTTTGGTTAATATTAATATTTTTTTCTTAGGCTTCTTTCACTATATAAAAATAAATGTTTACAAATACAATTCATATTTGAAATAAATAAATGTTCGAAAAAAATATATAAATATTTGGCTTTTGTATGTACTCGAAAGTGTGTGTATTTCTCAAGATTATAGTTGTTTGTTCAGTAAACAAATGAGCAGTGCGTTGCGAATGCAAATTAAATTGTAATTAAAATGAAACACTCATGAAGAAATGGTGTTTCTATTAAGCCATCATTGAGGCGTTACTAATATCTAATCAATCTTTGTGCTCCAATGATTTCGTAAGCCATCATCCAATTATTAAGATTTATTCGAACTTTGTAACGTGATGTTTAATTAAAGTTTATTCGCTTGCTTATTTGCACCAGAGCTTGCCGCCACCCGATGATATTATTATGATAAGCGCGGTGGAGTCACTGGCGAAAGCGTCGTAGCGCAAAATTAAATGGCTTAGTTTTCAGTGCTGATGAAAAATATTGTAAAAATACTTTCAAGCTGAACTACATATTTACTAACATCTCATTTTTGTTATGCTACGATAACTATATGATATAACGTCAGAACATAAAACTGATAGAATTATCGCATTAGTGTTCCATGCATTTTTACTGAGAAGCAGATTGAATTTAGGAAATACAAATCTAGGAAGCCCATTTTACCACGGATGCCAAATAAGTAAAGCTTATCACATTTCAATGCTCTTTTTACAGCCCGTTGCAAATAACACGATGTTCAGTAGCATAGCTTCATAAAATGTAAATTGACGCCCTTATTATTTAGACCCTCCATAGGACTATAAAACTGTTTTACGTTCAGGGTCTATCTGCCCTTCGCCTATATAATTTATCATGAAAAGAACGATTCAAATTGCCTACATTACGATTTGAACATCATAAGCGGAAATAAATTCTAATATTTAAAAGAAAAACCTCGCCTTACTCGAGGATTTCTTCTTGTATCGTGGATGCGTTAACAAACATATAAACAATTTTATATGTTCTTCATACATTGGCGTGCGTGTTTTCGATAAAATAAATTAAAAGAAAAGTACACGCAAAAAGTTATTAAAAAAACCGGCCAAGAGCGTGTCGGGCCACGCTCAATGTAGGGTTCCGTAGTTTCCCGTCCGTCACAATAAGTGTACCTACTTATAAAAAAGGCTATTTGTTACGTTGACATACTAAGTACGCAGAAATTATTTTGTACAACCTTTTTGTCTTTTTTTGTACAGAAACTGTTCTTTATATCAAGTTCAAAATAATTTTCCTAGAAAGTTTTTGTAAAGTTCTGCTTCCTAGATTTTTTTCATATTTTTTAAACCTACGGGTCAAAAGTTAGAGGGGGGGGGGGGGACGCTTTGATTTTTCCTTTTGGAGCGATTATTTCCGAAATTATTGACATTATCAAAAAATGATTTTAATAAACCCCCATTCATTTTTAAATACCTATCCAACAATATATCACACGTCAGGGTTGAAATTAAAAAAAAAATCACTTCCCTATTTACATATAGGGGGGCTACCCTAATAAAACTTTTTTTCCAATTTTTATTTTACCACTTTGTCGGCGTGATTGATATACATATTGGTACCAAATTTCAGCTTTCTAGTGCTAACGGTCACAGAGATTAAGCGAGGACGGACGGACAAACAGACAGACATGGCGAAACTATAAGGGTTCCTAGTTGACTACGGAACCCTAAAAAGGATAATAGTTATGCTAGATATCAAAGTCTATACTTTTTCGTCTTCAAAGCTTTTTTAGGATTTCTAAATAACTTTTAGTCGAAATAAGAAAAACTTTTAGGTTAAGAGCACTTAAGAAATACATATTTATAGACAAAAGAAAATAGCTTTGTTTTTAGAGAGTTATTTAAAGAATAAATTATCTTTAGCGTCTCTTTATTTAAAGTTACTTACAAGATTAATAATATTACCTCAATCCTTTGGTTGCCTTTGTAACTTAGTGAAATATTTGAACCAATGTTTTAAGTTAAAACATAGTTAGTGTTATATCAAAGTCAAATCGTTTATTTTCATTAGACCAAAAAAGGCACTTTGAAACGTCATTTACAAAAGTGATTCTAGTTGCCCATTCCAAAATGTAGTTTCATATGGAGAAGAATGGGCAAGAAACTCCATACTTACTCTTCTAAAATAATCGTGTTACAAACTTTGTTTTTTTTACATGGTTAACTGTGAATTAGAATGAATATAATCCAAAAAAAAACCATTTCCGTCAAAAATTAAATGTATATAATAAAAAAGCGACTACTAATTTATATAAATTAGGAAATGGAAGCTACATAATGTTAGCGAGCATAGTGTTCACAAGTTTACAAATAAACAACATACCTCAAACAATGAAAATAATGTGTGAGCCAGCGTAATGTATGATTAGAAGATTTTTTTTTATTATAAAATGTGTATATAATTTCTAATTTGAACCAGTTAATTATTATGTGTTTGAATTAGTACGAAATTGATTGTAATTACTTAATTTATATCAACGTACTTCACAGACTTATCCTCTAAATATGAGTATTTAAATAAATTACGTGACAAACATTACTTATACTGAACTGGCGACCAGCCCTAGCTTTGCACGGGTGTTATATAACTTTGCATGTAAACTAGTCAAAACAAAATAGGGCCCACCAAAATTACTTTTTTTGTGTCAGAATTATTTAAGAGACGATGATTATTTTGCAGGTCAGTATGTGGTTTTGTAGTTGACATCCTAATAAGTCATTATTAATGTTTTAAGCGTCAATATGATCATTGTATTGAACTCGGTAGATCGTAGTAGTGAAATGCGTGAAAAAATACAAAATCCGCCAATTTTGTCTTTAGTGTTCTCATTGTGATTTCTAAGTTTTGCTGTAAGATGTTGCTTTCTTGGATTGTTTTTTTTTATTTTTGTGGTAATAGTGATTATTATGGCTTGCTATCGAAGTTGTATGGATCTGGAAGTCGCTGTAAGAGCAGTTGCCCTGCTCCCAGTTTCCCATGGTCGAGTTCAAATTTTCGTAAGTGTACCTAAAACGCGCTGCACGTGGAGCAATTGTCAGTATGGGTTGAGCAGCGCTTATTCTAAATCTTTTGCCACCTGCGAGGCGTCAATTGCGAAAGGTTTCATTACAATTTTTAGGTCCCGTCGATTGCTACAGGCGGGTTTGTAAGGCCCGGGCGATAAACATTTGCTCTAATGTTAGATCCTTTGCAGTGGTCGTTATTTTTGTCAGTGAACAATGAAACAGGCGTATGCAATATCTAATGCACACAACGCACGTGTTCTATTTTGAGTCAGTCCTACCAAACAATAAAACTAGTAATAGTAAAAAAAATGTATTGAAAGTGTTCAATATCCCTCCGTACTCTTATAATCATAAGTACTATTGATTAAAGAAAAACCGTTGCTAGTATTTCAATATAAACTTGGATAAAGATTTTCGAACTTCGATTTAGATTCAGGTCACCAAACACTCGTTTTTATCGTAATAACTTTAATTTTCGAAGAATTTCAGTCTTCTAAAAATCTTATCATTCTTCACAAATTAAAATGAAATGAAAAATTGCTAGAAGCTTGGTTAAATATTAATATCGTAAGAAATCTTTGTATTTCGACATGATTGTTAAAACGAAAAAAGCCTCAGGAACCCGCCAATTTAAGTAATCAAATGGCGAAAAAGCAATTATATTTGGAACGTTTTTTTATGAAACTCGGATCGTGGGGTCAAGTGCTTATCTTATTTTCGTCCTTTGCAGCCACTTTTTGAGATTCCACTTTGACCGAATGATATACTTATTTTTTTGTTAGCCTCTTCTGTTCCACTCCTGGGAAAAGGCCTCCCTTCGTTCCTTTCTTTCTTTGGAAGGAAGGAAGGAATACTTATAGAACATGAAAATAGCTGTAAGAGTCCGACCGCAATTATCTCTTGCTTACCACGAAGACGAGTAGTGGCTATAGAGGTACGAAGTTTGAAAGGCAATCAGCACGCCATGTTCACAAATATTTGCACTACTATTCAGTCATGAAATTTTATACCTACCATTACGAGTTATCTTACGCCTTACAGTATCCATGCTCAAATAGGCCAGTCATCTAAGACATTTAGGTCGCAATAAATTGCAAGGTCCTGATTTTTTGTGATGTTGTTAGGATTGATACCACTGGTGTAAATCTAGATTTGCAACCTCGAAAGACCTGTGCTAACTTCGTGGTGCTCGAAAAACCTCGAACTTTTCGAACCTTTTTCAGTTTTTGGTTTACAACTTCTAAAATATGCAATTTGCAGCAAAGTCATCTATGAAACTTTTAAATAAGACAAAATAAGCAACAAAATGAGTGTAACCCTAGCTCTGTATGTTTAATAGATCTCAAGATATGACATTTCGAAATTGGGCAATTTTTCCCAAATTTTGTCAAATTTATAGTTAGCTAGACTTTAGATCGAAATACTGTCTAAATTACTCATCCTACAAGGAAAGTCAATAGAAGTTAAGTTGTAGAGCAGTTATTTAGCTTTAATTTAAGTGTAAAAGGAACTGTTCAGGACCAATAGTTCTCATATTATGAGGTAAATAAGGAAATCAGATTTAGCTTTCAGCTCTGGTAATATAAATTAAATATTACTTTAAAAATAAAATAAAACAGACAATTCAGTAAAAACTGTTTATTGAATAATTAAAAAAGATAATTGAATGTACAATACAAATTTATTTACATTATTCGAAATGCCCCCCTCCATTTTTAATACAATCGACGCGGCCAGTCATCGACCGCAGCACGCACCACATTCATATCTATTTCTGCCGCTGCTTTAACCAGAGATACTCAGAGAGAGAGACTCCAAATTCCTATGAGGTTTAGCGCAGACTTTTTCCTCCAAATATTGCCATATTTTGTAGTCCAGGGGGTTTAAACCTGGACTAGAAGAGGGCCAGTCTTCATGCCCGATGAAGTCAATTCCATGGGCGGTCAACCAGTTTTGCGTTGCCCTATGAGCTGGTGCAGAATCTGGTCAGAATATCCAATGTCTGTTTTTGAACATTGTTTGAGAAAGAGGTTCTACTATATTCGATAGGACGGTATTTTGGTACACAACGGCACTGGTTTCACACCTTTTTCACAGAAAAACACCTCAGTTAAGCCTGAATATGAGACTCCAAGCCAAACCATGAGTGAGAGAGGATAATGCCCACGCTGGACCCTCGGAACTGGAATACCCCCCCCCCTGCTGTGGGCATACACCTTATCAGTTTGTTTGTTATAACTTTATAAAATTTTGCGATTGTTTTTTTCCCGCGTACCGCCGTTACAAAGCGCGGGATCTTTCCAGCCTATTTTTTTTCAAACGCTCGTTCAAATAATGTCCGGCTTTTTACGATAAGCTCGTAGTCCCAAGTCGTCGTTTAACACTCTTCTAACCATGGTTCTGCTTAGCCCCATGTGAAAAGCTAAGATTTTTTGTTTACGCGAGGGATTTCGTTGAATTCGCGCCTTCACTGCTTTGATGACCGCAGCTGGTGTCAAACTTCAAACTTCAAAACTATTTTATTCAAATAAACCAATTACAGGTACTTTTGAATCGTCAAGGTGTCAGTCTGTCAAAAAAAAATGAAGCTAGTTGCTCGTTCCAAAAAGTAGGTCCCATGGAGAAGAGCGAGCAAGAAACTCCATGGACACTCTTTTAAAATCAATATATTACAATAATTTGGTTACATCATTCATTGTTGTATCTAAGGTACTATGTGAGAACAACGTAACAAGTCGGACATGTTAGAAATATTAAAACAAACAAAACAAATTTTAAAATAACTGTGGCAGCTAAGAGATGACCAGTCTCATCAGACAGCGCCCGTTCACGGACATGACGTATGGATTGGCACCAAATAGCTCAACCATTTTGAAGGGAACCAAATGATCCAACACACACGCCACCGTCAGTGAGACATTTGAGTGAGCATGACAAACTCCCAGCTGCCAGAGTATATTCAGTCAATGATAGACAGAAGAAATGTAAAGAACATAGTGCTCACATTGTATGCTATGTGAATTTATATAAAACAAACACTTTGACTCGACACAATACTATTATTTTTGTAGTTTTACAATCAGATATTGTCGAATACTAATCAATTACACGGTTGTGGAGCTAGACCAGCATCCAGCCAAGCATTTTTGTCAGCGATATAATCGCTCAATTTATAATATGCCTGGCTACATAGTGTGCGTTTTATTTTACTTTTAAATTTAGTTTCATTCAGCGATAGAATGTGAGGAGGTATTTTATTATAGCACTTTAAACAGAACCCCATGAAAGATGAGTCTACTTTAGCTAGCCTAAAGCCTGGTTGAACCAATTCGTCCCTATTTCTAGTATTATAATTATGCCTTTGCCCTCTTTTACCAAAAAGATTCAGATTTTTTCTTGCATACATGATGTTTTCATAGATAAATTGACAGGGTACCGTCATGATGTTGATTTGCTTAAACAGTTCCCGTAGTGAATCGCGCATACGCAGATTGTATATGGATCTGATGGCTCTTTTTTGCAGAATAAAAATAGACTCAACGTCAGCAGCTCGTCCCCTGTGCGAGGTCGGCCGCTCCTCTCACGATCTTTGAAGCTTGAATCTTCAATGTATCGTTTGATAGTGCGATAAACAAACCATAGTGTTATTTTCAACTGTTGCAGAATTTTTAAAATTTCTATTGGCGCGTAACCATAGCGGTGCAACGCGATAACCGCGACTCTATCTTCCTTCTTCGACCACTCCATATTTAATATTTTCTTTTTATTTTCGGCAAGTACAAATGTTCTATTTTTTAAATTAGTCAAAGTATGTCTGGCCGGTACTCGAAAGTTAAAATAACCAAGGTTTTGACAGAACTTATGACGCCATCAATCATACTTATACTTAATTTATAGAGAAAAGATTTGTTTATTTGTTTGTTTTGTAATGGATAAGCTCAAAAACTACGGGGCCGATTTTAAAAATTCTTTTCCCGTTGGATAGGTATGTTATCCGTGAGTGACATAGGCTATGTATGTACCACGGATGAAGCCGGGGCGGACTGCTAGTATTGTAAATTCCATTCAACAATGTATAAGAAAAAATAACTATTTCTTGCGAAATTCGATCCTTATTATTACTTTTTACCTCATAATATGAGAAGTATTGGTCCTAAACAGTTCCTTTTACACTTAAATTAAAGCAATAACTGCTCTACAACTTAACTTCTATTGACTTTCCTTGTAGGATGAGTATTTTAGACAGTATTTTGGTCTAAAATCAAGCAACTACAAATTTGAAAAAAATTGGTAAAAATTGCCTATTTTTGAAATGTCATATCTTGGGATCTGTTAAACATACAGAGCTAGGGTTACACTCATTTTGTTGCTTATTTTGTCTTATTTAAAAGCTTCATAGATGACTTTGCTGCAATATGCATATTTTAGAAGTTGTAAGCCAAAAACTGAAAAAAGTTCGAAAATTTCGAGGTTTTTCGAGCACCACGAAGTTAGCACAGGTCTTTCGAGGTTGCAAATCTAGATTTACACCATTGGTATCTATTCTAACAACATCACAAAAAATCAGGACCTTGCAATTTATTGCGACCTAACGCGATTTTTATGTCTTAGATGACTGGCCTAAAAGGGAACAATACAAACAAAGTAATCATTATGGTTCTGCTCACAACCCGTAAATGACAGACATTAGTGAAATGTTCTATGGCTGCTTAATAATTAATACAAATAAAAATTAAAACACATGTATGCATTATAGGTATACATGCAAGAAATTGCTTATTTCGTCAACTAGCACTTGGCAGGTTTTTTAAGGCTCGTGTCGTCGTGTAGCTCTATAAATTGCCTTGTCACTCTGCAGTCCACGCAAGATTGATTTACAACGGTAGTCTAATAAAAATCTTTTCCCTGATAAGTCCCAGAGTTGGTGGTAGCTACGGTGGTAGCGTAATTTATTTATTTAGAGCATGGAAAACCTACAGCTAAATACATCTAGAATAACAACCAAATAGTAACTGGTAAGCCACGTACACGTTAGTATGTAATCCATAATTATCATTGACGCGGTAAATTGTGTTCAATAATCGTTTGTTAATGGTAATACTTTTTACGGTCGTCGGCCCGTCTTTGATTCTATCTGAACAACAAAAATCGATATGGTTTGTTTCAAACAAAAGGAGAGCACAAAGCCGTTTGTTCGTTTCTTTAGTGTGGTTTTAATTGAGAAGTAAAATCTGTTACTGAGTTGTAAAGAGTTTGTTGTAAGTAGTTGGTTTATTTCGAGACTTCGCTTTATTAGTAGTGAAGATAGTTAGTAGTAGTAAATAGATCCTGACGAGTAGTTTTACTAGGTACATTTCTCAGAGATAATTAATGTTGATATTTGTATATCTTATTTTGTATACGGCATCATAATGAACAATTAACAACAGGCAAAGCTTAACACTATTAGGTGTTGTGGTGACAGGGATAAAATCCAAATGAAACAATGGTTTACCCTACCGTCCTTTGGGTATTTAGTCTGAACGGCCCAAACCGAATGGCCCGCGGGCCATTCGACCGTAAACAAGAATCGCCTACGTTCGAAAAGACCGGAGATAAAATGATTTTAAAATTAAAATAAAATTAATTTAAAGTTACAGTCGCATACATTGTAATAGTCGCTAAGTTTATGAATTTTAACTATTTAAATATTTAATTATTTTTGATGATTTGTTGATTTGTTTCTTTAAACTAAGACTGATTTTTACTAAATCATATTGTTCAATTGTAATTTTTTATATTTTGTTGAATTGTTTCTTTAAAATAAGACTGATTTTATTTAAAAAAAAATTACCAACTTTTGTAAACATTTTATATTATTGTTGATTGTTTTTCTAAGGAAGATAATACAAATCTAAGAAAACAAAACAAACTTTTATTTCAACATTTTAACTTTTGCACCCGAATGTATGATGTAGTTTATGACACTGAATTTGTTTACCAGTTTTTATCACCGGTCCTTTCGAACGTAGGCGATTTTTGTTCACGGTCGAATGGCCCGCGGGCCATTCGATTTGGGCCGTTCAGACTAAATACCCCGTCCTTTTACTAATAGAGCAAACTCCTGTTAGTCTTCTAAACAAACCATATGGTGCTGATTCTCTTGTTCACAAATTTAACTAAAATCAAGTAAGTGTATCCTTCTCTTTCTATTTCATTCGAAAAGGACAGAAGATACATATTAGTTTCGTCAAATTAGTCAACGCCTGAAGTAAATCGACATATTTTTAGTGGCCATGTTTTTAATTGCATCTAAATTATCTATGGAGTCTCTTAATTTGGCAGTACTAAACTAATATTTTATCTTTTGTCCTTTTCTTAATGAAATGGAAAAAATTGCACTGCATTTAGGTTAGTTAAGTTTGTGAA
This sequence comes from Athetis lepigone, assembly GCA_033675125.1. Classification (NCBI taxonomy): domain Eukaryota; kingdom Metazoa; phylum Arthropoda; class Insecta; order Lepidoptera; family Noctuidae; genus Athetis; species Athetis lepigone. The sequence continues at coordinate 9,255,432 of CM066226.1, read as the reverse complement.
CAAGAGAATCGGCACCAATGTTAGAGATTTTTTAACTTTTCTCTTAAATATCTTAATATTACGAGTAGGTATCTACCATCAAGCAGTCAGCTGAAACAGCAAATACTGTTTTCGGTACCCGTCAGCAATCACGCCAAAGATAAAGCAGCTTCCAATCAAGATCCCCATCACATAACGTTGATCTTCGGCTAGATCGTTTTTGCTTTATATGAAATAAAGCAAAAACGATTTAACTGACCTTTCTTGACCCTTTCGGGCTAAATCTATTCTGTTTACAAAGTACGTACTCTTGTTTAACCAGATAACAAACGAATGAGACTAAATTACAAGTATCGCTAAAAATAGCACAAATTGTGAGTAATTGATGATGATTAATGGACAGTGGAGAGCTTTTGACGAGTATTTTTGACGTTTTTATTTTATTTTTAGTCTGAAAGCATATAAATGAAGTTGAAGTAGGCGTAAGATTAAATTATAAATGGAATGTAATGGATGTTTTCGAAGACGAAGCAAAATATGAGTGCTTGGTACACTCAAAATACGTTTTTATGAACCGAGATAAACATATGTTTAGAAAATGTACATATATTCTCCGTCTCTATCCAGCCACAGTAGTATAGTTGTACGACTGTGACAGTAATATTGCTTAGCAGCACTAGCTACATTTACCGTGTACTGTATTTACCGACATAACCTAGGGTCATGCTAGGTCATGCCATGTCTAAAATTTGGCAACCAGGACAAGACGTGTGAAAACCCAGTATTTTAGAGCCCAAAATTCGGACATGTCAACAGGTTTTTTTAGCGAGTCGGTTTGTCGGATGATCTCGGTGTGCCCACAGTGAGTGCGTTGTAGGCGGCTCAAAACTTTAAACAAGAAACCCGCTCCCCAGATGCTCTATAAACTAGTACAAATCCTGAAAACCCGGACGGACGGATACAATAAATGACCAATACCTAATTGATTTTAGGCCGTTGTGTTTCAATTCATCCAAAACAATTTTATATTTTTTTAGCTTTGAAAGGATTGATTTGCAATGCTAAATCATTTGGAAAAGATACTCGAAATTAGATGAGTTCGATTTCTTGGAAGAGTTAAATTTTCTTATTTTTAAATAAGGAAAAAGAATAGCATTTTCCTTAATTTTATGTTTTTTTTAGGTTTCCGTACCTCAAAAGGTAAAAACGGAACCTTTATAGGATCACTTTGTCGTCCGTCCGTTCGTCTGTCAAGACCCTTTTTCTCAGAAACGCATCGAGATATCAAGCTGAAATTAATATCACATACTCAGGTCTGCTATCTCTCCAAGCAGTGAAAATATCAAGTTTCTAAATCAACGCAATAAAATGATACGGTGGTTTATATTGCATATTTTGATATTTGCAAGGGAATCAAAATCTATAGGATACTTCCCATTGACCAAGAATCATGAAATTGGCAACAAGCAAGGTCAGGTAGTACAAGTAAAGAAAAAACTCCGAAAACCGAAATATTGTAGTTATTTCACTAAAAAAACAAATTAACGAAACCCTCGTTGCGCGAGCCCAACTCGCACTTGACTGGTTTTTTTTATTCTATCTTTCGATCATAAATGTAAGAACAACATTTCGTTTTTCAGTTTTATTTCCTATATTAGAATAGATGGAAATAAGAAGAACTAAGTAATTTTGACCTCAGCCACAGTCAATGGCTCAGTCAAGGACACAATATTTATTCTCACACACTTATAGTAGATACCTACAATAAAATATTACTTACTTTACCAAATAGATTACCAAATATTCGAGCAAATATTACGGGACCTTCTTCTCACAATTACTCATTTGGATTGGGTCTGACTACTTGAATAATGTTCTTAGAAGCACGTCGACAACGATCAACCAATTCATTGATTAGGATGACAGCTGAAGTATTAAATCAATCCATTAGGTGACATCCACTTGTAGTAATAAGTCTTGAGATAGTTTGTTCTAAATATATTAAATTCCGCAAACGAAAATGAAATTGAAAATAGAGTTGATGAGATTTTTAGTTATTTTGCCTTTTGAGTTCTAGTTCGTTTTATCTTAACTGGCAGATCTACGAGCCTGCGGTCATCACGTTTTTTAAACGCGCCGTCAACATGCGTAGGTACTTATCGAAACATACGCGTTAGAAAAAAAATTGGAAAGACCAAAACATCACAAGTGTTCGTAATTTTTTTTTTCACTTTTAGTGTTGCGTAGTACAAAAGGATTGAAAGATTGCTGAGACGATTTTTTAATTTAGGGACCCGTTTGTGAGATATTTAACTTTGAAGTGCATTTTTTTTCATAAACTAGGGCGACCTCTTCTAATACCTAAACGGCTGGCACAAGAAATCTAAAAAAAATTAACAAAGGTGATGTGATGAAGTAGAAGGGAAAACTATAAAGCCCCAATTAAATGGAACGCTCCAACGAAAGCGCTTTGAAGGACGTTCAATTGTTAGTTTATGGCAATAGGTTTATTTTACTTTGTACAATTTTGTTGCAAATAATACTAGAGTGATGAAGTACGTCAGTTGTGAGAACAAAATGTTAACCTTTTGCATTTTTTAGAAAACATCTCTGAATATTTTATTTTAATTGAATTATTTGAACTATTTTTTTATTTGAACGTTTTTTTGAACTTCAATTCATATTTTATAGTTAGTTTAAATTTGCTTGTTTATGATACACAGAAAAGATTTCAAAGTAAAAGCAACTAAGAAATAAAAGCTGTTTCAAAGAGCCAAAGATCTTACTTTATTAATACATATAATATTAAAAATGTGACAGTATGTGACGATAGAAGATAGGTGATTGTTGGACTCATTCACTGTTTTTGTTGAAATATTACAGTGACAAAGCTTGCACATTAGAATAATACATATGTAACTCGTTACAACACTATGAGCAAAGGGAGCTCAGCCGTAACCAAAGACCCAGAACATTATTAACATGTTTACTTTCAGGAATATTAATTAAAACTTATTGATTTTCTTATATTTTATTTTTAACTTTTTTAGGAGGACTATTAGTTTTATTTATTTATGTATCAAGAATTGCTTCCGATGCCACATACTACACATTGACTTTGCTTCAATTGTTGCGCTACAACAGTTTGGATCTGATGTGCTCTTGGTGTGTACAGATATCCGGGGGCGATAATAATGTCGCCTAAGAAATGTGGCGCCACAATTACCGAAATACAAATGTATGCCTAATGTGCGACCTGCTTAACGCGGGTAACATAAAGGAATCGAATGTTTTAAGCTTACTAAAAATCAAGTGTCGATTGCTATTACTAACTATTTTATACGATGCTTTAAACGTTGACTTCCTCCATGAATGTAATAGAAGTCTAAATAACGAACAGCGAAGCAACTTGCGGAATGTTTAAGGTTGCGGAATGTTTATAATAGTTGCCGTGACCCTGGAACATAAAGAGCAATCGAAGGAACATGAGTGGGTTTTAGTCAGTAAGAGTCTGACACGCCCTCCCGCCGCACCCAGGACGGGAGCAGTCATTGGATGATTTCCCGCACACCAAAAAAAAAAACTAAAGATGTCATTAAATAGTAAATAGCGATATTGGATTTCGATATGCTTACGATGGCGTATGAAACCACATAATATATACCTTAGGTGGGTATATATATTGTTATGTTATCGTTCAATCATACATGCCTACGTAAAGTATATTTACTCAAACGTACAAATGGTAAATATGTTTTACTGTAGTAACTGTTTATCTACAGATAAATAGAAGGCGATGCATCGAGATTTCCTTGTTGGATAACGAATCCTATTATTACGCTAAAAATCCCGTTGAAGTGCTGGGGACGACTGAAAATGTTTCCTAGTATTTTAGTCACATTTTAAGGGTGACTGAAAATGTTGCTTTCAATGTTTGTAAGTAATTACACATTGCTTGAAAAATACAGCCCGTTTAAATCTTCGAACACACGTGATTCAAGATACAATAGAAAGACAATAGCAGCCCGACAGCCGGCTGTCGCTTGGGCGTCTAAAGGTTTAATCTACGAGCTAGACATAAAAAAAAAAAAAAAAAAAAAAAAAAAAAAATGTTTATTAACTCAAAAAAGTGTTACAATTTAGTTGGGGCCCTAGATCCCACACTAGGATTCCCTGTGTTGTGGGATCTAGGCTCTGCGTACCGTGTACAGAATTAGCTTATAATATAGGTAACTAAGATAGTATGACACACTAACATATACATGTTGTTTTAATTGTAATAGAAAAGATAATTGGATAGTAAACTATTATAAAAGAACGTAGGTATATAACGAAATAGTTACTCTGATTTATATTTACATTATGTTGTGTAGAGTGTTACATCTCGTGTTAGTGTGTGAGGGGTGTATGCGTGTGTGTGTGGAGTGTATGTGTGTGTGTGTGTGGGGGGGAGTATATATGTGTGCGCGGGGGGGGGTATGTGTATTGTATGTGTATGGGAGGGGTACGTGTGTGGGGGGGTGGAGGGGGAGGGAGGCAGATAGCGAGAGTCGAGAAAAACAATGGCGAGAGTGCGCATTATATGTGAATGGTATAGAAATGTCTGATCTAAGTGTGTGATGTGTATAAAAAGTGTATCCAAGTCCAGCAGGTTCCATACTTGTCCCTAATTTGTATGAAGTTATCTTCGGTACTAGTTTTTGTGTAAATATTATTGGATAATTTTTAGAAAGTCTTCAGTCATGTTGTAATTTAGTTTAAGAAGCCAGTTTGTCACTATTTTTTTACATTTATTTTTTGTCACATTAAGTATTCTGTGAAGGTTATTTATTTTTTCATATATAAACGGTCCCATAAAACCAAAAGATCTTCTTCCTATAGTTTTATGACATCTATATCTGTCCCACCTAACTTTCCTATGTGAACGGCTATGGGAAATCAAGTGCAGCGAGGTTTTATGAAAACGTAAAGCAACGCTGAGTATGTAAAGCTGTCTCACTCGAAGCACTGACACCTCTGAGTACAGCTGGTCTGTGGGGTAACGGAACGGACGTTGGTATGCCACTTTTAAAATAGCACGTTGCGCTCTTTCAACATTTAACAGATAAGTTTTTCCAGAAATGCCCCATGACGAGATACAATATTGGAGAATTGATTGACACAGGGAGAAGTAGACCATTTTTACAATGGAATCATCAGCAATCTTTCCTAGACGCTTAAATATATGTAGTAGCTTCCTTACCCTATTACTTAAATAATTTAAATGTGTGAGCCAGTTCATTCTGTTATCTAAATGTACTCCGAGGTATTTTAGCGACTCTGTAACAGCAATTTGTGGACAAGTGCAGCAGTTAATCATATTTATACAAGAATGGAGGCGCAGGTCCTTGATGTCACTAGGGGAGGAACGTTTAGAAGCTGCAAAATTTAATGCTTTAGTTTTTTCAATATTTAGCGTTAGTAAGTTTTGCTGTAGCCAATTTGCCACTACCTTAAGCCCGTTTTCCGCATTACGATGTACTTCTTCCCAAGTTTCCCCATAGAAAATTAATGCAGTATCGTCTGCGTAAGTAAATATTTTAGCCTGAGGTAGTTCAATGGAGCAGAGCCCATTTATATAAATTATAAACAAGGTGGGGCCTAATACGCTGCCCTGTGGCACGCCAAAATTAACTATAGTAGAGTCGCTATAGTGATCCGCAAGAACAACTCTTTGCGTTCTGTTACAGAGGTAAGAACTGAACCATTCCAGTGCACAACCACGGATTCCTAGACACGACAACTTCTTAATTAGTATTTTTCTAGATATTGTGTCAAAGGCTTTTGCTAGGTCTAGGAAGATGCCAGTGCATAGTCGTCCTTGGTCTAGATTATATGTGATAAAATCAGCTAAGTTTGTTACTGCATCCTCCGTAGACCTGCCCTTTCGAAAGCCATATTGATTTTCTGAAAGCAATTTGTTTAGTTCCAGGTATGTTAAAAGTCTTTTATTTACAATCTTCTCAAGTATTTTAGAGAGTCCTGTTAACAAAGATATCGGACGGTAATTTGCAGGAATTTTCGGATCTCCAGCTTTATATATTGGACAGATGTTTGCCATCTTCAGACAGTCTGGCATAATACCGATAAACAAGCTGAGATTACATAAGAAGGCAATTGGAGCGGCTAAAACATGTACGCAATATTTGAGAACTTTATTATGTATACCGTCATAGCCGGGGGCAGACTCAGTTTTAAGTTGGGTAATAATTTTTGTTACCTCTGCTTCATCGGTAGGTGTAAAAAAGAATGAGTTGGGGCTATTGAAAATGGTGCTATATTGCTCATTGTTGCTCGCTAACTTACTTTCAGTTTCGACAAGCTTGTTTAGAGTTTTCATAGCAAGCTTTTCGCCAACGGTAGAGAAGTAATTATTTACTTCATTAAGTGTTGTTGAAGGACTTTTATTATTTGATATAAGTTCAGATTTAGCGGACTTTTTATTTTTAATGTTACATATTTTTTTAATCTCGTGCCATAACTGTTTAGGATTGCCGTTTGTTTGTTTTAGTGATTTTCTATCATAGTCTAATTTTAAATTTGTTAATATATTGTTGCAGTAATTGCGGTATTTTTTATATTGCTGCTGTATGACAATGTTATCCCGATTTTCTTTTTTTTTTGCGTGTATGTGCATTCTATCCCGACGTTTTATGCATTTTAAGAGATTGTTGGTTACCCAAGGTTTTAAAATGTGATTTGAGTTATCTAAGATCCGTTTGGTAGTGTGGTTATTTATTTTATTGGAGAGTTCTTTAATAAACTGTTCAAATGCTGTATTAACATTAGAGCACTCATAAATCCAATCCCATGACTCCATCTCAATATCTTTTATTAAATTTGGGTAATCGACACGTGTGCTTATTTTCTCATCCGAGTTCCCTGGTGTCTGTCTGTCAGTGCCAAACACAATCGTCTCGTGATCTGTTATACCAGTTTCACAGATCATCACTATAGCTGGTTTACGAGTGTTCAGCATGACGTGATCAAGACAGTTGTTACCACGAGTAGGTAAAGTATGTCCCGGAAAATAACCGTAATGGCCAACCATGTCTAAATAATCGGAAGCACGTCTATCCGTGTGTCCAGGTTTAATATCGATGTTAAGGTCACCTACGATAGCACAAGTGTCGGCTCTACAAGCAGACATTACCTCTGACAAAGAATCTAAGAAATTATTTATATTGTAATACGATGGAGACCTATATAAAACGATCAGAGACAAATCACTACCGACTTCAACGAGCAAACAGTTAGAATCTTTGAATGTGGGTTCTTTCACGGAAGCTTGAAGATTCGTTTTAACGTAGACAACGATGCCATCGTTTTGATTTAGGTACGTTTTTGAACAGTGATAGTCATAATTATTAATTTCATAATAACACGGAGAGTTGTCAAGCCAGCATTCAGTTAGAACGATTATGTCTGGAGAGAAGTGCAGTCGGCTAAGGAGGACAGTGAATTCATCGAAATTCTTATTTATGCTGCGTATATTTTGTACTATTGCAGTATACTGTTTTTTGGTATCACCAAGATGAAGACTGCATTCATCTATAGAATTCAGTTTCAAAGTAGTTGTAAAAGTTGTGTTGTCGACGTCATCAATTATTTCTGCAATATTAGTCATCGGGAAATAATAATCGGTGTGCTTGTATAGGTCCTGAAAGGATGCATGTGTAATAGCATAATCGACTAGACAGGTAAACTATCACAGATGATTGATTCAAATACCTCCTGATAAAAATTAATCTGTGTTTGTTTGAGTGAATGGTTGGAGTCTGTGTAGATAATTGTAATATATGTAGAGAGAATGACATGAATAACTGGTAATTAGGTCCACGTAGAATGGGATTTTTGTATAGTATAGAGCATACATTTATTCTTTGTGATGTGATAAAGTTAAAAGTAGGTCTAGAGATGTTTACAGAATAACGTGTGTACTCGGTAAAGAAGTCAAGATTTGTGTTGTCTCGGTTTGTTAGTTTTTTCTGTGTACTTAATTGCGAGTAGTGCGGATGAAATGAGTGTGTGTGATATACTAAGTTGCGCCAGGTTGTTGTGACTGATTTTATATGTAGATTGTATGTGAGTGAGTTTGTGCGTGTCATGTTTGATTGAGGTAACAATATAAGTTTACTATAAAATTTAGAGCAAAAAGAAAATCTACTGTTGTTATACAAGGGTTTAGGTAACTTGAAAACCATTTGTATTTTAAATGTAAATATAAAAATTGACATATCTTTAGTAACATCCATGATTACTCTAGAAATAAGTCAAAGGTTAGTTACCGATTGTAGATCATATAGGGTTCTCTCAGTTCTAATAAGAATTTGTTTCGCTCCTTGTTCTTTCTTGATAAAAATACTTCCATTCATAGTCCAACAAAATTTATATCCCTTTAGTTTTGCGAACTCCCTCGCCTGAAAGAAAAGTTTTCTTGAACTAGCAGGCAAGTATTCTGCAACGTAGACTGGACGTCGATCTCCTGGTAATCCGATGCAAGTGGTATTCAAACGGCCGTCGTTAGGGTTATTTTTGTTGTAGGTGCGGAGGCTGCCGAGAACTTGATTCTTAATATGTACATTCGTAAACTCAGCAATTATCGGTCTTACGGTGCCTGGTTTACCAGGTAATCGGTATGTATCGCGTATTTGGGTGTCATTGAGTGGCACATTAGCCACAGCACCAACCTTGGTAACTATCGTAGTTAAATCTGATACTGTCTCGTTATCTATTGGAGGTATATTCCGTATTTCGATACTTGATGTACGGGATAATTGCTTAAGATCCTGTATTTTTACTTCGAGATTTTGTATGTAGTCACTTTGAGCTTGATTCTCTTTTTTTAAGGCGTCAATATCCTTCATCAAATCATCGTACTGCTTGCTGATAAACATCACTGTTTTTTCTATTTCGTTACTGGATTTTTGTATAGCGACGTTTTGTAGTTTGACTTCAGCTAATTCAGCAGCAAGTTTCGTGAGGGTAGAATTCTGGTCGCTGGTGAATTTTGAGAATCTTTCTTCTTGTTCTTTTTTCCATATAGAAAGCATCTCGATAATTTCATGCTTGAGATCTTGAAGTTCACTTCCAGGCGAAAAGGCTGGGCACGGTCGCTTGTTTCGCGATGTTGTGTTAACACCTTCAAAGGGGCTGCTAGATACAGACTGAGGAATGTCAGAGTCTGATTTTACTTGCGAAACACTTGAGCTAAGTGATAGTGAGGCCGGAGGCGATCGTTGCATGCGAGGCATTGTAAAGAAGTAATAAATGCGATTGTTCTTGTCCGGAATATTTCGCTATGTATCGCTGTGTAGCGTAATCTTCGCACTTCGTAGCTGGTGACGTCAGTCGCGTAGCAAGCGCGCCGCGCCGTAAGCGTTGTAGTCACCGTGTGAAAGAGACCGCAATTATGGCGACCGTCCTACTCGCACAGGCACTCCGCGTACCGTAACTTGCCTTTCACTTTTATTGTACTGTTCGCGATAATTAAGTTTAATACTACTAAAATAAGTAACAGTTTTGAATAACTTCACACAGTTTGTGCGTTAATAATAGATTTAAAAAATCGCAACACGTCTGCTCTGTACGACAGCACGGACGAAAGAGGATGACATAAAATGAATCTTTCTCTTGAGGTCCCTACTCGACCAAACTTTATAGCATCTTGAGACTCTATCTTGATTTAACTTTTTATATTGGTTACAAAGTTAATAAAACGTAAGACGGTGTTTTATAAAGTACTAACATTTATAAGATTCCCTTTGTTTCATAAGATCGATGCTTTTGAAGAAATAACCTCTGGTATGTCTATATGAAGATTTACTTTTATGAATTGGAAGAATTGTTGAAGATCATTTGGCACAGACAGATAGATTGTGTTTGCTTGAATATGTCTCATAAGCAGCTTAATTAAATCAATATAAATTCATTTTATTGCATTCGAGATGAAAAAAAGTTTGGTTTTATATTATTTAATATATCGAAAGTTGATCAGTACTATTCTCTTACTGCCCCACTGGAATTGTGATCACGCAAGCGTGACTTTCGATAAGATAGGTGTGTACTAAGACAAAAAATGCCATTATGCATTTTCATCGGTCTCGGGTCTGCCATTTCCTTGTAGGAATAATTTTCCATTAGGCTCTGCGAGTGAGGAAAGAGAGTGCATCTGTATTTCGGTCAGAAATTCAGTCTGGAGAATATATTAACACCATCCTCTATTATCCTCATCTACAAACTTCATTAAAACTATGTTCAAACATGGGGGCAGTTTGTAGTTGAAAATTAAATAGTTTCAGTGTAGTTTGGCCAGTTAACTGGCGTCTATATTTAATAGACAGGTGACCTCTTAAAGGGCTATGAATTTTAACTGGAGTTACGAACAACAATGTCCAGTTAAAATTCATACAATGGGGCCTCGATTGTGCGGCGTGCTGACTTTTGAATTTATAGTAACAGACGACCTAAAAATGAATATCTACGAATAAAGGGGGACCGGACCAATGCCAAACAAAAAACTATTTTTAGCCGTATAATATTTTGTCAAAATTTTAAGGCTTTTTTTTTTTTTGGTCGGTGGGAAATCATCCAATGACTGCTCCCGTCCTGGGTGCGACGGGAGGGCGTGTCAGACTCTTACTGACTAAAACCCACTCATGTTCCTTCGATTGCCCTTTATGTTCCAGGGTCACGGTAACTATTATAAACATTCCGTAACCCCGGCAGGCGTTGGCCCTGTTGGGCCCCTTCCTGTGCTGACTCCTTCTCTTTGAGGCGCGCGTGGAACAAAACGCGCCGTCTACGCGGTCCTGGTCACTACATGGTACATTGAGATCTTACATAATAAATTGCTTCACATATACTATCATAGCTGAAAAATAAATAGCATATATAAAGAGCATTGTGTGTTGTCCTTTACAACTTTTGACCCAAGTGGTTCGAAGATTTTTGAGAACATTTTTTGCTGCCATTTTGTTTCTTGCTGTGATTATTTCTTTTCGAAGGAGTGACACTGACGTTTATTGGTTAAAGGCACAAGGTGAACAATACATATTTGTTTGACAGTATGATGAATCGTTTGCAAAAGCCAACCAGAATGCACCTGGCATTCTGGTCGGCTTGATCCAATTCCATAGGCCCTACATCGGGATTGTCCAGATACTTTACTGCCGCTGAATTCGTCACAGCACCCTCATCTTGATAAACATTACTACGGTTTGGTGATTTAGGTGTGAAGCCCATGAGAAGGCGAACGTGCCTTTTCAGTGGGTTCTTTCACCACGAACGACTCAGCATCAGCTTTCATATATGATGGTATTTACGGAACGTTACGACTTAGGGCCTTTCAAAGCATACACCTTCATAAGTTAATAAAGGTCGGCAACGCAATCGGTGTCTCTTCAGGTGTTTCGGGCGATTGTGGGTAGGTGTTCACTCCGATGACCCGTTCGCTTATAAGCCCTCTTTTATATTAAAAGGCAAGTATTAACAGTATGTAAAATAAACATAACCCCATTTTCGCCTAGGTATTTCGTACCGACCTTTTGTCCGGCGACGATTTGATTTACATTATTGCGGACGACTGCCTTCTAGGATTACGTAGATTTAACCCTCGAATTTATTTCGTCTACAGCACCTATCCTCCTACGAATAAGAATCAAAATATTGTTGGCCAGATTTCAGCTTTTTAATGTTGTCAGAGGGTGCGTGTAGTAACAAGATTACACGAGCGAGTCTGACAAAGCTTATGGTAAAAGGTACGAGTATACAGATGAAGACACGGGTAAAAAGTTTTTTTTTATTGGATGAAATAGAAAAATTTGCACCGTCGCATAAAGACTGCAATGCCAGAGGGCTTGCTTCATTGTCAAGATACCAAGCTGAAATGACTTGCTGCTTGTACCAGCACCTATTCTCTTCAAACCAAATGACAGTAACGCTTCTCCGGCAAAATTAGGTATTTACAAGGTACACACAAGTAAACATTAAAGGGGTGATACACGTGCGAGCTTTAAGTAGGCGGTTTTTAAGATCGTGAACTTACTCTTCTCGACGTCATCGGTGGCACACGAATCTATTGATTAATTCTATGAATTCTGCTAAAGTTTTAGGTTTGTAAGTACGGAAATTACTCATTTAAAAAATTCTAATGTGATAAAGAAATACAAAAATTACACAAAAACGTTGTGCATCACGGATTCCCCAAAAAAAATTGTGGTGCTTGCTCGCACGTCCATCACCGCTTTTAGGTACACATTAAGCTGACGTAGTTGTCAAGCTTTGACTGTTAAGTCTAATTTAAATTGAGCGAGATAATGGTCGAATGAGCATAAATGGAAAAGGGCACAGCTTTCAGCTTTTCATGGAAATGGCATTTTGTAGAATTGGTATAGGAATGTCCCATTTAAGTAAACAGTATTAGACCGTTCATTCATTGTTTTCCCGATACAAAAATGTTTAGAATTTTAGGAATAACTAAATAATGTTCTTTTTTTCTGTTCTGATTCAATGCTCATTTGGCATTCATCTAAATGAAGCAGTGTACATTACAAGCGATTGTAATTAAGACTGTACTACGAAATTTGTGTGTAAATTTTATGAAAGCCTAAAATATTTCGGTTATAAACCGTAGTGATTTGTTAATGAATGGAAGCTTCACGCCAACCGAGCTGTCTTCTGTGATGTAGATTAATGAGTTAGCGAGTAGGACGGATGAAGACTCAAATAGATATATACTTACAGTTTATGTAATCTTTTTCCGTGAGAGGAAATTTAAATTTTCAAGGAGTAAGGTACCGTCACACTGAAGCTTGCGGCATATATCCATATACAGGTTGTCCCACGGCTATGCCACATGGAGGGAAAGTACCTTAAATATTGTTGATAGAACATTTTACTGAAAGGAGACATTATTTGAATTTTAAAAACATTTTAAACTGTACTAATAGATATTTAAATAAATATATAGTTAACCCGGAAATTGAACCTGTTACTCGAGAAAATTAGTCAGCCTGTAGCTTTATCATACCGACCTAAAGGTTTCATCACAAGAATTGTTTTTTGCTAAATAACACAGTGTCAAAAATAAAAGAAAGACCACGAATTTTAACATTTTAATACAAAATTAATCAATTTTTTAAATGCTCAAAATGAGTTCCTTCTTCTTGAATACAAAGTTGATAACTTTTGATTATTTCGTTCCCTGGCGCTTTTTTGGTCTTGTTGTGGTAGATATTTCTTCATTTAAATGACGCGTACTACTCAAGTGGGTAGATTAATTAATATTATAATAAGTAGTTATGATTATCAATTGTATGTCCTTAAGGCAATGTAAGCTTTTAACTTTTCGGAACAAAATTAAACATCAAAAGTTAAAATTCACGGTCTTCCTTTTATTTGTGACACTATGTTATTCAGCAAAAAATAATCCTTATGATGAAACCTTGCGATCGGTATGATAAAACTACAGGGTGATTATATTTTCTCGTGGAACAAGTTCGATTCCCGGCCCAACAATTTCATTATTAAATATCTGTGAATGCGGTTTAAATTGTCTTTAAAATTCAATTAATGTCTTATTTCAGTAAAATGTTCTATGTACAACATTTAAGGTACTTTCCCTCAATACTTACCTAATATTATAAAGCTGAAGAGTTTGTTTGTTTGGTTGAACGCGCTAATCCCAGGAACCACTGGTCCGATATGAAAAAATATTTTTGTGTTGAGTAGCCCATTTAACGAGAAAGGCTTTAGGCTATATTTATAAAACTCGCTACTACGGCAGCGTAGTAGTAACCAAAGTTGCGAATGAAACAGCTGGTTGTAGATATGTCGCAGTCATCTGGTTGAATCAGCTATTTGATTGTATGACTAGCGCGTTCATTGAATGACGACATTTAATTGAATGACTGCGACAGATACATCAGAAATAATAATTCGATAGTCTTTACAATTTTCAGCATTCAAAATTAAACATTTATTTGTAGAATGAAGGGAATCGAAGATAAAATATAGGAAACATTTTAACCATTTTTCTAAGCAGTAATCCGTTTGCGAAATATTAAGCGCTGATCATTTTCACGCTATGTTCCACGGGAGCGAAGCAGTAACCAAAAAGCTAACGTAACGCTGGTGAAACCGCGAGAAAAAACCGTATGATTTATAAATAAATAAAAATAAAATAAATAAACATATGTACGCGCTATAAATAATTTATATCCAGATACGGGACATACCATCTCTGCAATCAGAATCATTAACCGGTAGACCAACAGGCCAGTCGATAGTTTAACGTTTGCGACATGTGCTCCGTTTAACCGCATACCGCAAGAGCGCACAACGTTGAAGAAACTGTGAATCGACTGAAACACTGGTCAGATACACCAACTGCGAATCGATTGATACAGTGGTCAGATACACCCACTGCAAATCGACAAAGGCTTTGTTCAGGAAGGGCGAATTAGCCGCGATTCTCTCGCGCGTACACGCGCGAATTCCGTATCAGTAATTTGGCGCTCTATTTCCCTCTCTTTCTCCATTATACGTGCACTCGCTCTGAAATTCGCGCGAAATCTGGACGCAAGAAGGCGGCCTTGGTATCGTGACTCGCGCGCATTACGCGCGAATCACACGCGAGTCGAGAGTCTGGCGAATTGCACGCGAATTACGATAATTACAAGCATCGCGCGAATAATAAATTTGCGTGATGCTTGTTGTGGACGCGATTTAAAACAGTGGTCAAATACACCTACTGCGAATCGATTGAAACAGTGGTCAGATACACCCACTGCAAATTGACTGAAACAGTGTTCAGATACACCCACTGCGAATAGACTGAAACAGTGTTCAGATACACCCACTGCGAGCGAATAGACTGAAACAGTGTTCAGATACACCCACTGCGAGCGAATAGACTGAAACAGTGGTCAGATACGCTCACGGCGAATCGACTGAAACAGTGGTCAGATACACCCACTGCGAACAGAGACTAAGAGGTTTCAACAATGTTTCGACAGCTACTGTTAACGACTCAAAATTAATTATATACTAATTAAAAGTAAATATCAGACAACGTTCTAGAACTTTCGCCGGAGATCGTGTAGGGATTATGTTTTGAGAAAATATTTGTCACCAGCTAAAAAGCTATTTCAAAATATGCAACATATTCTGTAACGAGATAGTGGGAATGCCAGTACTAACGCTGGCTGTGCATAATTTTGTTAAGAATATAAACTGTCTAGCTCTTAGTAAACCAAATAAAAAACGATTTAAAAAATAATGAATTTGTTGAATTTGTAATTGGTTTTCGACCTAACAGCCTTAGCTGCATTTGAGTTAAGTATTACGAGACTAGCTGTGCCTGCAGCCTCATTCACGTAGACTTATACTTAAACAAGCCCTAAAAATACTTGAAAATCGGCCAAGTGCTAGTAGTACTCGAGCATGGAGGGTTCCATACCATTATCGGCGAAAAAAGGGCAAAAAAATCACGTCTGTTGTATGGGAGCCCCTTTGAATATTTACTTTATTCTGATATTTTGTTATAGCGGTAACAGAAATACATCATCTGTAAAAATTTCTACTCACTGACTGTCGCGGTTCATTAGATAACGTAGTTAGTCTGCCTGCCTGGTGACAGACAGACTGAGAGACAAACAGCGGAGTATTAGTAATAGGGTCGCGTTTTACCCTTTGGGTGCGGAGCCCCAAAAACGAATCACAATGATGTCAATTAAAGCTATTTACTTAGCTCGATATCCATATGCTATTCTTTATAAAACCTTCAAAATGTTGGTATCATTGTTAAAACATCTCATCATCTCCCTAGCCTTTTCCCAATAGGGAAGATGCAAACATAGTATTTATTGAAAATTTATTAATAAAATGTTGAAAAAATGTAAATGATTGGCCTCTGCAACTTTTTTTTTTGCATAATGTTTATTTTTATCAATAAAATATGAATTTAAAATTACATGAAATGAAACGTAATTTAAAACACCAATCAGCGATAAGCGACTGGAATGACGTCACGGGCACGTTCCAAAACGTGCGAGGAATTCACTCGAAAATTAAAAAGAGGTTATAATACGATTTTTAATAGGGTATTACACTGTATAAGAGAAATAATCTAAAAATATATTATTGAGATAGCTTATGCAAAAAGCAGCCGAACAGTGTTAGTTTTAGTTCATAAAACTAGAAAATATTTTTTTAAATTCAATTCAAAGTTTTCAGTTTTTTTTATCTGTTCTTGAACACACCGAAATACAGACCATAGACAGTGACTGCTGTCGACTGTCAACAGTGTCAACTAGACGTCACTATTTGTTTTATTTATAACCTCCTAATACGATCTTTATTATAAAAATATACTTTTTCATGGAAGTTATTGTGAAAGATATTTTAGATGGCTAAAGCACATAGGTACTTACATCAAAGTGATATTTACTAAAGTACAAACGGGTTTTTATGGTGTAATAGTTGGAATACTCTTCCCACAACTTTTAACTAAGTTTTTCTTAAATTTGAATCAGTTAACACTAGATTCACAATTATTCCGATGTTTTCACACTTGTGTTCTTGCATTCCGGAATGCACACCAACGGTAAGTCGAACAGTAACTAATTTTTTAGATAAAAACAATAATAATGATGTAAAATATCACAGCGCATTTGTTTATTTACACGACGTGAGGACGTCATATCGCCAAAGCAAAACCACGCCCACGGCGTTTTCCGTTTTTGGAAATTTCCGCGCGAAACTTGAAAATACAATTTTTAAAAGCTTTTTTAGGGTACTTAGCGTTTAAATAAAAATTTAGGATTTTTTTTAGTGGTTTCTTAGTACTGTAGGAGTTATTTGAACAACTTTAAAAAAAAAAGAGTGTAATACCCTATTCGAGTCAGAAAAATTACATTTCGAGTGTTGCAGGTTTTTAGTTCCAAATAAATAGTGATGTGATACAATCGAGTTTTTACAATGAAATCTTAATCGAGATTTTTTTTAATTCAATATCAAATTGCCTTTGATTATATAAAAAAAATATTACATGTAATTTACGGTTACTAATTAGAAGACATACACGGTAGGTTATTTAATATTACTTACATAAAACACTGTTATATTATTTGTTTTTGGTAAGGTCCAAATTTCTAAAATTGTTTTATTTAGATAGTATGTATTCAATATTTACAATAATAAAACGCTGTAATAATAAAATGTCTGCAATTGCTACTTTATCGTCATCGTAGCAATAAGTGCATTAGAACAATCAGCGAGCGATTAGCAATCGATTCATACATAATACGATTTTTTTGACGTTAAGCGATTAATCGCGCGATCACTGCGCAAATATTGCTGATTGCTGTTTCATAGGTAATAAGTCAGCGGAACGCTTTAGAGTAACTTTCGCGCTACTCCGTGTAATTCTTACCCTTTTTGGAACGCACCCCCGCAGTTAGTTAACAGAAATAGTTTTGTAGGAATAAAATTAGCTTTAGAAAAGCAAATTCGCGCAGTCTTCTAATGACTCTTTAATTATGATTTCGAAGGCATGCAATTTTCTTCGACTGTAGTACTTCATCTTTTGAACTTTTCTTAGTGTTGTTCACTAATGGTCTAATCAACTGAAATAACACACACCTTCGATATGCTTGAAGCCTCTGTCTGCCATGATACAAGGTCCAGGAGGTAAAGATTCCATAAATCCAGATTCTTCAAATATTTAAAATCAGAAGTTCTGCCACCAAAACTATCTGATGTAAAGTTTGTAACCCCGTCTGGTGTTGGAGACGAGATATCAACATGAGTCAACATGCTTTTTTGCATAAAAAAGCATTGCATACATTCTTTCATGCGGTATTATTATGACCACGAGATGTTGATTGATAGTTTATTTTCAAATTTTAGCAATAAAAGTATCTGGAATGGCGAAAAATAATAAAAAGTTATAAAAATTTGAGAAACACAATACAACCAGAGATACAGTGTCACTGCAGTGACGTCATCGGAACTATTGGTCCGTTTTCGCGCGGAAGTTTAAACTAATAAATAAATAATAAATAAATAAATAATAAATCTTTATTGACAAAAAGTGTACAAAAATTTTGGAACTGTCAATTTAAAACAGCTTTTTTTACAATAAATTACAACATTTTAACTTTGTAATATATTAGTGGTCTATTTTACATGGAATTCTTTAAAATCAAAACAAAAATAAAAATACTGCATCTTCCCTATTATGTTAGGGTCGGCTTCCAGCCTAACTATTCAGCTGGATACCAGTGTTTTACGTGAAGCGACTGCCTATCAGACCTCCACAACCTCGTAACTGGGCGACACGGTACCTCTTGGTTGGACTGGTCAGACTCTCTGGCTTACCGGTAACGACTGTCAAAGTTCTACGAATGACAACCGGGACCAACAACTTTACGAGCTTTCCGAGGCACGGGATGTCAGTGATGTCCAAGAAAAACTTTAGAAAGTACATACCTATATGATTTGAAAAAGTCACATTGGTACTTGCCCTTATTCGAACCCATAACCTCTGTTGGCCATCGACACTGTTCATGATCATTTTTAAAACATCTGTTGAGCAAATATAGAAATAATGTTGGTATTTACAAAGTAGTGCAAAAGTAAATGGAACTCTCATTTGTTTCAATATTTCTTGTTAAAAATATTCGTCTTTGGTTCAAAGGAAGCAACAGAAATGAGCATCGAATCACATTACATCCTATTAACATTAACGAGACGTTTGCAAAGTTACAGTTTGAATTGAAACGTTCAATATTTGTTACGATTATTATTGTTTGTAATAGGTATACATAGATTTAGAGGACAAAGTTTAAAAAAAATGGTTTAGTTAAGAAATATCATCACGTCAGAGATTGTCACGTTTTGAGAAAGACCTTTGAACGACATCGCGTCTTTATGAAAATTCGGGCATTAGAATGGAAATAGCTGAATAATTATAATAGACAGAGTAAGGCCAGGAATGGCATAACACTTTCGATGGCCATTTAATTTAGGTCAGATTTGCTCTTTGAAAAATATTTAAGACTAGCTTTTGCCCGCGACTTCGTCCGTGTGGATAATAGTTCCCGTTTTCGGGGGATTTCCGGGATGAAAACTATCCTATGTCCTGTCTCGGACTATATCCATACCAAATTTCATTCAAATCGGTACAGTGGTTTAGGCGTAAAGAAGAGACAGACAGACAGAGTTCCTTTCGCATTTATAATAATAAATGTACGGACAAGAAAATAGCAGTCACATCTGCAAATACCGAAATGGATTTTCACATTGTGCGTTAACCTTTGAACACACGTGATTCGAGACACAATAAAAAGACAATAGCAGCCCGACAGCCGACTTTCGCTTGGTCGTTGAAAGGTGCATAGCTATATATATTTTTTTAGTTTCACATATAAAATTATATTTACGTCGCTCTATCAACTTTTACCGACTTCATGTGTTAAAAGCTTACTTTCAGTTACCTTATTTAGGCTGCATATAAAAACTTCATCGTGTGTTTGATGACTGTTCCTTCCTTTCGAATATGTTCTGGGGAAAAAGCACGTCCAATGGTTTCTTCATGTTGCGGAATAGCTCTAATAGTTACCGCGGCCCTGGAACATAAAAGACAACCGAAGGGACTTGAGTGGGTATTAGACAGTAAATGTCTGACACTAGAACTTAGACACTTCTGGCGGAAGAAGTTATTTGATGTGTTACCATAAAAAAATGCTTTCTTCATGTCGGAGGAGGGTAATATGTCTGTGCCGAAGTTTTTGCTGGAGTAGAGGCTATTTTGTTCCACGACGGTTCCTCTACGTGTCCTTCTGATTTATGAATGCAGCGGAGGAACGAGTAGGAAATTGAGGACAGGAGATAGGATTGCTCCCTTCCAATCGGCAACGGATGCGATAATAACGTAACAGGGAAGTTAAAGTGAAGTGAACTTATTGTTTGACTTTTCCCGGCTTTGACATGACAGCAGAAGTCGGCGCTCGCAGTTTGCCGGAGAGCTGTAGAACGGAGTATTCCATATATACTCAGAAAGCTGCTCCGTAAAAGTGGAACTGGGCTGGACACATCTGCCGCATGTCAGATGAAACTTGGGATAAACGCACGACCCAATGGGTCCCTTTACATGGCAATCGACATCGCGGCAGGCCTAGGTGGAAAAGGCAGGATGAACTAGACTTCTTTGAAAATGATTAGGCTCAAATAGCTCTATGCAGAGAAAAATTAAAAGAGAGTAGGGAGGCCTTTGCCCTGCAGCGGCAAAATTCGGGCTCATAATAATAATAAGCTGATCCCGACAGATCTTGTTCTTGTCCAATGAATTTAGTATTGATTTCCTACAAACATTTCGTAAAAAAAGGTCGTTCTGTTTTTTCCAAACTGTAATAGGCTTGATATATTTTTCAATTTTCATTATAAAATCATCATTTTCTCGTTATAAAAGACTTCACGGGACTATGACAAACAAAAAAAAAAGAAATTGCCAATTCAGTTTAGCCGTTTTCAAGTTTTGCGCTTAGCAACACATATTTTTTAACCGACTTCTAAAAAGGAGGCTTTTTGTTACCTCATAACTTCTTAAAAGATGGGTCGATTTTAATTATTCTCTTTGTATTCGAAAGATGATGCTGTGTGGTCTGTTTTAATTTTAATCTTTCGAACACACGTGATTTGAGACACAATAGAAAAACAATAGCAGTCCGACAGCCGGCTGTCGGTTGGTCGTTGAAAGGTTAAGTGAGATTTATCAAGAAATAATTTAGTGACTTTATTTTACTTTATAAAAAAAAACGTGCCATATCACATATTGAGCTTGTGACCGAAAATATACTCGGAGTGGCAGTGCGAGGTAAAAATAGAACCCACAATAAAAAAAGATAAGCTATTAGTCTTAAATAAAAAGTCGCAGGCTAATGATTTTATTAAGTACTATAAATTGTTCCGTTATTTCAGACTAAATAGTTTTATTATGTAGTTACACACTGACAAGTTAGTTCACTTGTGAAATATCTCAAAGGTGTAGTTGAAAGGAATTGACTAGGGTCGACCTCATTTATTAGAAAGGGTTTTGCACTGATCTTCTAGGTCGTGACGTCATACGTTACGATACATGTGTCTAAGAATAGAAATAACATTGAAATAATATTAGAGAACCTCAGTGGTCTTTGCTGCATTGTTTTATTTTTAGAATAAAGGTCAATGTTGCAGTTTGGTTTTAACAGACTTGACTGTGTTAGTACTCCCTGCAGTCTTTTCTCATTAAAATTTTAATTTTATTTTTCCCATTTTATGAATAATGGGTTCTGAAGACGAGTAAAGATTGCAAACTAGTTCAGTAAGTCAAATAAACTCTCTAAACTCTCTTTAGATGTATTTTTACATGAGGTAGTAAAGCGACTGAAATGACTCGCAAACAGGCCCAGCAACACGAATTTGACAGAAAATTTGAATAATGCAAAACGTGTCGTTCAGGATTACTTACATACCTTAGAGTCCTGAGGATAGATTACGATGGAGCGTGTCTTCTTAAATTCACATCAAAAATTATTTAAAATAAATTGTAATACATATACAGGCTGTCCTACGGCTATGCCACATGGAGGGAAAGTACCTTAAATCTTGTAGATAGAACATTTTACTGAAAGAAGACATTATTTGAATTTTAAAAACAATTCAAATTGCATTCATAGATTTTCAAATACTTAAATGGTTGGGCCGGGAATCAAACTTGTTCCATGAGAAAAAATATTCACCCAGTTTTATCATACCGATCGAAAGGTTTCATCATAAGGATTACATTTTGCTAAATAACATAGTGTCACAAATAAAAGGAAGACCGTGAAATTTAACATTTGATGTAAAATTTTGTTTAGAAAAGTTAAAAGCTTACATTGCCGTAAGGACATACAATTGACAATCATAACTACTTATTACTAATTAATCTACCCACTTGAGTAGTACCATAACAAGACCAAAAAATCGTCAGGGAACGAAATAATCAAAAGTTATCACTTTGTATTCAAGAAGAAAAGACTAGTTTTTAGCATTTGAATAATTGACTAATTTTGTATTAAAATGTTAAAATTCATGGTCTTTCTTTTATTTTTGACACTATGTTATTTGGCAATAAATAATCCTTGTGATGAAGCCTTTCGATCGGTAGGATAAAACTACAGGCTGATTAATTTTCTCGAGTAACAGTTTCGATTCCCGGTTCAACTATGTAATTATTAAAATATCTATGGAAACAGTTTAAAATGTTATCAAAATTCAAATAATGTCTTCTTTCAGTAAAATGTTCTATCTAAAAAATATTTAAAGTACTTTCCCTCCATGTGGCATTGCCGTGGGACACCCTGTATACAGGGTGGAAAGTTTCAATGGGCCCTGGAAGAAAATTATCTTAAATCCTTAAGATTTATAAGTATCAAATCTAAATTAGACTTACTTACGACTTAAGTCCCTGTGTCCCCTAGATGGGGCAGAGGGCGTTCACAGTGCGTCGTCATCCCGTTCGGTCTTGAGCTTCGCGATTAATTTCACTCCAGGTCTTCCCTATATCTTTCGCTTCTGCGCTGACCGTTCGCCGCCAGGTCTGCTTAGGGCGACCACATTTTCGCTTTCCTTGAGAATTCGAGTCCAGGGCTTGCCTAGGTATATGTTCAGAATCCCTTCGGAGCGTGTGGCCGATCCAATTCCATTTGCGACGTTTGATCTGCTGGTCGATCGAGTCGTGATGGCCCAGTGGATAAGGCGCCCGCCTCGTGTGTAAGAGGTTGTGGGTTCGAATCCGGGACTTTTTCAATTGTATTGTGTACATGTGTGTTCATATGTACTTTCTAAAGTTTATCTTGGACATCACTGACATCCCGTGCCTCGGAAAGCACGTAAAGCCGTTGGTCCCGGTGGTCATTCGTAGAACTTTGACAGTCGTTACTGGTTAGTCAGAAACTCTGACCAGTCTAACCAAGAGTTATCGGGTCGCCCAGTTACTGGGTTGTGGAGGTCAGTCGCTCCACGTAAAACACCGGTATCCAGCTGAATCCGGTTAGGCTGGCGGCCGACCCCCACACGGTTGGGAAAAGGCTAGGGAGATGATGATGATCTGCTGGTCGATCGAGGTTTCACCGCAGAGTCTCCACAGATCTACATTTGAGACCTCCTCGGGCCAGTAAATACCGAGAATACGACGAAGACAGCGGTTGATAACGACCTGGAGTTTGTGCGAGATGTCTTTTGTGACCTTCCACGTGTCACACGCACACCCATACAGCAGTACGGTTTTGACGTTGGACCGGAATATTTAAAATAAAATTTAATTAGAGGAAAACCATAAAATTTCATCTTTTCAAATCAAAGGACGACTTTAACTATTGGTAGGGATGGTAGACTAAGATTATGCTGCCCAAGGAAAATCCGAAACGGATATAAGATAGTAGCGTTATGCGAATTAATTTATGTCCAAACAAATTAGTCTTCAAGATAATTTTATACCAACATAAATACAGTTTATGTTGGTATAAAATTTTCTTGAAAAAATGGCAAAGTAATATTATGGCAAAAAAAAAATTATGCCAAACTGGTTATGCCAAAGTATATAAGGAAAAAAAAATGTTGTGCGAAAAGAAAGGATCCCTTCAGTAGACCTCAAAGAATAATTGTGCCAAATTTCAAAGCTATACGAAAAATTTCTGCTAATTGCCTTAATTGTAATAAATAAATAATTTTAACTGCCGTAATTTTCCTGCGCTATATCTATTTGTGTAAATAATGTTGACTCGTGGTTGAACGCTTGCTCGCTTTAATATAATATAAAATTTATGCAAACAGGCTTGCTAAAACTAAATAACGTACATAACATTACACTTTAATATATTTATTCAGACAAAAATGTCTGCAAACAGTTTATTAGAACATTTGGGATTATAAGAGGGTTTTATACAAATTGACGAAAATATAAACGAAGACTGCTGTGACCTTGTATGGAAACAACAAAAATAAGATTAAAAATGTCATGTACTGTGTTTGAGCATATTAATGTATTTATTTATTTATTTATTTAAGGACAACCAACAATGCTACACCAAAATACATGTTAAAAACGCTTACATCATTACAAATTTTATAGTGTAGCCTTAATTATAGGCTGCCACGGCATGCATTAAACATTGAGTAGGAAATAAGGTTCCTCAAAACAGATTATACAAATCTAATTAAACTAAACAAAAAATGCTGGTATATGCACTACAAAATGAAACCGTATTCAAAAAGTAGTCATCCAAATTGGGTATTATAGACGTGTTGAAGTCGCTCCACGGTCTCAATGGCATTTTTGGCGTCTTCCGTTGGTCACAGCATGATGTTATATGTATAGCCTATGTTATCCTTCACAAATCGGACCCATAATAAATACATATTTTCAAAGCTATCAGCTACTACAGCTACTTCCATAGCCAGCCTTCAAAAAATGAAAAGATCTCCAAAGGACTAAAAACTACAACTTGTATAACATAGAGAGTAAAGTGCAAACACACACAGCAAATTATTATATTGGCATATTGCTTCAATAATTTTATATAGCTACCATATTAAATGATTACATATTTACCGATCGGGCGGAAGCGACGCCTGGGTGTCACCACTGCAGTAACGGTCGCCTGGAGGACACGGTCGAGCACACAGTTGAGGTGTGCCGCGCATGGGCGGAGCATCGACGTGTCCTCGTAGAGGCGATCGGCGGCGGTGACCTCTCGCGCCCGGCGCTGGTTCAGGCCATGCTTCGGGGCGAGACGGAATGGGATGCCGTCACCTCCTTCTGCGAAGCAGTTATGCTAGGGAAGGAAGCGGCGGCGCGCGAGAGGCAGCGACGAGCCTCTCGCCCCGGACTAAGACCCAGGCGAAGACGTCGAGAGTCGCAAGACGACTACCGGCCACCGTAGGCGCGGTTCTGCGGATGGTGAGCGATGGGTAGCTCGCCGCCCGGCTAGGACCAGGACCGCGTAGACGGCGCGTTTTGTTCCACGCGCGCCTTAAAGAGAAGGAGTCAGCACAGGAAGGGGCCCAACAGGGCCAACGCCTGCCGGGGTTGCGGAATGTTTATAATAGTTACCGTGACCCTGGAACATAAAGGGCAATCGAAGGAACATGAGTGGGTTTTAGTCAGTAAGAGTCTGACACGCCCTCCCGTCGCACCCAGGACGGGAGCAGTCATTGGATGATTTCCCACTCACCAAAAAAAAAAAAAAAACATATTTACCGAAACAACGTAATAGTTACTTAATTTACTTATAGAGTAACAATAACACAAGGATAACAATGTAAAGTTCAATAAGGGTTTATGTATTATTTATGTTTTGCATTACAATAGAAGCCTCTTGATTCTATAAGAAAATATAAGATAAGATTAAGTCTTTATTTGCCTTAAACATAGTATATAGATGTAGGAAACGTTTTAAGTTTCAATTGTGATTGAGGAAACAAAAAGTAAAATGCAACTATTTTTGTTTAGCCCTAGCTTTCAGTGACGCTCCGTAAAATATTCTGTTTCAGTTCGCAGTAAGCAACCGCGGTCGCGGTTTAACTTAAAGTTTACACTTAGTATTTCCCTCTTTGAGATGTTTAGTCCGCTTTTTAGGTAAATTGGTGTTTCTTGTTACCGACAACACTAAGTAAAGGTGAAGTATTTCTAAGAAGTAACAACGACGTGACTGATTTACCTAGAAATCGGTTGAAACGAAGTTTGTCTGCCTACTTACTTCCTGACATAATTATATTTTAGGGCTTCTGGTAAAAAAATGTTTGATGCTACTTCAGAAAACACCTTATTCAAAGTACACACAGAACCCGCCATGTGAATGTGTGTGTAGGCGATTTAAATAAATCCTACTTAGCACGCCCTTTGGCTGACTATAAAGAACGCAAAACGACCCCTCGATAATTAAAGTTGTTACTTTAAACACAAATTAGTAAATGTAGCGTAAGCAGCAAAGTATTTGTGACGCTCACGATCATCGTGTACGTACATTCAGCTTATTACTTATTCTTTAACCTTTCAACGACCAAGCGACAGCCGGCTGCCGGCCTGCTATTGTCTTTCTATTGTGTCTCAAATAACGTGTATTCGAAGGTTTAAGTGTGTGAAGTGTGACGTAATGTAAGTTTCTGTTGATAAAATACTTATAAATTTATTCGTGTTATGTATGTAGGGACACTGCGTGTACCCGCGTATGTAGGTATGCGGGCTGCGTCCCGCCTCCCCGCGCCGGGGCATGATTTATTGTAATAAACGGATCGCCAGTGTGCATCGAACTAGCGAGCGTGTTTGTTGTGTCACACTTCCGAGCGCAGACTTAACACGTGGCGACGAGCGAACTCGCGTTCTTATAAAATGTCTTCGGGAGCGACGTACGGTGTTCTTACCACCTTTGATCATCTGTCCCAAGACTGGGACAGTTATAAAGCAAGGTTGAATCAGTGGTTTATTGCCAATAACATAACCTCAGAAACGGACAAAGCGTCTATTCGACGAAGGGCAATATTATTGACGTCGTTATGCGAATCAACGTTCAAGCTCGCAAGGGACCTGGCGTTGCCGAACAAGGTGGAAGAACAGAACTACGAGGCTATAGTGCAACTCCTCGACGAGCATTTCACACCTAAAAGGTTCGGCTTTGCAGAAAAGTCAAACTTCTATGCTGCAACACAACGCCAAGGAGAAACGCACACTCAATGGGCGGCTAGGCTCAGAGGATTAGCCACGCACTGTGCTTTTAAAAACTTGGAGGAAGCCCTGCTGGATAGATTCATCATGGGCATGGCGGCAGGACGAGAGCGGGACAAATTGTTCGTGCAGGATCAGCGGGAGCTGACTCTCGCGAAGGCGATCGACATGGCGGAGAGCGTGCGCTGTGCGCGCCTGGCCTCGTCGCAACCAGCGCCCGGCGGCAGCAGCGCCGGCGCAGTGGGCCCGGACGGCGTCTTCAACATAGCCAAGAAGGAAAAGTGTAGTGTGTGCGGGTACAATAATCATAAGTCTGAGCAGTGCCGTTATAAAAACTATAAGTGTAAAAAGTGCAACAATAAAGGTCATTTACGTAAAACGTGTCCTAACGCGGGAAAAATAAAGTACGTAGATGAGGCTACTGTCATGGACGGAGACGACGGTGAGTGTTTTTATAATATTCGATGTGTGCGCGGGAAGCCTATGACGGAGCGCGTGATGATCAGTGGTCTAGCTTTGGAGTTCGAAATCGATAGCGGCTCAGCGGTGAGCGTAATCTCTAAAGAAACTTATAATTCAAAGTTTAACGGGTTGCCATTGTTAGACACCAACAAAAGATTGTTTAGTTATACGGGTGAAAATATCAAAACAATAGGAGTCGTCTTATTGCCTATATCATATCTCGGGCGCACGCACACTCTCAATGTATACGTGGTGAACGCATGCGGCCCGCCCTTGCTCGGTCGCGATTTTATTCTTGAATTCGGGTTGGAATTAGCGCCGGCGGCGGCGCGTTCATCCGAGCACGTACGCGCCATCACACAAGGTTCATCAATACTGGAGTGTAATATTGGTAAACGACTTTCTAACATGTTTCCGAAAGTTTTCTCAGGTGATCTAGGAGCATTTAATAAATATAAAATAGATTTACATCTAAAAGCCGACGCGAAGCCTATTTTTTTCAAAGCGAGACCAGTACCGTACGCCCTCAAAGATAAGATAGACAAAGAGCTAGATCGATTATTGTCATTAGGCATCTTGCAACCTGTCGAACACTCGGAATACGCATCACCCGTCGTGCCGGTTTTAAAGAAAGACGGTACCATAAGATTATGTGCCGACTACTCGGTTACGATTAATAAACAGCTAATAGTAGATCAGTACCCATTACCTACAGTCAACGATTTGTTAGCGAAGTTGCATGGAGGCCTACAATTTAGTAAAATTGATTTATCCATGGCGTATAATCAGTTTATTTTAAATAGTGAAGCACAAAAGTTAACATGCATTAATACACACCGTGGATTATTTAATTTTACTAGATTAGTATTCGGGTTATCGAGCGCACCCGCTATTTTTCAACGAGCGATGGAGTGCTTGCTCGCCGGTATAGAAGGCATTATCTTTCTCTTGGATGACGTCCTAATCACGGGAGCAACCAAAGAGCAGCACATGCAGAGACTTATAAATGTGTTACAACGGTTGGATGATGCCGAATTGACAGTACAGATGAGTAAGTGTGAATTTTATAAAGACGAGATATCATACTTAGGACACATCATTGATAGGTACGGAGTAAGAAAGTCGCCCGATAAAGTAAAAGCCATTTTGCAAGCCCCTACGCCAACTAACGTGTCTCAGTTGCAGTCGTTTTTAGGTCTCACAAATTATTACCGGAACTTTGTGCCGGACGCGTCGTCTATGCTTAGTCCATTATACAACTTATTAAATAAAAACACAAAGTGGCAATGGACCCACATTCATAATAAAGCCTTCGAACAAATAAAAAAGATTTTAGCATCCGATAAAACCTTAGCGCATTTTAATCCGCAAGCTAAATTAATATTAACGGTAGACGCGTCACCGACAGGGTTAGGAGCGGTTTTGTCTCAAATAGGCGATGACGGGTTAGAAAGACCGATATCATACGCTTCGCGGACGCTGTCGCCAGCGGAAAAGAACTACGCTCAAATTCAAAAGGAAGCCACCGCGATAATATTTGGCGTAAAACGTTACCACCAGTATCTTTACGGTCGGGCTGAACCATTTGTACTACGAACAGATCACAAACCATTATTGGCTATATTCGGGCCACATAATGGCATCCCAGAGGTATCCGCGAATCGTCTGCAAAGGTACGCTATATTTTTAACAGCCTATAATTACACTATTGAATATATCAGTAGCAAGCTCAACAGTGCGGATTATTTTTCACGGGCATGTAACGACAACATGTCGAAAGCGCGGGAAAGCGAACATTTGGATACTACGGGCGAGCAGGACCGCGCTACTTATGTTAATTTCGTAGTGGAGGGAGACTTACCGGTGACCGTAAGCGACTTACGTAGCGAGACGGAGCGAGACGGCATTCTAACTTTGGTCAAGCATTATGTTTTAAAGGGTTGGCCCAGAAAGGTGACCGATAGCGGCTTAAAACCATTTTTCAATAGTCGTACGCAATTGTCTTATGAAAAGGGTATTTTAATGCGTGGTCATAAGGTCGTTATTCCCGCGACATTACATGATAGCATATGTAGGGAATTACATAGTTCACATTTCGGTGTGGTAAAGATGAAAGCTGAGGCTCGTAAGCGGCTGTGGTTCCCCGGCGTAGACGCCGCGCTGGAGCGAGTAGCGAGCGCCTGCGCTGTGTGCTGTGCGCTGCGCCCCGCGCCGCCGCACGCACCCCTCGCGCCTTGGCCGATACCGCCACAACCGTTCTACCGGTTACACGTTGACTTTTGTGGCCCCGTTAATAATTATATGTTTTTAATTATAGTGGATGCGTATAGCAAATGGGTCGAATGTTACGATGTTTCCTCTACGTATAATTCAAAAGCCGTAATAAATAAGCTTTACGACTTCATGTCGCGATTCGGAATTCCGCATACGTTGGTGAGTGACAATGGCACTTCGTTCACATCTTCTGAATTTGAGAATTTCTGTAAACTCAACGGTATCGAACACATTTTATCTCCCGTATACCACCCGGCTAGTAACGGTCAAGCCGAGAGCATGGTAAAAGTAGTTAAAAAAGGACTAAAGGTTCTAATACTGGAAGGTTGTAACAAAAAAACAATTAATGAAAAAATTGCTAAGTTACTATTCGATTACAGAAACTCTAAAAATAGCACCACTGATAAATCACCTGCGGAAATAATATTTGGGCGCAATTTGCGCTCACGACTCGACTTGTTAAATCCTTGCACCCCGTCGCCCTCGTCCACAGACCTCACTAAAACCGTCGCGCGTAATCAGTCCTTACAGGCTAAATATTATAGAGGAGTACACAGAACAGACTTTAAAGACAATGAAAATGTGTGGATTACAAAAAATACAAATAACAAAAAATTCTATTGGATACAAGGCATTATAAGGAAAAAAGTAGGCACTGTAATGTACGCGGTCTACGTGCCCCAGTTAGGATGTGAGGTCACGAGACACATAGACCAGATAAGAAGAAGGGTGAGCTCTTCGCCAGAGGACGACTGGGATCCGGACGTGATTTCGGACGTGCCGCAGCGCGCTTCTTCACAACCGGAGAGGCCGGTACAGGCGGGAGGAGAGGAGATAATGGAAGCGGGAGCCGTTGATGAGGCCAGTCCGACGACACCGCCACGAGGCACTGGTGTCAATCAGCGACGCCAGGAGATAAGCCCAATCTTCTCGACTCCAAGTCAGTATGATAGTAGTTAGCTATGGGGGAGGGATGTTATGTATGTAGGGACACTGCGTGTACCCGCGTATGTAGGTATGCGGGCTGCGTCCCGCCTCCCCGCGCCGGGGCATGATTTATTGTAATAAACGGATCGCCAGTGTGCATCGAACTAGCGAGCGTGTTTGTTGTGTCACACTTCCGAGCGCAGACTTAACAATTCGAAACGCCAACTTAACTACAAAACGTTAAAACGACTGTCGCCGTACTTGCCGTACCCCTTAACCTAACTTGTTCATTGAATTTGGCTCCCTAGTGGAAACGATGCGGTTGCTTTGCCGTTACAATTCAGACGGTTCTACTATAAATCTCAATAAAATGTAGCTCTTTTATTATAAAACATGTTCTTTAGATAGTGTTGCCAACCCTAATTTGTAAAGCTTAGGAGTTTAAACAGGGATATGAATAGCTTAAAGGTTCCGCCACACAGAAGCGTTAACATGGCGTTTTTATTAACTGTTCGTTGAATTTAACGACTATTGTAGATGAGCCTTAAGCTCATACATAACATAATGAGTCCGCAGATGAGACGGTCATAAGTTAAATGGGACTGTTTCAAAATAATGTTTAAATATTTTGAACGAAAATGTAAAACGGAGATGTGCTCACATCACATCATATGATGTACATGGGGCGTTAGTTTTAAATTGGGTTTTCTGATTCCAATTCAGTCCAGTGAATTAAATCTTCTGTAAAAGTCTTAAATGGGTTACTACTATTGACAATAACACTACTCACTTTTTCTTACTCCTTCTTCCGAGGTTCTTTTGTGATTAATTTCGTTGCCGGATCTAAGACAGTAGAATCGTTTCTCTTTGACTCGTCGCGCTTCATTGCTCGGCGCATTTCTGGTGGATTTCGTTGTTGATTCTGGCTTTCGGGAGTTGGGAAGAGCAGCAGAGAATAGTGAGGCGAGACGCGAGAATGTCCCAGTTTGATCTTGTTCATCTCCTACTCACTCGTCCAAGATCCAATTTCCAGTCTTGGCTTTTTTTCTGCCTTCTTCAAGGTAGGTGGTGATCAACTACCATGCACATTTTGTCGTTGATTTTTTCTCCGTTGAGCTTATCTCTCCTAATTTGTGTCCGGATGTCTTCGAGTGTGGAAAGAGGGAGAACATCAGTATTTCTACAGTAAACGTTTGGGCAACCCATATCGTTTCCAGCAGCATTCTCGCCGATCCTCAACAACGTTAATTAACTGTTGCCAAACGAATACGAGGCTTTAAGCTCTGCATGCCTGTATTTTACGCTTTTACGGTTAAACCGTTAAAACGATTTTTGTGAAAAAAATAAAAAATAAGTAGCGAGACAGATTGAACCTTGGAAACGAACAAACTAATTTTTAATCCGAGTCTGTCTCCGTGATAATCGACTTACACACTGACGAGTCTGGGCGAAAACTAGTAAATCATTGCGTGTCGTGAAAACGTTCCCTTTAACGGACATTGTGAGCAGGTTTAAAGAAGTGAATTTATAAAGCTCATAAAAAGGAATGCAGAAAGTTAAAACTAATAAAATATAATCTAATTTCGACCACTGGGTGTTCTAATAAATTGGTCCGAGGTAGTATCTCGTGTAGTAGAAGTATGAGCGTGCATATGAATATGTATTCCTCATGTGAATATAATGAGTTACTGTATAAGTGACGCGAAAGCTTTTTGCATAATAATTTGCTTAGAGCTTTTTATACAGTGCATTTTGTAAGCTGTGCAAATAATTTGTGGTGGTGATGATGAGGTGGTAGAAGTGACGGCCTAACCTAGCGTCCCTAGCCAACCTACGGGACCTATCTCTTCACTAGGTTATTAAGTAAAAAACACTGTGACACTATTTGCAGTAATTTATTTATCCTAACTATTTACATCACCACAACACAAAAATAAACATAACATCATAACTATTTACACAATCAAAAATTACGAACGAATGAGTTATTCTAAACTCAATTCATAATCCTACTACGAACTGTATGTATAACGCGACAATGTGACGGACCGAGCTTTTACGCAAACTCTACAGAGTCGAGCGAACGACTAATTTGGAACCCCTTTTATCAAAAGTACATAGATAATATAGAAAAAGTTCAACGTAGATTTTTGAAAGCTCTGCACTACCGCTGCCGAGACTATCACAATATCCCCAATTCACGTAAAGATACCCAGCTGTTAAGCTTAAAAACTAGACGCTTATTCCTGGAAACGATGTTTCTCTATGACTTGTGTAATAACAGATATGATTGCATGGACCTTGTTAATAAATTAAGTTACATTGTTCCAAGGACTGTTATGGGACGGGGAGTGCGCGCACGTCCGCTTTTCGCGGTATCTTCATGCCGCACTAACGCGGGTGAGCGCGCACCTCTTCGCCGTATAGCAGATAATTTTAATAGAATATTTGCTGATTTGGATTTGTTCTCATTGTCTGCCAATCGTTTTAGAAGTTCCTTAACCCAATTAATTAATGACTCCGATAGCATAGATTAATATAGATAGAAGTCAAATATTATGTAACTTAATTTAGCATCGGGGGGCACGGTCGTGCCCCCGGCCAAGACAAGCAAGCGAAGCGCAGGGGCACTACCTACCCTTTCTCGAAGTGTTTCGTCGTTTTTTCGAACCCTCATAGAGTTGGTATCCGATGTACCAGATACTTCATATTCACAAGAAATAATGTCAATAACAGACTCAATAAACGTACAAAGTTTCAATTGAATAGCTTTTATACTTTAGATTTTATTGATATCTAAAATACACCGATTTCGTCACTGATTCACTGACACACTGACTCACTGACACACTGATGATCATCAAAATGTTTGGCTACTTCCTGAAGTGCTAGAATGCTGAAATTTGGTATGTAGCCTAAGTTTAGTATACAACCAACACAAAAATTCATAAACTTATAGATTTCGACCTCCATCCCCTAAAATGGGGGTGTGGAAGTTTGTTTGAACAAATCAAGTAAAAATGCAAAGAGAAAGATTGGGCTATTGGGCTATGGGCTATGAAAGCCGACACTGCTGATGTGGCTACTTCCTGTAGTGCTAGAAAGCTGACATTTGGTATAAGAAGTTTGGTAAGTTTGGTATCAACCACCTAAGAAAATTATAAACTTGTGTCGTTGACGGTCGTGTTGCGATTGCAATATTTTTCGTATTCGTATAAATAAGTTTTGCGGCTTATTTCAGTGGGCATAATTTTATGTATTGGTAATTGGTTAATATACATACATACCTAAATTATTACGGTGTTGAACGGAATCGTAGCGCGATCCTCGATGACAAAAAGTTTAAGTCTTACTTCCCTAGATGGCGTTGGGATCGAAATAGATCGCGCTATGGTTTCGTTACATCGGAAAGTATAAGTACTATTTGAATTTTTATGTATCTGAGAATAATATTGTTTGCACGTTTGCACGAAAACTCGTTTATATTGTGGAGTCTTATACTACAGTTATTCGGGAGCGCAATACAGCCTATAATAATTTCTCCTAGATCGAAAGATCACCGTAGTACGATCAAGTATTTTAAGAATAAAAAGTGTGGGACTTTCAGGTCAATTTAGCAGGAGTGGGTAATATCGCTGTTTTACAATATCGAATCGAAAGTATATATCGATTTTTGATATCGGATTCCATATTCATATATTTTCTGAAACTATATATTGACGTATATGGGTAATATCGCACGATGTTATATCTTAACGTACATATTTTTATTGTGAATAGCGAAACGTATGTGGTAGTTCGCTATATTCATATCGTAAGGCGATTTATCCCTAGGTTGGTTGATAGATAACTTACGATGATTTTTTTAATCAAGGGAAGATAAATTACTTCCATTATTTTTATAACATATTATTATTATATTATTATTATTACATATTTATTATTATTGTTGTTAAAAAAGAAAGTGAATTAAGTGAGTATAATCGTACCATTCTTAACCTATGTCGAACATCAGAGAAAACATAAAATTCCTTGTCTTCATCAATGAACTCCCCTTCATACTTTGACCAGGCTTAGGACTGGCTGCATATTGCACTTACGAAACTATTTTTTTTTTATTTCACTATACCTAAATAAAGGCGCCAATCGAAGAAGTTATGCAGGCGTATTTAAAAGTTCATTCGATGATATGTACATACTTTGTAGATTACATTATTTACATTATCTATTTACATATTTATGTTAAGTGTAGCTTCTTTATTTACACTATTCATGTTTTATTTATTTCCACTATTTACATTATTTATTATATTTTTAATATTTACACTATTATTTTTATAATATTTACACTATTTACAAGAATCTATTTTTATCCAGGTTTACATTTAAAAATGCCAGCTGATTTACTTTTGATGATGTTAGCCGTGTGCGTCGATCGTTTATAATCAGTCCCGTTTTGCTGAATATCCTCTCACATGGAACGGATGTGGCCATGATGTTGCCATATTTTTTCAGCAGTTTCGATAAATATGGATATGTAAACCTATGTTTGCGCCACCATTCAAGAGGGCAATTCCATGTCGTGCCCGTAAATACTGGCAATATGTCATCATTTAAATAGGTATCTATTTCTTTAATTGCCTTCGATGCCGGGGTACCAACAGTCTGTGTTTTCCCCACTATTTCGCCCAAAATTGTCCAGGGCGAAAATGTATCATTATTGTCCTGAGACTCCGATGTCAAGAGTGGCGCATGCTCCTGTACTCTGTCTTGTGCTATCATTCCACTTAATAGATCCTGCACCCGCTTTTTTGTATTTCTTATTTCATTTTCGTCTGAAAAGACAGCCAGTTTGTACCTGGGATCTAAAAAGGTGCTCACTGAAAATGTGCCGCTTCGTTCGATGTTGGCAAATTTCATAATTAGTCCTGTCCTTAAAGTACAAATCAATTGATTAGATACGTCACAAAACGGCTCTACTAAAAGTTTGTCACATGATGTTATTAAACACCGTGTCATAACTATGACTGAACTGCCAGTCATATACTTTTCGCCGCTCATTGATTCAGTAGCATCATCGAAGGGTTTTAATATCTTCGCAACTTCTGTAAGTAGCAACCACTCTTCGTTGCTGATAATAGGCAAGTCCTTTTTGATGACTGCAACTGTTGACCTAATATATTGCTCTAGTTCCACAAATCGCTTTACCATGTGGAAACTAGAGTTCCAGCGCGTTGGAATTTCTTGTATTAAACGCTTGGGTACACAGTTTGGCTGGTCATTGGTTTGTGCTTTTAATAACTTCTCTAAAGCAGTGCTACTAGTTTTAAAAAAGCGCACAATTTTTTTTATTTTTTCTAATACAAGCTGTAGAGCCTCTTCTTTTATAGCATTTTGTACTATCAAATTAAGTGTATGGCCAAAACAACCATAATGCTTCCAGCCAATGTTGTTTACGGCTTTTTGAATATTGGCAGCATTATCGGTAACAATAAAATTAATTTTCTCTAAGGTTAAATTGTATTTATTTACTACCATGTCGTGTAATATTGCTTGAATGTTGTCACTCGTATGAGAATTCTCGAAATTAGAGCAGTCTAGTAAAATGCTCTTCAGTTCTAACTCATCGGTGATATAGTGACCTGTGACAGCCAGATAAGATTCATTGGCTCTTGATGTCCACAAGTCAGCTGTTAGGCACAGATGTTCTACGCCGGCTAATGTCGTTTTTAAAGCTTCGTACGTTTTATTGTACAAAGCAGGAATCATAACATTCGAAATAGTTTTCCTAGTCGGGAGTTGGTAACCAGGAATCCATCGAATAAATTTTTTGAAGGCTCTTTCCTCTACTAAGGTAAATGGATGATAGCTGTCAATAAACAAATCCAGTAAATCACTATCTATCTTTCTTTTCGTATCACTTGAAATTTTTTTTGTAGTACTGTATCGTTCCATGCCTTGTTGTCTTACCTGGCCTGTGGGGTGCACTGCAGTTGATGCTGGTGCTGTTGATGTAGTGGCGTTTGATGTACCAGCCACTATCATAGTAGTCGCTGCCGAACTTATTGTTGCAGGTGCATCCGCGGCATTAATCTGGCTAGATGATGATGCAGTTTGGGACGTCCTAATTTCTTGTTGGCCAGTAACCACTCTCGAATAAGCATCTAAATGCCTTTTTTTTAAATGTGCCTTTAGATTACCTGTTGTACCTTTGTAACTATAATTGTCACCACAAACACGACACTTAGCTTTTTTATCAATTAAATTTGTTTTATCAAAATAGTCCCACAAAACACTTGAATTAATACGAGACATTTTAAAAATTGTTTATTTAAATATTTACACTTCAGTCTTCACTATTAATTACCCTAAATTACCCTATATCTATTATTTTACACTAAAGTATTATTATCACCATAACACATCTAAAACTAACGTATTTACACTTTTAATTACACGAAATAAATTATTTGAATACTACTAGTAATAATAAACAGAAAGTCAACTTAGACTGCAACTTTAGCTTAAAATTTACCTAATTATAGAGCAACAAAAATTCAATGCGCTCCCTGAGTAGTTTGCATGAAACTAAAATCTTAAAATAGTTAAAAATGTTAAAATCGAATATTAGGTACTTACTTAAAAACACGTGACATAATTTCTTCGCTTTCTAGTTCAAGGCCAGAGGTCAGCTAAGGATGCAATGCAATATGCACATTTAATTGCTTATCAATTCATAATAATAAGGTCGAAAATTGTAATTACATCACATGAGCTTAGCAAAATATTAAAGGAATTTTAAAATAGTCTTTATTAGTAAGTCGTAAGGTTCTGAATAGTACGATTATTTATCTGTTTCGCATTTTTATTCACTCGCACAGAGAGCTCCCAGCGGGCCTCGTGGTTCGTCGCGCGTCGGTACTAGCGGTCGTGTATATTCGGCAGTACTCGGTCAGTTAGAATACGTCACGATATCACAAAGAGTAGATACCTATACTGGCTCGCGCTCGAATCGCATGGTCGGTACGCAATATAGTGTTTCGATATTGTATATACTTTTAGTTTAGGCTGATATCTGATTTACGATATTCTACTGATATATAGATTCAATATCTATATACATTTTGTATCGCCCACTCCTACAATTTAGTCAAAAAAATCTGTGAACGAAAAGAAAAAAAAAAAACACTGATAATACTGCCTAGCAATTACTTACAAAAAGAACTGAAATCCCACTAAAAACATTTCATATAAATGTAGCCAAGACAACCACATAAGGTATACCCTGTGAAAAATATATCAGATCTCATGTAGAGCCAAGCTTCTGAATCTACACGGCCTAACTCTACAGACCCTAACTTCACAAACTCTACATATCAGTAAAAATGTATGGCTTGGCTGTTTCGGTACTTACTTCAAAAACTTAATTTTCGCATCACCTCCATCATGACGGTAGCGAAACGTCGAAGCCATACATTTTTACTGATATGTAGAGTTTGTGAAGTTAGGGTCTGTAGAGTTAGGCCGTGTAGATTCAGAAGCTTGGCTCTACATGAGATCTGATATATTTTTCACAGGGTATACCTTATGTGGTTGTCTTGGCTACATTTATATGAAATGTTTTTAGTGGGATTAATTTTATAATACATATTATCTCCCTTTAACTTCCTTTATTTGTGTCCTTAGTTTTACTCGTATGCATATAGTTCGTAAAAACTTTATTTTGTATAATACGTGGATAACGTTGTGAGCTACACATATATAAATACTTTATGTCCTATCATGCTTATATGTTAACAAATGTGTGTAACTGTTTGTTTTCCCGAAATAAATAAATAAATTAATATTATTAATATATTATTAATATTAAGCCTTTATTGCCAATACATATTAATTCATTCATTACAAACATTCAATTGAAAAATATTATTATCATTATTAATTAAATTACATTTTAAATTAAGTATTGTTATTAATGTTATATATAAGATAATAAACATGCTTCAATAAGTTTAACTTTTATATGAAATATAGTTATTTGGTGTCGGCGTGTCTTTGCAACACAAAGGCCTCCTCCAGCTCTTTCCACTCTGTCCTTTTTTGCGTTATCCTGTGCCATAGAGAGCCCGCATTCTTTTTCAAGTCGTCTGCCCACCGCTTCCATGGTCTTCCTCGTTTTCTCTTAGTTGGGAATCTAGGGGTCCACTCTGTTATGTCTTTTGTCCACTTATTCCTGTTTTCTCTCATCATGTGGCCTACCCACCTCCACTTGAGTTTTCTAGTTTTGACTATGACATCTTCGATTTTTGTAATTTGTCTTAAATCAATAGCTCTCTTTCTGTCTCTTTTTGTGTAGCCCAGCATACTTCTCTCCATAGCTCTTTGGCATGTTATCAGTTTTTGGTTTTGTTTTTGAGTGTTTGCCCAGGTCTGGCATCCATAAGTGAGTATTGGTAGTATGCATGTATTGAACACTTTCCTTTTCATTGCTATTGTGTACAGTTTGCTTTTTACCACTTCTTTGAGAGACCAGAATCTCTTCCATGAGTTGGCCACCCGTCTTTCGATCTCTGAACCCATATGGTTGTTGAAGGCAATAAGTTGACCCAAATATATGTAGGAGTTTACGTATTCTATTTCCTCTTGATCTACTGAAATGCTTATTTGTGATCTATTAGTTATTATCTTAGTCTTTGTTTTATTTATTGTTAGTCCCACCTTCCTGCTTTCACTTGACAAGTCTTGGAGCATCTTTTTAAGGCTTTCTGGGTTATCCGTTATAAGTATTATGTCATCTGCAAATCTTAAGTGATTCAGACGTGTTCCATTTATGTTGATCCCTATGTTGTCCCATTCCATCTTCCTGATGATTTCTTCTAGCACAGATGAAAAAAGTTTTGGTGAGAGTGGGTCTCCCTGCCTTACTCCCCTGTTTATTGGGAAAATTTCCCCTTCTGTCTCCAGTTTTATTCGTGCTTTGCTGTTCGAATACACATTTTTTAATATCCTAATATATTTCATTTCTACTCCTTGGTTTTTTAGGGCTTCCCAAATACACTGATGTTCTAGGCAGTCAAATGCTTTGTTGTAATCAACAAATGCCATGTATACTGGGAAATTATATTCTTGGCTTTTTTCCATAAGCTGATTAACCACGTGTATATGGTCTAATGTTGCGAATCCAGATCTAAATCCAGCTTGCTCTCTTGATTGTTGTTCATCAAGTGTTTTGGTGATTCGCTTTAGTAATATTTTTTAAATAAATAAACGACCTAAAGAACAGATGCACAGAACAGAACTGCCGGGACCTCGCCGGGACGCCTGTTTATAAACCCAGCGACTCCGCGAGTCCCTTACCAAAAATAGTATGGCGCACTGTTGTAATGTAAACTATTTGCTATGTATTGATTTTCTTTTTAATCTAAATTCAATCTGTTACCATAGAGCTTTTCTCTTTTTAAAAATAAACAAAGTGACAACATAATATATTTTTATTATTTTATTACTCTGTCCTACCACGAGCTACTACTCGTGCGAGATAACATGGCACCTGGCTCGAAAACAAACGTTTCCCCGCGACCCCGCGCGGCGCCCCGCTCTCGTCTTAGCAGTAGCGTTAGCATCACTGTATACATACGGCACAAGTTTAACTAAAATGGCAAATGTGCAGAAACAGATTTTCAGGCGTGCACGTAATTTTTTTTTTACAACATTGTTTCTAAGTATTTTGTTAAAAACAAAAATGAAAACGTAACGTAACGTAAACGTAGTATTTTGTACAAATTATCCAAAAAAAATATTTTGAAGCCGCAGTTCTTTACTTCCGCTAGAACCCCACTGGCACAAAATTGTTCCAGTCAACAAGTATTACCGTTGAGCCCGCGCTGGCACAAATTTGAGCCACCAAACCCCGACCGATTTAAAACTCTATTTGTAAATAGTGTTCTCTAAAGGCCTCTGCACACAGCCGGCGTGGCGTGGCGGGGCGCGGCGTGGCGGGGCGGTGACGCTGCGCTGGCGCGGCGGCATCGGTCACACTGCGAGCGCGATCACCGTCCCATCGGTCCCCCGCCCCTTCTGACTTGTATTCCCGCTCGGCGCGGCGGCGGCGTGGCGCGACGGTTACCGTCGAGTCGAGCGGGACGGCTCTGTGTGGCGTCGTCCGTAATATCTAGTACATTACAACTGCTCAGTGTCGCGTCGCCGTCCCGTCCCGCCGCGCCGCGCCCGCTGTGTGCAGAGACCTTTATGTATATAGAAACACAATAACAGTTATTGTGACCGTGGTCAGATTACACTTACGATAAGAGGTGCTAGACAGATGAATGACGTAATATAATGCCCGACCTCTGTGGGAGTTTAGAGGTTAATTAATTTGTTAGTATTTTTATGAGTCTCCTTTTTTTATTATTTTTTTATTGGTTTTAGCGTAATCTGTCATCTGTCATAGTGTTAGCACAAAATCGAACAACTCCTTTTTTGCACTTATTACTTTAAATGTCATTCGTTCGAGCCAGGTGCCATGTTAGCTCGCACGGATAGTACTCACAAGTTACAACACGCACGCGTTGCTATAGACAAATAGCCAATAACATTGTGTGAAAGGTCTTCCTTAACATATATGTTTGCGTAACTACAAGTTTTGGGTGGGCGCACTCGATAGTCGACCAATCAGCGTTTCAGTCACCATATAAGGCGATCGCTCTGCCCTCGCGCTCAGATAAAGTTAGCTACGTAGTGCGAGCTATACATACGACAAGCGATGCTATTATATGGGACGAAATTAATAAAAGTATGACAAAAACCTTATCAAATACTTAATTAATCTAACTTATATCTAGCACTTTGCCCCTATTTTATAACTAGGCACACGCCCTCAATATGTAAGCACTTTACACTGTACATAAATGTAAATTTTGCTCGTCGTCCGTAACAGTGGGGTACCTGCTCATAAATACAGTTTTGAACTTCAGGTAGATGATATGAGCATATTTGCAAGCAAGTTTTGTTTGGGTAGCTCCGTTATTGCTGTTTAAAATGGATTTGACTGCGTTTGCGAGAAAATACTGCGACAACAACAATGCGTGCTCACGGGTTATTTGAGTCAGAATTGCCTTATCATTGAATTTTTTGGCTTGGTCACCTGATGTTAAGTGGTTATCGTCGCCTATATAACAACACCAGATCAGAGTGTTTTTAGATGGGTTGCCGTCCCAGAGACAAACATGATTTGTCTCAAGTTCAAGCATCCATATCCTAGAAAACGTTATGTGCGGCAGAAGTAGGCATAGCGGTAGAACTTCCTTCACAAGAGCCTTCACAGGGACCTCTACTACTCATGAATTCACTATGGGGGACTTGTTATAGACACCGTAATACTGAGTTAAATAAACAAACTTGACAGCATCATAGTTAGAGCTTAAAATATTGTTTTTGTGATTTTATGGGTTTACCAAAGATGTCATTTAGAAAATAGAATCAATTGATGTAAAACAGTTCAAATAAAGGATAGACAAATATTGAAGCCATCTCAGGAGGTAAGCTAAAGAATCTTCAAAGCTAAAGCATCCATTTTAGTTTGTTTTGACTGTACAGCGGAAGTGTGACAGCAGTTTACGTAGTTTTAATTATTTTTGGGATAAAATATTACCTATATTAAAAATTACAAAAATCGATTCAGTAAACGATTCTGAACAAACTATTTTCTCAAAGTGCATTAATTCAGTTTCACATTATATAATTTCTAATATCATATTCGAGCCTTTTGAAGTTTTATACAACTGTCATAGATGGAGTGGCAAAGCCCCATTGCCGCGTGTCAGGCCTTCCTTCGAGTTCTAAAACAGCTGGCACTCCGGCGGGACAAAAGCGCGATGATGATGTCTTTAATGCTCCAGCGCCTTGTCTTTTCGGCTGGTGTTCTTCGGATAAACCCGTGTTTTTTAGTATTTAATTATTTTGTCTTTTTATTTCATAATCTTATACCCAGTCATAATTATGTTAGGGCTGGCTGCCGGTCTAACCAGACTCAGCTGGATACCATATCAGACCTCCACAACCCTATTATAACACGATACTCCTTGGTTAAACTCGTCCGACTTTCTGGCGTCTGACTGCTCGTAACACTATCAAAGTTCTACGT
Organism: Athetis lepigone; assembly: GCA_033675125.1. Taxonomy (NCBI): domain Eukaryota; kingdom Metazoa; phylum Arthropoda; class Insecta; order Lepidoptera; family Noctuidae; genus Athetis; species Athetis lepigone. Next base: position 9,212,860 of record CM066226.1, on the reverse strand, counting down.
ATGACAACCGGGACCAACGGCTTTACGTGTTTTCCGAAGCGTTGAATGTCTATAATTTCCAAGATAAACTTTTAGAAGTCACATTAGTACTATGACCCCTATTGGTATTGGAATTCTTTCTCTTTATTTAATTGTCTAATATTTACATAGTTATAATCACGCTTATAGTCTTTTAATTAATTAGTAACTTAGTAGCTACAAGAGGTAAGGCTTGCGTTGAATAAAGAACCTTCATTTTCTACGAATTAATTATAACTACGAATACGCTTGATGTAGATTAATATTATTATTTTGATTCTTAGCAAAATTAAGAACATAAAAGAAAAGAAATTAAAACATAGCCATTGAATTTGCTAGAAATTCATCTGTTTACAAATTGTAATTTTTATTTATTTATTTATTTACACTTTATGCACAAAATTCATGTAAGTACAGAGGCGGACTTAATGCTTTTTTTTTTTTTTAGAGTTTCCAGTTTTAAGAGCAGAGGGTAACTAACATCAATTGTAAAAGTATTAAAGTGTGCTATTAAACTTTATTTATAATTTTCATTTGTGAGTAAGTTTAGACTATTTGAATATTATTTTCTTGTTCATTTGCTATAGATTGTAATAAGGTGAAATTATTTTTGTAAAGAAACTTTAGAAAAATAATACTGTTTAAAAAAGCAAGCGTCATTCCTAACCTAACTCAATTGGAGACACAAATAACGAAAATATACACAGATCCAGTTACTAGCTGAACGTCTAGTCTTTATAAAATAGAAACGATAATAATTATTTGATTTGAAATCGCGTTGTGAACCATTTTAAATAACATATTCATGACGTTTTCATTGCCATGAAGTAATTTAATGACCGCATTTATTTTGCTGTTTTAATACATTTGATATAAACATTTACGCTCGTAATATAAATGATTTAAAAGTCGCAAAATATTGTTTGTGAAAGGTTAATGGCTTAGGATTTATGAACTAGTAAGTTTTTTTCAGCACTGCTCTGCAGCATTGTGCTGAAAATTGTGGACAAAAATAAAATCTAACTGAACAAGGACCTACCCTTCAGATGAATCAATTTAAAAGGTAAAAAATGCAAATATAAGAATTAGTCTCAGCGATTGATCTTAGAAAAAGAACGCGTGCCTCAAGAACCGAAGGTATAGGGAAAGAAAACATTATAAGAAACTAACTTTTGCCCGCGACTTTGTCCGCGTGGAATAATAGTTCCCATTCCCGGTGGAGTTCCGAGATGAAAACAACCCTATGACCCTTCACGGGTCCCAGGCTATATCTGTACCAAATTTCATTCAAATTGGTTCAGTGGTTTAGGCGTGAAGAGACAGACAGACAGACAGAAAGACAGACAGACAGAGTTACTTTCGCATTTATAATATTAGAATGGGAGTATGGATGGATAGTATGGATATGGATAAAAGCATAGTATGTTCATGGTAAGGGTTAAAGTTTAAGTGTGTGATTGTTGTTCTCCAAGTTCTTTTTCATTGCTATATTCAAATCACGGAGATTCATTCCAGTTTTAAATAACACGACAGCTCTAACTTTTCTACGTAAACTATATGGTGGCTATTTAAGCACCTCGATTTGTTTTTCAGAAATTCGTTAAAGTAATGAACGAATTCCGAAACATACTTGAGAAATGTATCTTTCCAGGAAAAAATATTTTCTCTAAATAATTCACTAAGCAATGTAATGAATTTCTTCTTAAATGATTACTTTTTTAAATAGATATTCGTGCTATGTATTTCTATTTTGTAAAATTAATTTTCGTCGGAAATACTTTCTCGCTAGAATTTTATAAGAAAAATTTATGAAAAATGAATTACCTCTAATCAGAATTACAAATTTCAATATGGATTGTAAGAAATGTGTGGGTTGATGGGTTTTTAAAAGAAAGATGAGACCTTGAGGGCTCTTTCAATTTATGCGTTTAGTGTCGTACGTATGTGGGACGGCTGCACAGCACACACCTTTGCAAATCTTTCTAAGGCGTCCATTACTCGGTAAGATTTTCGTCATAGTTTCCAAAGGTCACCAATGACGAAAGTATGATGCTTAGGTTTACACGAGAGTAAATTGCCAATTACTATTATTTATTTATTTAGAGTTTTCAATTGAGAATACACAGATCACTAAAACTATGAGACATACATTAGGAACTGATAACTGTGTTCCCCCAATTATAGGAAACCACAGCATGCACTTAATAACTAGTTACAAAATATTGATTGATTTTTTACTGATTAAGGTTGTGGTGCTTTGACAGTTATTGTAGTTTCTACAGAGCCTTGGCAGAACGGCGAAGTGACCGAGGTTGATTTTAGACCCTGGCACGTTAAAAAGATTAGGTATAGCTACACTTCCTTGGTAGGCGAGATCGTGCGCTTATCTGCAGCTTACCAAGAAGCTTAGCGCAGTCGTTAGCCCTATGAAATAGTTTGTGAAGGAATTTGAGGTTTAAAGCTTTCCTTCTATCTACGAGAGAGGACATTTTATAGTGCTGTAGTCGTATGCTGTTCCTGTTTTTTCTTGCCAAACGATCTTTGTAGCAGAGATGGTATAGAAAACGTCTCTGTACGCTTTCGATGCGTTTAATATAGACTTCGTAGTGGGGATTCCATACAGTACTATTGTATTCAAGCAATAGACGAACTAAGGTATTATATAGTTTAATTAGGTTTAATTCTAGTTGAGGCCTTACAATGATTTCTGCAAGGCCTCAACTAACAATCAATCAATTAATTGTTATCAGCTACTGTATTAAATCGCCAGTCACAATCCTTGGTTGTGGTATAGCTGACGACACCTTTCATCTTTATATAAGTATGTCGCTGGTATTTGGTGTGAATCCGCCATTTGCATAATGCCTGCAATTGCCATGCCATGCATTTGCATGAAATCACTACAGTTATTACCTTCATGGTCCTCGCATAATTTGACCAATACAATATTGTATGGACTTTAAAAGAGACTTTGACCTCTGAGTTTGTTTCGGTTGTTTCTTCTCAGAGTAGTCCAGCTAGGAATCACCGGCCCCATCGTTCGATTAAAATAAGAAAAAAATTACATGTAAAAGTGTAAATTTTTACCTATTTATAAAATAAAACTGATTTTTTTTTTAATTTTCAAGACGGAATTCTGGGTGGTTTAAAAAAATAATCACGAAGCAGTAAGTACAAAGAAATAAACTCGCTAAACGAGGGCTTTGACGATTCGGGTTGCTCTAAAAATTTGCTTTGGGCATATTACAAAATAGCGAGCTTTTACGCCACGCATTACGAAAACGGCGAAATCACACAAAATGCCTGCGACATGTATATTATGTGACAAACCTTCACTTCAAAGCACTCCGCCAAGGCTTTCAAGGCTTTACCACTCCATTATACCTGCTGACAGACAGATGAACAAACGTACGGACTGTTGGACGAACGAACGGTAAAGGATTAGTACCAATGTACTAAAAATGGCGCAGTGTAAGTTATAGACCGCAGTTTTTATTATAGTTTTTATTAGCCCCGGTGGCCATATGCCGAAAATTATTGTTGAATGTAAAAGCCACAATACATTATCTTTCAAATGAATAAAACCATTTCATTGGTGTATTGCTGAAATATATGTTTTTTTGTTGTGGTTAAGCACTTGGCTGCTGCGCAAGTTCGATTTCCAGATGGAACTGATGTTTATATGATCTGCATGTAAATATTTGTTCCGAGTCTGGTTATGTGTAGGTATATGAATTTATAATTATGTTTGTAAACACTTTCATATAGTGTTAAGTTCAGAAAACTTTTAGTTTAGGTACATTTTTAGGGTTCCGTGCCTCGAAAGGTAAAAACAGAACCCTTATAGGATCACTATGTTGTCCGTCCGTCCGTCTGTCAAGACGGACGGACGGACGGACTACATAGTGATCCTTTTTCTTAGAAACGCGTCGAGATAATTTAAAAAATAAACTTACTACTACTTCTTTATTTTAGGCAAGCAACGGTCTCAATGAATCAATTTAAATTGTCTTAGTCTAGCTTTTAAATACTAATTAGGTTACATATCCAATTGCAAACTATTGAGAAATTTTATTTTAACGGCGCGCTTGGGTTCTAGAATTTAAACTTAAACGTTAGGTTATAAGGGTTAGCCGTTATAGAAATACATAGTTCATAACTAAATATTGCGATATAATTATTGACGGTGCTCGCCGCGTCGGCTAGGATTGCAATATTAATTTTACGGGAATACCTAATTTTCCGATTTTCAGGAATTTGTCACAATCCGACAGGGATTGCGACAAATATAAAGCTGTTATTAATTAAAGTCAAATATTTGAATTTATGTTCAAATATTTAACAGAGAATATTTCATAGTGGACTATGTTTAAGTATGTTTAATTTCATACTTTTTACTAATAATCTATCTTAAATACTATATTTAATACAAGTATTATACATGAACATATACATCAGTTCGGTACCCAAAAGCTAAGAAAGGACCCTATTGTTAAGACTAAGCTGTCTGTCCATCCGTCTATCATCAGGTTGTATCTCACGAACCGCGCTAGTGCGCGTGTGCTAGACAGTTGAAAATTTCACAATTTATGTATTTCTGCTGCCGCTATAACAGCCAATACTAAAAAATAAACAAAGGGGCTCCCGGTGGTAGACAAACGGCCTTAGGTTACGCTCTAATGTCACAATGACAGGGTTTGTGGAGTTAGTGATAAATACGTGCTGTACGTAACTGTTAACAGAACTTGTTTGAAACTGAAAAAATATAAATCTATTTATTTTCTACACTTGGCCAATGCTAATGAGGCAAAGATTTAAATTGGTTAATTAAACAAAATAGAGGACTTTTTTGGTACATATTTCATTCGTGGAACGAATGAATCCCAAAATGATGTTTGTCCTTTAATTGTATGTCTCAGTACCTATACCACTTTTTTTTTTGGTGTGTGGGAAATCATTCAATGACTGCTCCCGTCCTGGGTGCGGCGGGAGGGCGTGTCAGACTCTTACTGACTAAAACCCACTCATGTTCCTTCGATTGCCCTTTATGTTCCAGGGTCACGGTAACTATTATAAACATTCCGCAACCCCGGCAGGCGTTGGCCCTGTTGGGCCCCTTCCTGTGCTGACTCCTTCTCTTTGAGGCGCGCGTGGAACACTAACGCGCCGTCGACGCGGTCCTGGTCCTAGCCGGGCGGCGAGCTAACCATCGCTCGCCATTCGCAGAACCGTGCCTGCGGTGGTCAGTATACCACTTAGACTGTGAGCTGAATAAGTGTGCACTACTCCCAATGTCATGTCGTTTTATCGATAAAACGACATGACATTGACAGATATGTCAATAATTCACCAATCATGCTGCAGTTGGACCTCACACCTACGTGCTGCCAAAAACGACAGATGAAAGCAAATTGGTAAAACACCTTTATAATACTACATGCAGAATGGTGACATGGTTAGTTAATGTGACAACCTAGGTTAATTGATGATAATTAAGATAAACATATTAAAGCTTTTTATGAATAAATTCATAATGTTAAAAATTACAGCCCGTTGAAAAAGTTCTTTCAAAGGTCGTTAGGGTTTCATAATTACATACACATCCGCAAAAAAACTTTTTACATTAGAATTTAAATTAAACTTTAAATCATGGACATCTTTCATGGATTTTGCTCTTTGAATGTTTAATACTGTAATAATAATGAGTATATATATGTAGTAATACCAGCCTAATACCGTGCCACTGCAGAGCAACAACCTCTTTTCAAATAGAGGAGGCGAGCATTGATCATCGTGTTTGTCGATTCGTATTTTGTACTAGCGCGTTTTTGGATACTCGTCGACTTCCGTAGGTCATAGCGTGAAGTTATATAACCTTCCTCGATAAATCTGTCTAGAAAATATTTTTGTTTTGGATACAAAAAAAGTTTTTATCGCATTGGGCGTAAGCTGTAATGGTATTGAAAGGGAGATACTAAAAAAAATTTTTTTTCAAGACGATTCTGTAGTTCCTGACATTAGCAGGTTTAACTAAACATACAAACAAATAAATTCTTCAGCTTTATAATAATATTAGTATATATTAATTTTAAGTCTATATAGGTTTCCTTCTATTTTCCTTAACCGATGCCTGTGGTACAAGATAAACTCTAGTCACCAGGCCGTCACGACACATCAATATAGTTACGAAGCAAATATTTTAGCCCACCTCAGGTCAATATTTTCCCGTCCAAGGAGATAGGTGAAAAGTCGTTACTAAACCCTACGTCTGTTTGTCTCTGGCGGTTTTATCAATCAAGTGTCTTTCCCTCGGAAGAACTTTAAGCTTGACACTTGATGTATTAGTGGCGCTTTCATCGCTTACGTGGAGCGACACAACCGCTGTATTTGTTGCTGTTTTAAAAGAAACAAGTTTGATTTGTTTGTGTGACGCTTTTCATGGAAATGTCTACTTATTGGAAATAGAAATAGGTACTGAGAACATTTACGTCTAAACATTTTATTATTGTGTATGTGGGAAGATTTCTTAGAATCAATCTACTGATATAAAATATGTATGCTTGGCGTGGCACAAAGTTTATGATAAACTTGAATACTTTTTGAAACGCTTTGCTAAAGGGTGTATTTCGGAGCAGTGAATCAAATCTTAATGGTCTAAATTACAGTATTTTAATTTATTAATTCGTGTTAGCAAAAAAGGGGTTTTGATGGACAGATTGACTTCACAGTGTTCACACAAGGGCTTCCTTTTTTAACCGACTTCAAAAAAAAAGGAGGAGGTTCTCAATTCGTCGGGATCTTTTATTTTTATTTTTTATGTATGTTCACTGATTACTCAAAGTCGCCTGGACCGATCTGCAAAATTATTTTTTTGTTTAATAGGGTATACTTTCCAGGTGGTCCCATTGTCATGAGGTCAGGATCTGATGATGGAAACCCTGAGAAATCGAGGGCAACTTTGGAAAGTTGTAGGCATGCATAGGTTAAAAACTTAACACGTAGGTGTATATTTAAAACATTTTAAAATAGTAAAGGATTAAAGCGGACCTGATGATAGAAGCGAGAGACATTTAAGGGAACTCCGCAACGATATGTATTAACTACGTCGTGTTTGGGCTTATTATATTCGTATTGTCGAGGACTTTCCACTAATATAGGTATATAGTCATTGAAAAGCTAAAAATAAATAAAAACTAACAACAACGTTAAAGAGATAGAGGCTTGCGTTGTTGCAACAATACTTTATGATTATTATCGTTTTATAAGATCGTAAGTAGTTTTATTTTGAAAATAAATTAGGTTTGAATACACAGTCAACATTGGGACTCGACACTAAAAAGTAAAAAATAAAAAACTTTTTCAAAAAAATAATAATAACCGCCTTCAAAAACTAAAAACACAAAAATAACTAATATTTCGGAAGTCGGTGGCTTCTCTTCTGCCAATTAAGTTGGTTATAAACGTGTCGTTTGTTTTGCTGTTAGCTAACTAAATACACTTTTTTTGTTATCCTCCTCTGTCTATTTAGGGTAGACATAAAAATACGAATTTTATGTTCAAAGTAACTCCCGTAGCATTGCTATTCTACGTAACATTTAAAATAAATTTAAAATATTATGATAAGCCCTATGTGCACGACTACTCACAAAATACAATTAGGTTCTTACGCTAAATTAAACTGGCCTCGCCGCTTTCTGGTCAGTAAACATGTATATCTCGTGCCTAAAATATGTGGACTGATATTTGATTCTGACGTCATCGGTTTAGGGCATATTTATATGATTCGATTATATATCTGTCTTATTTGATTATGTGAATAGTTGTATATCTGTAAGTACGTGTTATGTGATAGTTATATCAAGTGCTTACTTATTAAACAAGACATCTAACGCTGTAAAGCAGCTAAAGTTCTATGGCTGCCAGGTAAGGTTGTCCCGGTTGTCTCTTCGTAATATTAATGCAAAATTTTAATGAAATCTATGCAGTAAAAGTCAAACAGACAGTCGAAATTTCAAAATACTACATTTTTAGGGTTCCGTATACAACTAAGAACCCTTATAGTTTCGCTATGTCTGTCTGTCCGTCCTCGCTTAATCTCTGTGACGGTTCGCACTAGAAAGCTAAAATTTACGCTAATGAAGATACGCTTGGGATAATAAAATATGTAAACGAAGTTAAATCAAATGCTTGCATATACGATTATACTACAAACTTAGTCCATAAAAAAACTATTTTTAAAACCATTTCTCAATCCCAGCAGGGAAAATGGCATAATACCTTTATTTCAAAGCTATAGTCGAGGTGGAGCACTTAGTTATAAGTGTTATAAGACAATACACGTAAGAAATAAATAAAAGAGAACCCTTTTATTTACTGAACCAGGGCCACAGCTACTCATTATTTAGTATAGTCACGTAAATATATGAGATGGGGTATTTACACGGCCAACCTACATCTTATAACGCGTGACTTGACACATACGAAACAAATATATGGGAAAAAGGAACCTCTAATAATTTGCTTCTGATATTATGAACCATCTTCGTGAAATGTAATGTAAGTATTTATTTCATGGATGCCCCATTCGTCTTGTCGTCGCAAGTTCAAATGCAAGGTGTGAAAAAGTGCTATAAGTTTTTTCATTACTCAGCAGGCTGGAGTTTGAAAGTTGGCAGTGTGATACCTACACTACAGGCCCTGTGTGTTCTGCACCTTGTTGTTTTTTTTTTTCATGGTGAAATCCTCGTGGATTACCTGGTTATGTCAGTCTCTTACTGACTAAAACCCCACGTTTCGCGCATGATCCGCGCTCCCGATTGGCATTGGACCGCCATCGGCGGGTCCCTTCACTATGAGCGGCCTGTCCTACAACCGCACATTCCTCAAGAGAAGGGTGCTCCGATCGCGCCGTCATCACAGGCATACATCTGCTTGCCCGCTTTTTTCCCGGTTGTGTCTGAATGCCGTCGTATCCGACTGACTGTTTAAGTAAAGGAAGTGGGAATGTGCCTGAGTTTGCACACACAGTTATACTCTAACACCTATATATATGATCCTGACCGATTTCGGCCACAGCAACTTGGATCTGCCTATTCAAAGCATCGCTGGTGTGCTCTAAGGTGACTGATATAGCCAATTTTAAATGTCTTTCTATTGAGTCTCAAATCACGTGTTTTCGAAGGATTAAGATTGGCCTTACTATAGGAAGGTACATTTATTATTATGCTATAGATAGGTAGGTATAATAATTATTAACTTTTTCTTGTAAGTGAAAGAAAGGTTGAAATCTTATATAATCAAAGGTTGAAATAATGTATGCAACTGAAACAATTGAAAATTGAAAGTTTAAATTAGAGTACTTTCGGACTCAGTAACTTAATCTAAAATAAATTTTCTAATTCGACTTATTGTCGTAATTGAATCTACATATGCATAATAGTGGAATGATTTCCGATTCACAGCACTCTGCGAAATTAATTTGTACGTAAGAGAGGTTAGTGATGAGAAATAAAAGGGCTTATCTATTTTTCTATATCTAACTAATGCTGCCTAATACGACAAAAGATTCTTAGTCTTACTCTAATTGGACATAAAAAAATCTAAATGTCTGTCATCTCATCGACGCCATTTTAAATAAATTCGCGCTCAGACGCAAAAGATATGAGAGAGATGAGAGCAATCCCGCATGACATCAAAATTCATATTTCTCCCGTAAGACTTTACAGTTCATTGACTCACAAAAGTCAAGAGCGAATGACATGAACATATTTTAAAGTAAAATTTTAGTTTGGTCAATATAATTATTTAGTAAATTGATTTGTTCCACGAAGTAACTAAAAATAGTACCTTGTGTTTTGTTAATCCATATCGAAATTCTGCAAAGTAAATACGATTTTCGGGAAATCTTTCTACAAAATGAGCATGTGATTGACATAGAACATTGATAGAGAGCATCTGATCAGCGTCAAATTAATGAAAACTTTGCTAACACAAAGCTGTACGATGATTGTATCAATCTGTCCAACAGACTATCGGTTGTTTGGTTTACAAAATTTGTTTTTTCAGTCGCTGTTAGAGAGGACCACACGCTAGACGAGATGTTGATATCCAAAAATGAATAGGGCAAGATAGTAATGATATTGCTCAAACCAGAAAAATTACAATCTTTTGAATCTTTGGTCTTTACCATGAGAGGTCAGTTTGCTGAAGGACATAGGTTTGTCTTAAAGCGTAGCTCTTAGCTTTATCTTTGGGCACACACACATCTAGCTGCTGTATTGCAGGCTGTAAAGTTTTATCACATACACCGCAAGGAACAGCATCCTAAGGATTGCAACAGGTTTGGGAACTTCTAAACGTGGTCGTAGTCTTTAAGAAGTTCATGTCGCACAAATATAGGAGACTGTTGTTGCTGATGTGTACCTGCTTTATGTTTTAACTATTTTTTAAACTCTTAAAGATAACTGAAACTTATCATAACGCACTGAATGGTTTCACACATACCTATGTATTTACAACATGATTTATTATTTTAAAGACCACCAATAAACCAACCAATTATTATTATTTTAGACAACGTAGACAATTATTAATCGTCTACCTGCAAAATAGGTTGCGAGGTGACAGGCAACACAAATCGCAACTAACGATACGTTATCGCGTAGTGTATATATAAGGCTTTGTATATTAAATATCATGACACGATGATGACGTAGCATGATATTTGTAAGGGTCAACTACAAATCCCAGGCTTTTTGTTAGCTTAATCGCCGTCCTAATGTCACCGACATTTTGGAGCCGTTGAGATTATTTAGGCTTTCATGAGTCTGAGCAATGTAGGTACGGAGTTAGTTTTACTTAGTTATAGCGGAAGAAAGTAATTAAATAGTGTAAATTAATATAGCTTTATCTGCTTTTAGTTGAATCTGGAAGTTGAGTAGTGAATGAAAGACGAATGCTATGATTTATTGTATCATTTTGTAGCAACAGTATTAAATCTACTCATTGTGTATGCTAAAGTATTGTGGTAATTAAATCATTTTTCCAACCTTTCCGGGGAACGACGTTTCTGTGAAGTTAGAATACCCTCTCTTATTAAGAGCAGTTCCGGCATTATTACAAAGTTACTATGTTACATCTTTATAACGGTCTCCTTTTATACATTTAGTGTAACAATGGATAACTTTATAAAGATCTTTGTGCTTTTACTTACGTAAATGTATTATTTTAATCATCTTATTTGCATAAAAAGTACATAAATGTAAGAATATGAACCGTAGACGTCACCGGCCGGCTAATCACTACAAAGTTTTATTCGGCAGCCTGCATGGATTCTTAAATAGGGATTTTGTGATTCTATCTCGATTTGAATTCTTTGGAACTTTATTGGTACAGGGAACTGGAGCGAAGGTAAATATAAAATGAAATGTGACTATATTTTTTTTAGATGATTCCAGGTTCAAATCTTGGCATGCTATGTTGGGATTTCTAAGGGTTGGTTACAAGGAATCAACCAATTTTGTTGAGAACTATTTATAATGCAGAATTATAAAAAAAAAATTATACCTGATCAGTTGATCATACGAATCAATTATAAAAGAGCATTCATATTCCTACACTTTAACTAAGAGTACTATCAACCTATATTCGTGAATGTACTTATTTGATTTTTACATCGATCTTTAGGGCTTAAATTCAGTAGAGAAAGGTTACACATATTATTACTTCGCGTTTATTCCCAAAGGTTTAGAGTAGAGGGTTCACTATACCGAAATGAGACTGTCTTACGTAAATATAAACTTAATTGTACCATTATTTTATTTGTACCTTAATGTTCTCTGTTTAATTAAAGTCCCTTTTTCTTTTTGTTTAATTTGTCATCATCATCTCCCTAACCTTTTTCCCAATTATGTGAGGGTCGCCTTCTAATCTTACTGGATTCAGCAGAATAATATTGTTTTTTATGGAGCCTATCAGACCTCTGGTTTTTTTTTGTTGGTGAGTGGGAAATCATTAAATGACTGCTCCCGTCCTGGGTGCGGCGGGAGGGCGTGTCAGACTTTTACTGACTAAAATCCACTCATGTTCCTTCGATTGCCCTTTGTGTTCCAGGGTCACGGTAACTATTATAAACATTCCGCAACCCCGGCAGGCGTTGGCCCTGTTGGGCCCCTTCCTGTGCTGACTTCTCTTTGAGGCGCGCGTGGAACACTAACGCGCCGTCGACGCGGTCTGGTCCTAGCCGGGCGGCGAGCTACCCATCGCTCGCCATCCGCAGAACCGAGACCTCTGGGTAACACTATATGTCTTAATTAGACCTGATTTTTAGACATTCTGTCTTTTGAGTATCCGTAACCACTGTCGAAATATTTACCTACGAATGACAACCAGGATCAACGGCTTTACATGCTTACCGAGGAACGAGATGTCAGTTACGTCCTAGATAAACTTAGAATGTACGATCAGCAAAGTAGATAAGTATGCAGGGCCGTCATCTACAATTGAGGATTTCTTGAATACCAATGACTGTATTTAAATGAAATTTAACTTAATTGAAGAACTAGCTGTTTTCTACAATAGTTAAATTTTTATTAGAAAATATCCATGGGTGTTGAGAAAACTTAAACTGTATCTGACGGCCCTGCACACTTATCTGCTTTGCTGACATATGAATTGAACTTCTTTATAATATAAGTACAAATGATTAATTTGTATAGTTCTAAATCCACCCAAATGCGAGTTGAACTCGAGGGGAATAAGTGTTCTTAAAGTAGTATTATTATTTTATATCATTTAACAACAATCCTGCTAAGTTACATAGAAGTACTATCAGACAGACCTTTGATTATCTTGTACTAAAAATATAACGAAGGAGTTTGTTTTTTCACAATACTAAAGGATCAAGGCAGACGTTTATGTTCTTTTTTTAATTTCAAATACGCATCGAATTTGTCTTGTGAAAAATTGATGTCTTAACAGATAGACAGACAGACGGACAACCGTTTATTAGGTGCATTTTTCATTTTAGTTTGAAAATCTGGTAGTTCGTTTGGAACTTTTCTATAGGTTCTAATAACCCACCTAACTCCACCTAAATGGCTGGGCAAATTCGGAAAACATTTTGTGTGCATATTTCAATGAATTCCCGAATGGATTAAAAATATCAGGCACGGTTGGTAGAGCTGCTGTCGTTATGGTAGGTTGACGTTAATCCTTATTTAAACTAATAGTTCTGTATGTAAAGAGACAACAAAACAGATTGTACGAGATTGTTATTTTTAGATACATTGCAAACATAGCAAAAAAAATATTAAAAAAGCAGGATCAAAAAAAGTAAAATTTTAAGCGCGCTCTTGGTTCGACAACTTATTTACTAAGCTTGAGTAAAGCTTAATCAAGTAATCTTTCCAGATAATACTGTTACCTATACTCTTACAAGCCCGGTAAAAGATTGGAAAGCTTAGCAAAAGATTACAATGAAAAAAATAAAAAAAAGAGGTTTTTGCCATTCCATTATCCCTAGACAAGTGGCATTGTAGAATACATTATGGTAGAATAGAGTTTGGTATGAGATGTCAAATTAGTAAGCATAAGTCATTTCCATACATTTATCAATCTGTTCTATTCTACCACTTATTCTACAATGCCATTTGTCCAGGGGTACCTATATTTATATATATTGTAGCATTGCACTTTATTTTCAAAAACATTTTGTTTCTCTCGGGGAATTTATTTTCTTTTGTGAACTAGACAAACTGCCAGGTCGGGTACCCTTTCCTGTAAGATTACCAGGGACCGATTTGTATACCTTCAATTGTATCCAGTGTATTCAGTGTAATTGTAGATTTTTATATAAAACTAGCTTTCACCCGCGTAAATGCGATGCTTCTATTCCTTATTTTACCCCTTTGGAATTACTAAAAAATTTTAGTGGTTACTTACTCTTTGCAAACAACACACCCCGCAAGTTTAATGTCTTTAAGACCAGCGTTTTACGCTTTGCGTTGATATATTAACAGTCACTCAATCAGCCAATCAGTTTATCTTTTTATTTATTGGCCAATTTAACGTACTAGCTACTTTAAATTAAAATGAAACCTACACGGTGTGAGATTCCGGGTGAACTTTTACATCTTTAGAAAAATTGGATAATGAATATCGACAGCATTTTAATACGAATTCCGGTGTGCAACTAAAGAGAAAGAACTTCGAACAGAAGTGAAGAAATTCACAGTGAGATAGACCGAATCGGCAAACGATCTTCACTACTATTGATAACGCTAGACACTGCTCGAGAAAACGTTTTAACAATAAAGGACCTTCAGTTTAAATCTATTCGTCATTCTCCGTTCGCAATCTATTTTAATGTTGACAAAAACGGATGATGTAATCCGTGGGGGGAGCTAAAATACAGGCTCAGCTATCCCTCCCGCCCCGCCCAGGAAGTGTCACACTTTTACTGACTAAAACCCACCTATGTTCCTTCGGTTGCCCTTTATGTCCCAGGGCCGCGGTAACCATTAGAACTATTCCGCAACCCCGGCAGGCATTGGCCATAGAGGGCCCGGTCATGAGCGTCACGTGACGGGGCTCTCTAGGCACGTGACTCGTAATTAGTAGTAATCTGTCATCTTGTATCGAACTCTATTCTAGGAAGAAAGAAAGTAAACACATTTATTCTGTGCACACACAGACACACAATCAATCTACAAAAAATAGAGATGTTGATCTCCTAAAAATTACAACCAAGCTATATGTAATTTAAGGAGATGAATAAAAGTTTTTATATTACCTATTAAAAAAACTGTACCTACATAATCTATTTCATACGTAAACGTATATAACCCCTAATATGTTATAAAAGCTATAAAGCAGCCGCAGTTGTGTAGGCGTTTCAAAATTTCGCGTTTAGGTTTTATGTTATCAACATATTAACCTTTCAACGACCATCCGACAGTCAGCTGTCGGGCTGCTATTGCTTTCTGTTGTGTCTCGAATTACGTGTGTTCGAGGGTTTAACTAGAAGGGGGTTAGGTTACAGTTTTAAGCCAGTGTTGAGAGTGTCGTACTTGTCAACAGGACACTTTTTCTAAGCCTCCGCTGTGTCTCCTTTCGACCGTCTAGCGTCTGTATTCACCTGTCAGTGATCGACATTTCATTATCGTATTATACTTTAAACTTTCGCGTTGCATATTAATACTTTACTGTTTTACGGGATTTAACGCGCACGTACCTTTTTTATTTGTTTTATGCTTGACGTTTCGGCAGGGTTACACCTGCCATGGTCACAAGCAGATTCACCTCTGTCTGAAAACAGTAAAGTATTTCATTATCGTTTTGTTTTTTAGGTAGAGATATGACATTTTTGGGTCTAACAAAAAATAATTGTATTTAAGAGAAGTGAACATTTCAAGAAGACCACCACTTAAGACTTAAGGAATGTGTAGAACCTTGCGCGTACGAGTGTAACTCGCAATTGGCCTGTTTTTTCATACCTTCGAACTTGTACAAACATTTATCTATTAGACCTACATTTCATAAGGTCTAATAAGCACAGAATATTAGCTTTTATATTAATACTAGCTTCTGCCCGCGGCTTCGCTCGCATTAGAAAGAGACAAAAAGTAGCCTATGTTACTCTCCATCCCTTCAAATATCTCCACTTAAAAAATCACGTCAATCCGTCGCTCCGTTTTGCCGTGAAAGAAAGACAAACAGACAGACAGACACACTTTCCGATTTATAATATTAGTATGGATTTTGTAATTTAGTGTAACGAGTTATTTTTATCTCGTTACATTGGAAGTGATTTTTAGTGGATGTTTCCGAACAACACGTCTATATTATCTGTGGTAAGAGTTTTGGTGGATGTGTCGTTTTTGACAGATGTCACTCTGCGATTCCGTTTCGGAAGAATGGCTGCTTGTTCATAGCCTGAATTTTTAATATTTTAATCTGACCCCATCGTGGGCAGAAATGTTTTATTAATTCTATTCAAAATAAACAATGGTTCATAAATTACCATGAATTTTGGTGAGTATTGGCGTTTTCTCGTTTCTTCAATGGCACGCTGTCGCACGCCCTTCGAATTGGAATCTCACTCATTGTTCTTCGTCTTTTTCAGATAAATGATAACATAAATATATTTCCATTGGCTTGTGCCATGGGTATGCACTCTGCTTAGAGATTTGTTTGTTCTTTTCGAGAAAAACGGTAAGTTTTAATCCAAAATACAAGTTCATACATATTGGAATGGTAAATTGTCAGTTTTTCAAATTTTAACCGGCTAACCCGTTTGTTTCAGCCTATATTCGGCGTTTTTCTTTATACTATACCTTTTTACTGGGATTCTTTTTGCCGATTTCTGGACAATGAAGCTGTCGTCGTCCTACACGCGTGGCTCTGTTTCAGGCTAAGTAAATCGGTAGACCCAGCCAATATCTGGTAGGAGTGTCTTAAATATTTATTTTACGCACAAACATGATGCAATAATAACCTGTTCTTTAAACAATAATAACCTGTTCTTTAAATAATAATAATTTTTTACACCTTTAAACAAGAATAACCTTTAAAATCTTAAATTCTTAGATTAAATTCTTATTAGTAAATTTAACTATCTAGCTAATAAGCTATTCATATTTTTAGTGTTTGGTTTTAACATATTTAAATGAAGCTACGGGCCAAAATAATAAAGGAAAGACAAAAGAGAATGTTAGTTTGATTTCCCTTATTTAGCCTCCCGCCGGCAGATTAAAAGTTCAACTCTTCTGACATATTTCGCTATTCGGCATCATTGTATTTTATTTAGTGGAGCTCCCTGGCGCCCGACTTTTTTTTAACTTATAATTAACATTACTTTTATATCGGGACTTCACATTAACAATGTAACATAACACGTTACATAAGATTGGCGCCCGAACAGGGACATTAGTAGTAGCTTCATTGCTTTGTTTGGGTTATTATTGCATTTGATAACTTAATGGTATTGTTTACAGATTTGTGTAATTCTTAAATATTAATTGTTTGCAACTTGCATTCTTTTGAAATATAATGTCAAAGATATTTTCCTACTGACAATATTGTACTACTTATTTTTGTTTTGTTAACTTTTATAGTTACAGCATTGTTTTTATACTCTTATATAAGCATCATAATTGTATGGTAAGACATTTTGTTATATTTAAGTACTCAACAGTGTAATATTAGTGTGGTGACTTTTCACTTTGTTTAACTTTTAAGTAAGCTTTAATTTTACTTTCAAATCATACTTTAAGTTTTAAAACTTACCTTGTAAGTTATTATTGCATCCTTACGCGGCTAAACATTTTGATATTTTCATAAAGAATACAACATAAACTTAACTTCATATACTTTAACATAACCTCAAATATTTTAGTACTTTGAACTTTTGCCTTTGGCTAATTATTTACTTATTGATAATTTTGCTTGTTCACAATGAGTAAGGAAGATCAGTCTCCTCCGCCTTTAGCTGAATCTGTTGTTGCTGGCTCAGTTCCTGCTGCTAACGCACATGTAGCTGAGATGATTAATTTGACAGAGATACAACATCCTTTTGATCATATGGACAGGGTTGCACACTCTTCTTCTGCGCTTGCGACTCATGCTTTGCCTTCGTTTAATTCAATGAATGCTTTGGTCAATGATCATATTAAGAAAAATTTGCCTTCTGTAACTAAGTTGCCAGATTTAAATAGAAGTAAGATTAAATTTGATGGAAAATCTTGTGTTAGGGAATTTATTACTGTAGTTGAGGAATATTTCTTATATAAAAATTTTGATGAAATTTTATTGGTTGGTTCATTTTCAGACTTGCTTAGTGATATTGCTCTTAAATGGTTTCGCACTGTTCGTATTCATATCTCTTCATGGCACCAGCTTAAACTCGCTTTGCTTAAACGTTTTGATAAGCCAGATTTTGATTACTTTTTGGAGCATGACCTTCGTACCAAGAAACAGAAAAGTTCTGAATCTCTTCCAGACTTCATTACAGATATTATGGACATGGCTAGTCGTCTTTCCTCTCCGATGTTTGATACTGTTTTGGTTAATATAATTAAACATAACATGTTACCCATTTACACACCTTTTATATTTGGTAGACACATTGATTCTGTTGAACAGTTTCTTATTCTTGCAAAGGAACTTGAAGTTTTTGTCAACCGAAAAACAATAGATAAAACTAATAAAGGTACAGTCAAGTCTAATGCAGTTTCAACAAATAATTTAGTTTGCTTAAAATGTAAAAAATCTGGACACCATTTTAAGAAGTGTACATCCATTCCTGGCGTAATTTGTTTTAAATGTCAGAAGCTTGGAGTCACATCTAAGACTTGTGATGTTTGTAATGTAGATAATAAAAACTCTAGTGAGTCAAAAAACTGATTAGGCTGCATCGAGCCTCAGTTATTGATGTAACCGCGAGTGTCTCGATGAAGAAAAATTTAGTAAAATGTCACAGGCCTGATGATGCTACTCGAAACAAAGATTTTGCAGATTGGTTGGATTATTTAAAAACATTTTTCAAAATTTATAAATCAGCTCCTGTTTTATTTGTCAAACATAATGACACTAGGCCATACTTAAAATTTTCCGTAGGTAAACATACTTTTTCTGGTTTGTTAGATAGCGGTTCCAGTCGTTGTGTCCTGGGCTCAAATAGCCATGAACAATTTCTACATTTAGGTTATAAAATAAATTCTGTTTCTAGTGCTGCTTATACAGCTGATGGATCTTCACAGAAAATTATTGGCACTTTAGAATTACCAGTTACTTGTGATAATTTAACTGAAAATATTAATTTTCTTATAGTACCTTCCTTTCAACCTGACTTCATTTTAGGTTTTGATTTTTGGTTAAAATTTGATTTGGCTAAAGATTTATGGAAAAATATAACTTATGTTCAAAACAATAAAGTGCAAGTTTGTACAGTCACTTCTGCTAGTGAACTTTCTCCTTCAGAGAAACAAAAATTAAATGATACTATTTCGCTTTTCGAAAATATTTCTTATGAAAAGAAAGGCTTAGGTCTTACTCATCTTGTTCAGCATAAAATTAACGTTACTAGTGAACCTTTTAAACAAAGATATTGGCCTTTAAGCCCTGCAAAGCAAAAAGAACTCTATGATGAAGTGGAAGTTTTATTAAAAGAAGGTATTATTCAACCATCAAAATCACCTTGGTGTTCACCTGTCTTGGCAGTAGAAAAGAAGGATGGTAGTACTAGACTATGTTTAGATTCAAGACGTTTAAATTCAGTAACTATTAAAGATTCTTATCCTCTTCCTTATACCTCTAGAATATTAGATAACCTTGGGGGAGCTAAATATATTAGTACAATAGACCTTTCTAAAGCATTTTTGCAAATTGCTCTTGAAGAAACTTCTCGAGAAAAGACTGCTTTTGTTGTTCCGGGTAAAGGACTTTTTGAATTCGTTCGCATGCCATTTGGTCTCACTAATGCACCAGCTGAGCTGCAGAGACTAGTAGATAAACTTTTTGGTCCTGAATTCGATAATACTGTGTTTTGTTATTTAGATGATTTAATTTGTGTAAACTCAGATTTTAATTCACATATAGAATATTTAAACAAAATTTATAAAATATTGAAAGATGCTGGTTTGACAGTTAATTTGAAAAAGTGTAATTTTTGTAAAGATAGACTTCGCTATCTTGGTTATATAGTTGATAGTAATGGTTTGCATACTGATCCTTCTAAATTAGATACTATTAAAAGTTTTCCACGTCCTGAAACCGTAAAACAACTTCGTAGTTTTCTTGGTTTGTGCTCATATTATCGTAGGTTCATTTGTAAATTTGCTGATATTGCTTCTCCTTTAACTAAATTAACGGCTGGTAGTAAAAATTCTAAAAAATCACTTTGTTGGAGTGATGAAGCAGAGAGTGCATTTAATCAATTAAAAGAAACATTAATTACTTCTCCTGTTTTGCAATGCCCAAATTTTGATAAACCTTTCTTTTTACATTGTGATGCCAGTGCAGTTGGTATTGGTAGTGTTTTGAGTCAAGAAGATGATAATGGAGATCAACATCCTATTGCGTTTTATTCTAGATCACTCAATAAATGTGAACGCAATTATAGTACCACAGAACGCGAATTACTCGCTATTTTAGTTTCAATAGAACATTTCAGACCCTATATTGAAGGAATGAAGTTTACTGTAATTACTGACCACGCTAGTTTAAAGTGGCTTTTAGGTCTTAGTAACCCTAGTGGACGTTTAGCACGTTGGGCAGCTAGAATATCTCAATTTACATTCGATATAGTTCACAAGAAAGGATCCTTACATTTAGTCCCAGATGCTTTATCACGCATTGAAGTTGCAGCAATAGGCACTTCACAAAATAATTTAGTTTTACCTGATGATGATATTTATGATCCTTGGTATAAAAAGGTATTTATTAATTGTCAGAAATTTCCTTGCAGATATAAGAATTTTAGAGTT
This sequence comes from Athetis lepigone, assembly GCA_033675125.1. Classification (NCBI taxonomy): domain Eukaryota; kingdom Metazoa; phylum Arthropoda; class Insecta; order Lepidoptera; family Noctuidae; genus Athetis; species Athetis lepigone. The sequence goes on along the minus strand of CM066226.1, from coordinate 9,192,359 downwards.
GAAAATAAAACTTTATATAAATTTTGTAAAAGTAAATTTGATCCTAATAGTCGTCTTAATTGGAAAATAGTTATTCCTAAAGAACATATCTTAGATACAATTCGTTCTAATCATGATGATATTAATTCAGGTCATCTTGGTATTCATAAAACTTTGAATAAATTAAAACAACACTATTTTTGGAAAGCAATGTTTAATGATGTTAAAAAATATATTTTAGATTGTGATACTTGTAAAGCTTACAAACATGCGACTCATCCTCCTTTTGGTATAATGGTTAACCCTAAAAAAGTCGATAGACCAATGTTGATGCTTTCAGTGGATATTATTGGTATATTACCTAAAACTTATTCTGGACATAAATACATTCTATCGGTTGTTGATGTTTTCACTAAATACTGCTGGATTTTTCCAATGATAAATGCTACGACTAGAGTAATAAACAAACTTTTTGAAAAAGAAATATTTCTTAAATTTGGCTGTCCCAAAATAATTGTTTGTGATAATGGTACACAATTTACTTCTAAACATTTTGTAGAATTCATGAAAGGTTTTAATATTACAAATATATTTTACAATACTTTGTACACCCCTCAAAACAATCCTGTTGAGAGATATAACAAAACTGTTGAAACTTGCATAGCTTGCTTTGTTAAAGATGATCATAGAACTTGGTCCAAGTATTTACCTCATGTTCAATTAGCTTTGAATAATAGTATTAATCTTGCTACAAATTTCACACCCAACTTTTTGATGTTTGGTAGGGAACTTATTTTTGATGCTTCTTTACATCGTTTAAGTAATTCCATTGATAACTTAAGTGAGCTGGAAGTTTCCAATAGAAGTCACTATGCTGAGTCTCTTGATTCACTTGGTGATATTTTTGTTAAAGTTCAAAAACATTTATCTACAGCTTATCAGCGTAATGCTCGCTATTATAATAAGGGTCGCAGAGTCATTTCTTTTGATGTGGGTGATGTTGTATGGAGAAGGAGTTTTGTTCAGTCTCATGCACCTACTTATTTTTCGGCAAAACTTGCTCCTAAGTTTATAAAGTGTGAAATTATTGAAAAAGTTTCTGATAACGTTTACGTTCTGAAAGACCTTAATAAGGGTTCCACTGGTCGTTATCATGTTAAAGATATTATTAAATTCTAATTTGATTTCCGACTGTTAGTTCGGATTTTAATATTTTTGTTTGAAGACGGCTTATGATAGATTGATGTACGATGGGATGGATGATAGGGTGATAGCCGTTTGAATGAGATGTTAGAGATGTATGTTAGGTAACTTCACATAGATATATTAAAGTCGATTACATAACATTCTAAAGTATAACTTAGGACATTTTAACAACTTTTTTCACCCACCTGCGTTTATTCACATCAAAAGATCTTATATTAATCTATTTTGGTATACCTGATTTTTGTCGGTTTACAAATTTATACATTTTTGTTACAGGCACTTTTGTGTTCTGTACATTTATACTACCTATAGGGATTTTTTTTACCTATATGGTGTTGCAGGAATTTTCCTATTCTTATTTTTGCGGATCTTGGGGTCTCTTTTTCCCTTGATATTGCATATTTTTTTTTGCTACTGTGCCCGGAAGTTCGGTGGTGTTGTTCCGATCACAGTATGCATATTTTTTTTGCTGCTGTGCCCGGAAGTTCGGTAGTGTTGTTCCGATCACAGTATGCATTCTTTTTGCTATTGTGCTCGGAAAATTGGTGGTGTTATGCCGATCACAATATGCATTTATTTTCGAAGGTGTTTGTGCTCGGAAAATTGGTGGTGTTATGCCGGTCACAACACTCTTCTTTATCTTTCTCCGCATCATTTGTGCTGCGAAGATCTTATTACTGTGTTTCACAGATATATTTTTGCTCTAGTTAGTCAGTGGCGATGGTGCCTAACTGTACTCATGTAGACATATTTTTGATTCCTTAAGACAGCGGTAATTATACCTAACCGTACTCAAATTAGTTTTTGTTTCTAGGTTTATATTTGATAGTCGGCGGCGATGGTGCCTAGCCGTACTCCATAGTTTTCTTTATGCTTATAGCCTTGTACATGGTGGTCAGTGATGATTGTGCTTAGCTGTACGAACAGTATTTCTTGGATTGAGCTTGCTAGTCAGTGGCGTAGGTGCCTAACTGTACTCTTGTTTGTCCTTCCGGTATTGTGAGTCAGTTATGTTTGCGGTCTAGCTGCACTTGTTGTTTTTTAATTGCATGTTTTTTTAGGTTTAATACCTAGTTAGGTCGCAACAGGCTTGCATTGATATTTTGTCTTGCAGTCTTATTATCCTTCTAAATCCTGTTTAGGATATTTTCTGTTTTTGGAATTTGACTTTCCATATTATTTTTCTAAGAAAAGAGCTTATGCTTTTCTCTTTTGTTTTTCTTTAGCATAAAAGAAATGGCTTTCTTTTATTTTTTGGAGAGGGATGTAATGTAACGAGTTATTTTTATCTCGTTACATTGGAAGTGATTTTTAGTGGATGTTTCCGAACAACACGTCTATATTATCTGTGGTAAGAGTTTTGGTGGATGTGTCGTTTTTGACAGATGTCACTCTGCGATTCCGTTTCGGAAGAATGGCTGCTTGTTCATAGCCTGAATTTTTAATATTTTAATCTGACCCCATCGTGGGCAGAAATGTTTTATTAATTCTATTCAAAATAAACAATGGTTCATAAATTACCATGAATTTTGGTGAGTATTGGCGTTTTCTCGTTTCTTCAATGGCACGCTGTCGCACGCCCTTCGAATTGGAATCTCACTCATTGTTCTTCGTCTTTTTCAGATAAATGATAACATAAATATATTTCCATTGGCTTGTGCCATGGGTATGCACTCTGCTTAGAGATTTGTTTGTTCTTTTCGAGAAAAACGGTAAGTTTTAATCCAAAATACAAGTTCATACATATTGGAATGGTAAATTGTCAGTTTTTCAAATTTTAACCGGCTAACCCGTTTGTTTCAGCCTATATTCGGCGTTTTTCTTTATACTATACCTTTTTACTGGGATTCTTTTTGCCGATTTCTGGACAATGAAGCTGTCGTCGTCCTACACGCGTGGCTCTGTTTCAGGCTAAGTAAATCGGTAGACCCAGCCAATATCTGGTAGGAGTGTCTTAAATATTTATTTTACGCACAAACATGATGCAATAATAACCTGTTCTTTAAACAATAATAACCTGTTCTTTAAATAATAATAATTTTTTACACCTTTAAACAAGAATAACCTTTAAAATCTTAAATTCTTAGATTAAATTCTTATTAGTAAATTTAACTATCTAGCTAATAAGCTATTCATATTTTTAGTGTTTGGTTTTAACATATTTAAATGAAGCTACGGGCCAAAATAATAAAGGAAAGACAAAAGAGAATGTTAGTTTGATTTCCCTTATTTAGCCTCCCGCCGGCAGATTAAAAGTTCAACTCTTCTGACATATTTCGCTATTCGGCATCATTGTATTTTATTTAGTGGAGCTCCCTGGCGCCCGACTTTTTTTTAACTTATAATTAACATTACTTTTATATCGGGACTTCACATTAACAATGTAACATAACACGTTACATTAGCTAATATAATAATAATTTATGTGACCTTTATTCTTAACTAGCTTCTGCCCGCGGCTTCGCTCGCGTTAGAAAGAGACCAAAAGTAGCCTATGTTACTCTCCATCCCTTCAACTATCTCCATTTAAAAAATCACGTCAATCCGTCGCTCCGTTTTGCCGTGAAAGAAAGTCAAACAGACAGACAGACAGACAGACACACTTTCCCATTTATAATATTAGTATGGATTGAAACTCACGTACAATAATAGGTTATAGGTTTTGTTAGTTATTTTCCAATAAGTCGGTCTGTTGGTCTTGTGGTTGGAAATACGCGTAAAGAAATGGTTTTTTTTTGTAAAATCTGGCTGAAATCAGTTGACATGTTTAATGCTATTATTATTCTGAACTAGCTTCTACCTTTAGTTCAGATAAGTCAAAGTTTCTTCGGGCTTTAACATAATTGTTTTTCTAAAACAAATGTTACTTCTATGAGATTTATTAACTTCAGTCACAAAGGACCGGCCGTTTCGGGGATTAGACGGACACGACCCCGAACTAGGCCCAGGAGAAGGATTTGAAAAGCCTTTAAGAAAAATAGACAACAAATTATAACATTTTTAATTGTTCCTATTTAATACCCCAAATAGTAAAACCAGGCGTCCGTCACTCACTCAAGGCCACGCGTTTTATGCCTACCGCTTCGCGTATCGTCGACGATACAACGAACACCGGGCTGTCGCGCGCCCGGCTGAGTGCTCGCGCGTCACGAGTACAGCGCTGACTATCAAAATGCCGAAATCACGTAATTATTGCGTGATTATTGTGCAATTCCCCTGTTTCCCAATTCTCCTGTTTCCCTTTTGATTATTTATTAAAATTATTCACGCGGTTTTGGATATTTTCGACACTAAAATATAATAATCGGGAATTCAAGGAACAAAAAATATGCATCAGTCATTTTATTAAAAGAAAAAATATTTGATTAACAAATAAAAAAAATATTGTTTTTCTAATTCATTCTTTTTATTACCATTATCATCATACGTATAGCCCTAGCAGATTTGCTGGACGACACGCACACACGTTAGTCGCGCGGCGGGCAAAAGAATCTCAACTCTCTTTGTGCGTACTTATGGTACATTTTTCCTCGCTGCAAACAGCTGGTATTATTATTATGATTTTGTAGGCTATTATAGCGTAGGTTTTTTCGTTTTTGTATTGGAGTGAAGTATCTGTTACGTAGTAATTATTTATTAATCTGTGGTAAAACTACAAATACTTTGTTTGTATTTTGTATAAAGGTATTTATTATTCTGATATTACAAAGTGTCAATTTTTTTTTTATGTATTATGTATGAGAATACTGACACATAGTAAGTGCTCTCACCCGATAGCGTGGGTAGATACATTTGTAACAATATTTTAGGCTTTGTACAGGCGACACTGTAACGTATTGCTGCAGGCACAGACTAATGTTCGTTGATGGTTCGTTGGAACACTGGGAAAGAAATAAGTACATAGGTACTTACTTGGTAGTCCTTGAAAGGGCCGGTTTTAGTCGCAAGTAGAGGTTGCAAAAATTCGATAATTTTAATATTCGAATATTTTTTCAGTGCTATTCGAATTTTATTCGAATATTCGAATATTTAAGAAAAAATAATAAAACACAGAGTATCAGCGTTTATTGGTTTAGGAATTATATTTTTATGCAGATAAGTAAACCTAGCACAATAATTATTTACTTATTCAACAAAATTTTAAAACAATATTATACATGAAAATGTTAATCCACATATAATGATTTCCCTATACCACATATAATGATTTCCCATCAATAAAAAAAAACATCGATAAAGTGCTAAACAAAACAAGGAAATATATATGTATTTTATTGGGGTACCTCCCTCACACATACATTCTTACTTGTCCATTGTTTTTTAAAAGTCTAAGTAAGCAGTTACATTTCACGGAGAATTTAGTAGGAGAGTTCCTGGTAGAGGAGTTTGTTCCGGGAGTTACTCCTTAATGTATGGGTGCCGGTGTAATCACAGGCTCATGAGACAATTACATTTTGTCCCCGTCTCTGTTTATAGGCGGCAGTAACCACTTAACATCAGCCGAGATGTAAGTTTGCGCGCCAACTTAACAAATAAAAAATAAAAAACCGGCCAAGAGCGTGTCGGGCCACGCTCAATGTAGGGTTCCGTAGTTTCCCGTCCGTCACAATAAGTGTACCTACTTATAAGTTAAAAAAAAAGCTATTTGTTACGTTGACATACTAAGTACGCAAAAATTATTTTGTATAACCTTTTTGTCTTTTTTGTAAAAAAACTGTTCTTTCTATCAAGTTCAAAATAATTTTCCTAGAAAGTCCTTATAAAGTTCAACTTTCCAGATTTTTTTCATATTTTTTAAACCTACGGGTCAAAAGTTAGAGGGGGGGGGGGGGACGCTTTGATTTTTCCTTTTGGAGCGATTATTTCCGAAATTATTGACATTATCAAAAAATGATTTTAGTAAACCCCTATTCATTTTGAAATACCTATCCAACAATATATCACACGTCAGGGTTGTAATTAAAAAAAACCACTTCCCTATTTACATATAGGGGGGCTACCCTAATAAAACGTTTTTTTCCAATTTTTCTTTTCGCACTTTGTCGGCGTGATTGATATACATATTGGTACCAAATTTCAGCTTTCTAGTGCTAACGGTTACAGAGATTAAGCGAGGACGGACGGACAGACATGGCGAAACTATAAGGGTTCCTAGTTGACTACGGAACCCTAAAAAACGAATTTTATACATGAAACCAAGAGAATAAACAAAGAGAAAGTATTTGTCCGACCCGAGAATTGGACCCGGGTCCCTCCATTATCGGTCGTGTCATTTTAGACTATGCTATATTACGACTAGCATATAGCTTATTTAGAACCCTTTGTATACGTATTATGTGCTATATTATTCTGCTATAAAAATAAGTTATTTGCTGTTATATTATATTATTATTTGAAAAAAAAAGCCCATTTTTTACAAAGACACTGAAAAATGTCGCAATTCAACACGCCTTGTTGTTTTCTACAATTCAATTAAAATATAACTTGATTAATGAAACAAAGTTTTGGACTGACACAAACAATAATTATGAAAAGTTTTCCTTCCTGAGTTAAACACAATACGGCACGAAAATAATAAACAGTCTGACAGGATTTGACTTCTTTATTAAGAAACTTTGTTATGTCAATAAAATATATTAAACTAGCGACGCTGAAGCTAACGCGGGCGAGTTTTGACAATGACGATGTTCCCCTTGCGTCAATGTCAAAACTTCCATCCCCGATTATAGCCCTCTTGGGCTTGGAATTTTCAAAATTCTTAGTGATAACCTAGTCTTCGCAAATAACACACCCTCCAAGTTTCATGTCTCCAGGACCAGCCGTTTCGGCTGTGCGTTGATATATCAACAGTCAATCGGTCAGTCAATTTACCATTTTATATAATGTTTTTTTATTTATTTTTTTGAACTTAATGTACGAACACAGTACATAGGCGGACTTAATGCCTTAGGCATTTTCTACCAGTCTACCTTAGGATGATGCAGAGATAAAACATGGTAGGTGCAAGAAAACAGAAAAGTAACAGGAATCAAATAAATCAATAAAATAGTTACTTAAATACATATAATGTGTTTATTATGAGTGAACAATAAAACAATAACGTGTTGCTCTGAAATTAACAAAGAAACAACAATTAAAGCTATTGCTTCACTAAAATATTTCTTATTAAGTAATTAAATACTGAAAGTAAAATAAAATTCTATAAGACATTTTAAAACAAAATCATCATGCTGTCATTCAGACCAAAAATACAAGAAGGAGTTCAAACGACGACAACACAACAAAAAGTTCTTCAATGAATCAAAAATAAATAAAGGGTCAAGCACTTTGTTTACATACATAAATAAATATATACATACATACTATTTATACAGAGTAGAGAGAGATGAAACATGAAACATGTACAATACATTAAGAGTGAGATGAGTCTGCCAACTCCTTGAGTAAATGATCTCGAGCTTTTACCTTAAAAGTAAACCGACTGGTGGCCGACCTGATATTCTGAGGAAGCGCATTCCAGAGAAAAACTGCTTGGATAGGGAGAGAAGCTTTAAGAAAAACGGTGTGAAGGACATCGTAAAAGACGGTTATGGGAAGAACGAAGATGCTTGCTGTGTTTATATAGTACCTGCACTGCTTCCTTAACCTTGACAGCCAGCTGTCGCGCTGCTATTGTCTTTCTATTGTGTCTCGAATCACGTGCGCTCGAAAGTTAAAAAAAAAATAAACGAAATAAATGTCAAAATAATTTTGTGTTGTACATATTATTAGTACTGTTCATTTTTCCCAATCTGACTTGAACCAAATATTAAAGTGATAAAGTTTAAACCTATGTAAGTTACCTATGTAAGTTAAAATCTATTTAGATTAAAACCTATAGAAGTAGGACATATAATTATAGCTAGATAGCTGACGCACGTACAATAAAGTTGGTGATACTTTATCTTTGAAATCCCAACGAATCGCTGGGTTTATGTAAACTCCTCCAGTATTCAGAACTCCAGCAGTTCCAAACTGTGGGAGGGTTTAAAACGACTGAACATGCAGTTCAACGCAATAGCGGGCCATCCACTAACGTTCATTCCTGCCGGAATGTACAATCCTTACAGAATGAACGCCAGTGGATTTGCAACAACGAGAAAGAATGACGGTGTTAAAATCCCGCCACCAGTCCCGTCGCGACAATCCTTACGGAATGAACACCAGTGGATTTGCAAGAGCGAGAAAGAATGACGGTATTAAAATCCCGCCACCCGTACCGTCGTCGCGACAATCCTTACGGAATGAACACCAGTGGATTTGCAAAAACGAGAAAAAACGACGGTATTAAAACCTCGCTACCAGTCCTGTCGCGACGGGCGCGATGCGCTCTGTGATCAAGTTAGAAGTTAGTGTCTGCTTATTTTTCCGGCGTGAAGCGGGCCATCCACTAACGTTCATTCCTTCAGGCTTGTCCCGTCGTTCAATCCGTACAGAAATGCGACGGGATAAAATAAAACCGTTGAAGCCACTAACTAAACCACAATCCTTCGTTCTTTCCCCTGGCTTTATCACGACACGCCAGTCCGGCAGGAAAAACAATCCTTCAGTGACCATCCACACGTTTGTGTACATTCCTGTCACTTTGCATCGTGTCAGCCATACCGAGGGATTGCGCGTGTGTGGATGGTGACAATCCTCCTATTTTATGAAGATTGTTGTCATTTGAAAGGAATGCTCGTCATTTTGAATAATCTTTATGGATTATTTTCATTTTGCAACAATTATGTTTATATTTATCTTTATGTTTATGTGAGTGTACCTATATGTATTTATATATATACTACTATATTATGTAAATATATATATTTAATTTTGGTATTATTTTTGTTCCTTTGCATTTTGCATCTACCATGATTTGTCTCTGCATCACCCTGCATCAAAATGCCTTAGTGTACGAACTGAGTGAAGAGCGTTCAGCGGAGCGTTGAGCGGAGCGTGCAGCGTTGCGTGCAAGTTGTTCTCGCGCCACTAGGTCGCCACTCAGGACACCTACGTGTAAATGCATCTGTTTGATATGGACGCCGCACGCCCCGCCCTGCTAGACGCTCGATTTGAGCGGGCACTCAGGCCCTACACTTAGGCAGAACATATTTATATTTATAAACAGACACTAACTTGATCACAGCGCGCGTCGCGCCAGTAGCGACAGGACTGGTAGCGAGGTTTTATACCGTCGTTCTTTCTTGCTCTTGCAAATCCACTGGTGTTCATTCCGTAAGGATTGTCGCGACGGTACGGGTGGCGGGATTTTAATACCGTCATTCTTTCTCGTTGTTGCATATCCACTGGCGTTCATTCTGTAAGGATTGTACATTCCGGCAGGAATGAACGTTAGTGGATGGCCCGCTATTGAGCGCTCGCTTGTAAACATTTTGTGTTCGTCTTCGTCCCGGAAGGACAAAATGGATTGCTAAGACATAGACAGCACACAACACAATACGGTGTTATCATCTTGAGCAGTTCGTTAAAAGACGAGACTCTTAAATATTTCTTAAAATCATCAGATTCGTCGCATGCCAGATTTTTTAAAAGTCCTATGTTTCTACTTTTCTAATAACCACTTTTTCCCCACATCCTATGTCTTCATTTAGGTTTAAATAGATATTCACTTGCAATAAAACTCAAAGCAACAGCAATCTCTTTCTTAAAGGTACACATGTTTATTTATTAAACCTCATGGACATAATGTGAAAAACACTGCCCACAAGCGGACTTAATGCCTAAGTGTAGGGCCTGAGTGCCCGCTCAAATCGAGCGTCCAGCAAGGCGGGGCGTGCGGCGTCCATATCAAACAGATGCATTAACACGTAGGTGTCCTGAGTGGCGACCTAGCGGCGCGAGAACAACTTGCACGCAACGCTGCACGCTCCGCTCAACGCTCCGCTGAACGCTCTTCACTCAGTTCGTACACTCAGGCATTTTCTCCCAGTCTACCTTAGGGTGATGCAGAGACAAATCATGGTAGATGCAAAATGCAAAGGAACAAAAATAATACCAAAATTAAATATATATATTTACATACTATAGTACTAAATACATATAGGTACACTCACATAAACATAAAGATAAATATAAACATAAATATATAAACATAATTGTTTCAAAATGAAAATAATCCATAAAGATTATTTAAAATGACGAGCATTCCTTTCAAATGACAACAATCTTCATAAAATAGTAGGATTGTCACCATCCACACACGCGCAATCCCTCGGTATAGCTGACAAGATGCAAAGTGACAGGAATGTACATAAACGTGTGGATGGTCACTGAAGGATTGTTTTTCCTGCCGGACTGGCGCGTCGTGATAAAGTCAGGGGAAAGAACGTAGGATTGTGGTTTAGTTAGTGGCTTCAACGGTTTTATTTTATCCCGTCGCATTTCTGTACGGATTGCACGACGGGACAAGCCTGAAGGAATGAACGTTAGTGGATGGCCCGCTAATAAGTGCGACTTTGTTTTTAGTTCTGTGCGGCTTTAAGGTGAACGCAGACTTGGCCGCGCCGCACGCGCCGCAGTCCCCGCAGTCATCGCATTTTCTTTGTTGTCGTTTCAGGGTCTGCGGCAAATGCGACGCGGGTAGGTGTGCGAGGTGGCATAGAACTTCATATAAAGAATTCGAATGCGAAGACTGCGGCGCGTGCGGTGCGGCCAAGTCTGCGTTTACCTCTACAAGTGTAATATTAGCACAGATCACAGATTACTAAATAGTTACATATTAGCGTTATGAATATGAATTCCTACCGCTACTCAGATTAAGTAAATTTTGGCTTATAGATTTAATAGATTCGAGAACCCACATTCGAGTGAATACTAGAAAAAGGTTAAAATTATTGTATTACACTATTAAAATTAAATAACTACTAAAAATATTATTTTTAAAGTTTTATAATCCGTACTAATATTATAAATGCGAATGTAACTCTGTCTGTCTGTCTGTCTCTTCTTCACACGGTCACACCTAAACCACTGAACCGATTTGAATGAAGTTTGGTACATATATAGTCTGTGACCCAAAAACCCGTTGTAAAATGTAATTAGAAACATTAAAAGTTATGCGAATAAACACGTTGGAAAAAATATCGATCGCCACTTAACGGTGGGCACATTTTTACCAATCCCTTTTTTTACTTTATATAAATTTGCCGTAATTTAAATTCAATACTTATGTTTTTGTAACCACCACCATGTTAATTTTAAATGTTTATATTTTTTTCATAACATACATTACATTTGCACGCCATAGAAAGTGGCAAACATGTCTGAACCATTTCTTTTTTGTCATCCTGCATGCATGTTTATTCTTGAATGTGTACACAATGTTTCAGCAAATAAATATCTTATTCTTATTCCCTATTTCTACTTTATGACTTAGGTAACTTATTCTTTTAGTACCGAATCAAAGTCTCAAACAATGCTCTCGCAACAGTATCTAAATTCACAATAAAAAATCTTTTGAACTTTTGAACTTTTTCTTTCAACCTAATAAATAAAGAAATGCAAAAGTAACTTGTTTTCGTAGACTATAGGCAACTGAACTAAAAATCAAAACGGCAACACCCAAATACTCCGAAATATTTTATTACGAATTGCGTTATTCCGATTTTCAAAAGTCCGAATTTTATTTCGAAAAATTATAATGCCGACTGTTTAAAATCCTGAAATTTATTTTACCGGAAGTCATAAACCGGCTTGTTTGCTTTCCGAGTAAACAAATGCTCGATGGGTTTTAAGTCCAAAAAACGACAGTCCCAATTTCCAAATTCCGTATTAAACTGCTAAATTATTAGTATATATAGAAGAATAAAGTTTTTCGTATTTATGTAGTGTACCCAATCAATACATACAAAAGAGCTTGCGATCTGAGATAGAGGAGTATAGTGCAGATCCCTCCCGCCTGCCAGATCGCAGGTACTTTATAATTTCTAGAGATCTGACTAGAGGAAGCATTTAAATGATAAAGTCTTAAATACTATACCGACCTACAAGTCATAAACCATACCCGAATTCAGGTTTTTCGCAGCTCTGAATCTCTGGCTCTCTACGGGTTGTCTGAGGAAAAATATAGCCTTTAAAAAAATCAATAGTGGTCTGTTGCAATATATTACAACATATTATTAAATATCAGGAGCTAAACAAACATCTTATAACCTTTTGATGCAAATTCGAATCACAGATAATCTGTTATGTAAAAGTTTCATCCCCACAAGTTCAAGTCACTGTCACCAACGGTTGGTAGTCTAAAACTAAAACTTATTGAAATGGGCCGTCAACACTAAATTGTTAAGAACTACTAGTTTATTAGCCAGTCGTGATACAGTCTGCTCATAGCTTTAATATCCTTACGTGCAAATGAAATTAATTTAACAGTATGATGAATACACCGACGCGCTGCGCGCGGCGTCGGTTGTTTCAACTGCAGTAAACACAGAAGTCTAAACATAATGGTCCTAATAAATTAATGTTTGCCGAGGGATAGTATATTTAATTTTTATTACTCATAGATCACTGCTTCACGTATCTCGAGAGAATAATACAACGATGCTCTTTTGAGTATAACAACAGTTTATTTAATTATATTTTTTTATAATAGTTGGGTTTAGATATGGGATTCACGTAAACACAGGTTTTTTTGTATTGTCTGTGGTTGCCTCCTGCAGGGGAAAGCCTCTTTTAATACAGAGACTTACAAGTATTGATTACTACGCTTGCTCAAGGCGGAATAGTGATTTAGCGCTTATACTAATTAGACGTCTGGGTTTCTTATGAATTCATAAGAAACCTAGACAGTTAATAAATATTTTATTTTCCATTACCGATGTGACTGATATCTAAGACAAAAATCTTCAGAAAATATCATCATTTCCCTAGCCTTTTCCCAACCGTGTTGGGGTCGGCTTCCAGCCTAACCGGATTCAGCTGGATACCGGTGTTTTACGTAGAGCGACTGCCTATCTGACCTCCACAACCCAGTAAATGCGCGACACGATACCTCCTGGTTAGACTGGTCAGAGTTTCTGGTTAACCAGTAACGACTGTCAAAGTTCTACGAATGACAACCGGGACCAACGGCTTTACGTGCTTTCCGAGGCACGGGATGTCAGTGATGTCCAAGATAAACCTTAGAAAGTATGTAAATTAAAAAAGACACAACTTTACTTGCTCGATATCAAACCTTCAACCTCATACATAACAGGCGGGCCTTACTACTAGGCCATCGTGGTTTTTAGCTCAATTTTAGTATTTTTTACTTAATATTATTATTACTAGTAGTTGTTATAAATATGCACACTGTATCAAATGATCACTTGTTACAGGTCAAAAGATACAATCCCTTTACTGTCAAAGACAGACAACAGCGGGGTCTTATTAATATTTGGCTTCCTTTGTGAACGTTCTCGAAAAACAAATACCTATTCTATGTAAATTCAAAGAACGGTAGGATATCCCAAACGTCTACCCTAAATTAAATCCGAGTGTTTGAGTTGAAAAGAAGTTGCTCAGTAATTTAATCTCATTGGCAACATGTCTCTATTTGTATAGTTTTAATTTAAAATTTAATTGTAGTGAAATTGTTATTTACTGACTTGCGTTAATATATGCTAATAAAAAGTTAGAAATAAATTTAAAATGCAAGTGTATATTTTTCTGTTTATGGAAATTCGTCCAGAAAAATATTAAGTGAATATGCTTCTTTATTTTAGCATGTCAGTACTAAAAACACGAGGTATAATGCCGCGGTTTTGCCTAAGTTTAGTTACGATTTCAGTTATTGCTAATAAGTTTATTTTGGAAGCGTGATCCAATATAGCATACACTCTTTCGTGCTAAATCATATACAACAAGTTTTTTTTTATCAGACTGGTGGTTCAGATAAACAAATATTTTCGTTCAAACAAACAATAAATCAAACCTCTTTTCCGCTCTATTACATCACTACAGATAGATAAACAAGGAACCACTGAGATTGGAATAAAGATGCGAAATCAGAACAAATGTCAGAAAGTCAATAAAGTGAATGTCGATTTATTTATAAAGAGGAATCTTAGATTAAGTGGGAGCAAGTCTAGTGAAAGCTTCAGTGGGCAGTTTTCCCGCGGTACAGTGTCGTGTGGTTCGCGTTTGTTCCCCGCCTTAGTGTGTCGCGGTTCATGTTGCAGGGCAGATTGAAACTCGTGGCGTGTCGAACGCTCGTCTCGACCGAGTCTTATCCACTCTAAGCTCGCGTATACAGCGACGCACAATTTGTTATTCCTTCAACAAAGTTAAGTGAACAGTGATTGTGTTTTTATATTTCAGCAATTTTTTTTAATAACTTTTTTATATCTTTGTGAGGTTCAAACGTTAAACTCAGCTTTTCTTAGTGGTCGTCGGTTTTAATAAGTGCTTTAGAAAACTTTTTAATACTGGCTCGAAAGCTTGGAAGTTTTAGTTAATGTAACAAGTGATTGGAAAACCTCAACACATCGAAGTCCAGTAGGTATGGCTGTTTTAATATATTCTTTTGTTAGCTCTAAGTACTAATGCTTTTATTTAAACTGATCAAGAGATAAGACAAAAACATATTTTATTTTCTACTAAGGGTTAATATAAACCGGGTAAGTAGTTTAAAGTAGTTAATTATTTGTGTTACATAGTTCGTTACTAGCTAGCCTTCACGGTTGCACATGGTAAGTATACGGCACTTTATTTTAATGCCCTGTCTATACAGTTAATCGTTAACCATTATGTACGTAAAGTAGGATTTTTATTAGTTAAAATAGTATTATCGTGAACTGAAATGTATGGACGATTCAGTTAGCTACTCCCTAAATTTAATTTAAATTAAATTGATAATGATGAACACAATGGTTGATATTAACGTTCGTGTAGTTTATGAAAACAAGCATACTATTACAGAAAGGTGTTTTATTGACAGTAAATAACACGCTCTATATGAGACTAGCTTCTGCCCGCGGCTTCGCTCGCGTTAGAAAGAGACAAAAAGTAGCCTATGTTACTCTCCATCCCTTCAACTATCTCCACTTAAAAAATCACGTAAATCCGTCGCTCCGTTTTGCCGTGAAAGAAAGACAAACAGACAGACAGACAGACAGACAGACAGACAGACAGACACATTTTCCCATTTATAATATTAGTATGGAAGTATGGATTATATTTGAACTTCTATAATACATTTACTCGTCACACAGTATTCACCACGATCTACAATATTAAGCCAAACAAAATGGAAATGACGTTTTGGTTCTAGATTCTTTAGAAGTAATCTTCTAAAGGAAAACTATCCGTGGCCCGCGTCGAGTTCAATTTGCATTATATTGCACACTGCGGGCTTACTAGATTTTGATCAGCGTTTTTACAGGTCCCAGGGCAACCTGTAAAATCTTGGTAAAAGTTGCTTCGCGGGACCTTCGTGAAATTGCCAAGGTCCCACGAAGCAACTTTTACACTAGCTACGAATATCATTTACGAATAGCGCATCAGTTTTTAAATTCCGTTTATTTAAAACTGTAAAAGTGAAAGTAAATCTAGGAATTGTAAGTAAAGATCTCCTAATAAACATTTCTAAAAAAAAAAAACTGTTGTTGTCTTAAAATGCAATGCCTTTAAGTTAGACATAATCATTTAATGTGGGGTCACTTCTAATAAAAGTCTTATTGGTTGAAAAGTTTGGAAAACGTTTATTTAGATTATCGCAAAACGGTTATCTTTAGATTGCGCTGTCAGACTGTAGCCGTAGGTATGTAACCGTTTTCTCTAGAAATCTTTTAAGTAATGGAAAGTACTGAAGCAGAAGAAAAAAATAAAACTCATACAGTAATCGACCAATATTAATAATGTGACATTTATAACTTGCAGGGGCTGAAATTTTTCCGAAACAGCCTCACCAAATAACGTTTAGTTTCTTTTGTTTTTAGAAAAAAAAAGATTATGTATTTATTAAACTGATTTAATATGCTTGACTTATTTTGAGCTGACTTTTTTACTATATACGTATAATAAACTGAATATTTTAATTCTTTTTATTGAACTATTTGACACCTCGAAATTTTGACTTGGTCGAATGATGTAGTCAGGAGGTGGACAATGTATGGATCGTTAAACTGTGACAATATAATCATACTTGCGGCGAAGTAACTACGTGTATTTAGTAATCAGTACTTTCGGTGGACTTCACACCTGTTGAAGGTGTTATGTCCGCCTTTGTATCTTTGCGGGTAACCTATAATTAATAAACAAACTGTTAGTATTTTATTAACAAGTAACCTGCAATTGGTCACCTTTGAACGAGTGTGAGGCTTCATAGGGCAGCAAATCAAGCAAAAAGTTATAAAATATAAAGCAAACCGGTTATCTAATGTAATTATGCACCATATAACCGCCGCTTTGGGTTGACCTGTTAAGTCTACAAATGTTTAATAAATAAATAAATAAATAAAAATAATGTTATTTTTAATTGTTTAAAACTGTTGTGCATCGTTCTATTTATAATAAATACATAATGTAATTGATAAACTCATTCATGGAAATGGAGCATTATTTCCTCTTTTGAAATTAAATGAAGGCTGTAAATAAATACTTAGCTGAACAATACTGCAATGCAAATTTAATTTATTATAACTTGCTGAAATGGTTACTATAGTGTTAGCAGATATATT
The DNA here is from genome assembly GCA_033675125.1 of Athetis lepigone. NCBI lineage: Eukaryota > Metazoa > Arthropoda > Insecta > Lepidoptera > Noctuidae > Athetis > Athetis lepigone. The sequence continues at coordinate 9,175,473 of CM066226.1, read as the reverse complement.
ATTATTACTATTACTGTTTTATTGGTTATGTGGAAAGACATCGAAATAGTACCTAAATAAATTTACTTGAAAATTGGTTTCATCGTAAGTATTTGTTAGTTAATTCATTTAAGTCTTTAAGCTTTGTTTCGTGAATTAATATAAGGTTTCAATTATTATTTCAAAGTTACTCGAAGTAAATTAAGGTTCGGTTCTACTTTGTACCAACTTTCTTAATCCCTGGAGAAAATTTGTAAGTGTTGTTTGGTAGTTTTAAGTGTCCGTTTAATTTATTGGGCTTTGGCATCGATTAACGGCAACTGTGCTTATTGCTTGATCTATTTTATGTCTTACAAATGATTCTATTTCTACAAACTTCAATTATTGTCACAAGCAAAACTTTTAAACTGAATCTATTTTTACAAAGTTTTCCTTATTTTTTTGCAAAAATAGATAAAAAAACCACACAGTTGCTGGTTTGAAAAATGAATAGAAAATCTGAATAACTTATTTTAACTTTCACTTTAAGGAAATAATATATTCCCTTATAGTGAAAGTTAAGTACTTTTATACAAAACCGTAATTCTAATATTTTCGGTTTTCCTTGTTCCCTCAATTGTTTTCGTAACAGATACTGCCTGTATCCATACAATTTCAATTTCAAACAACAACTAAGTAATTTATGTGGAAATTTTGAAACGGTTAATAATCAAAATAATTAAGTAACATTTACGCTACCTGAGTACCTATCTCTTATTACCAGAGGTTACTCGAGTTACCATTTCGCAAATGGCACTGCACTTTTGTAAACCTGTATAATTTATTACCTTCTTTTCCGCCTGTGCACCGTAGAGAAAGCTACGTCTAAAGTTCCTGTGTATAATAAACGGGCACTTGTGTACTACACTTAAAGACTTAAATGCAAAACGACACCCATTTGAGAATAATTCTCATTTCATAAACAGTCTGTGGACGAGATAAATAGACGTTGCTTAGTCTGTGCTTGGCACAACTGTCAAACTACATACATTGACAAGCTGGTATAGAAAACAGTAAACCAAGCAACGATTATGCATTACGACCGGTGAGCTTAGTAAATAAAGTACGATTACTTAATCTGTTTGCCAAACGTGCTTAGTTTGGAAATTGGCACTTTCTACCAGACGGGACATCTTGGTACTATTGCCAAACTAAGCACGTTTTGGTCGACGATGTCTCGCTCACCTATTTGATTTGGGAGTGGATGTTCAGGGACAGTAACCTTACACGGTGACGTCAGCGGTGAGTTTGAATGAAATCTAATTTACTTTACTGCTGATTTTAGACTCATTGCCATCGAATTTAGTGTCAATGGTGCTGATTCTCTTGTTCACAAACTTAACTAAATTTAAGTTAAATGCATCTTTCTCTTTCCATTTCTTAAAGAAACTGACAGAAGATACATTTTAGTTTAATCCTGTCAAATTAGACAGCGCCTGAATTTGGCGTGTAAATAGTCACCATGTTTTTAATCGCGTCTAAACTCCATAGGGAGTGTCTAAATTTGACAGGACTTAACTAATATTTTATCTTCTGTCCTTTTCTTAATGAAATGAAAAGCGAGAGATGTACTTAAATTTAGGTTAGTTTGTGAATAAGAGAATCGACACCAATGTCTAACGAGTTAGACATCAACTGAAAAGTAAGACGTCGTCGACCTTGCTTTTTTGATGTGGTCATCTCCAAGTATATTTGGCTGAAGTTTCGGACATGAATATCTATAAATATCAATACTACCTAAATATCTACTACTACTATAAGCAAAATGTAATTTAGGTGGTCTTTACTAAAAGAAACAAGTTAAATAAAACAACTAAATCCTGATTACAACAAAAACGTGATGTAAATAAAAAGTATGAAACAAGAAAATATTTCAGACAATAATCTAGACTTAGATACAAAAATGATCTAGGTTAAGCTGGTCTTTATAATTTAATAGATATTTTTGTACAGGCATGCGATCACAGTTTAACTTTGACTATTTTTTTTTAAAGGAATATTTTGAATAGCTGTCATCTTAGATTTTTAAGAACATCACATAGCCGTCTTACGTAAACCAGTGGTCAAACAAGACGCTTCCAACGTTACTCATCTGTTAATTTTGTATACGGGTGAAAACTATAATTCATTTTCCCTTTTACTACACCGTGCACCGTAGTCATATAAATATCTAGTTTGACACAAAACAGTTTGACACTAACTAATTTCAATCAAGTCTGACGTCGGGAACTAGCTCGTAGGTTGATAACGTCAAGTTCAAAGTAGTTTATTAGGTAAATATGTGCTTTAGTAGTGTCTGCAATAAACAGATTGTGACTGGGCCCTGCTATGACGTTGATTGATTGTTATGAGCTCGACGCCGCCGCCGCCCCGTGGGGTACTTTAGTTCACCATGTTGCTCTAGAAATTAATACTCCCTAACGAACCAAATATAACAGTAGTCATGCGAATTTTCTAACTGAATCTTACACATGACTGACGGCGATGGAAAATATCTAAACATTACTTATATTTCGGGGGGATTAAGTCCCAGTGCGCTTACCACACTCAGAGTATTGAGAAATGGAGTGGCTCATGGGGTTGTCATCGTTGAAAATGAAATATTTGTTCCTGCTCTTTGAAAAGCTTTCAAGAGACCATTACGAGACCAAGAGATCGTTTCAAATAACAAGGGCGTAACATTAAACAATTTAGAGTTAATCGTTTAAAAGCTCTTTATATTCTGTTAATCGTCGGTCGTTTCAAATTTCAAGGGACAAACTCAGTTACAATATTTTAAAGCTTTGTTAACGGTACTTACATATACTTATAATATAATTATAAATGCAAAAGTTACTCTGTTAAGCTTTGACGGCTAAACCACTGAACCGACTTTGATGGATACGAAATGAGATTAAACCCTAACATGGACTACTTTTTAATACGGAGACGCGGGCTCTAGTATTTAATAAGTCATTCTACAAGCGACGACGTTAATGAGGTTTTGTAATTATTCGGAAACTTACGAAGTCCCGTAAGTAGTAGGCTTCCACACAACTTTCATGTTAATTTTGCGCTGGAAGCATATTTCGTGGTTACGTTTTATGGATGGAAAGTAGGAACTTTGACGTTATAAAGATCTCGTCTGTCTCATAAGATAGTAAAATATAGCTTCTGAAAGACGGTGCGTGTCTCTCTTAACTTGTGTTTAAGGAAACTCTTGATAAACTAACGCACTAAGCAATAATAACGGGTTTCGGATATGCAATTAATAATGCTATAGGTATTTACGTACGGTAGGTGTAGGTGTTTACGTTTGCGTTATGTTTCTAACATGCAACAAATGATCACACAACCACATATTATTGTTTTCTTAAGTTATTTTAATAAGAAAACATTAATATGTAACTCTCTTTCTTTATAACATTCTTCATAAAGTTTGGGTAAGATGAATCAAATATACATGATCAACACAAAACCTTTTGAGATAATAAATTTTGAGATAAAAATATACGTTTGTGTTTAGTATAATCGTGATGGATGGGGGTACCTTTTTGGGGGTACCGTTACACTGTTACTCTATTATTGATAAATTATTTACTGACTCTATTGACTTTGATTGAATTCCTTTATTTTGTAAGGGTTATAATATTTTTTTGGCAGCATATTTAAATAATGCTATTTTTGAAATTTTCTAATGACAGGTATGACTAAAATGACTGTTTGATGAATAGGCAAGACGACAATAAAAGAATTAATAAGTACGTCAGTTAGATTTTCATGGACTCTTTTTCTTATTTTTCGTAAACGAAAAATTACGGCGATACAGTCCGTTAAAGTTTCGCGTGACGCCACGTTCAGATACAATTTTTACTGAACAGTGACGTCACGACCAGGCATTTTTTTTTCAGAAAAGTGACGTTTAAACCCGCAGTCCAAAACTATTTGTACAACTGAAAAATATAGTCCAGTATTTTAGGACGATCTAACATCCGGACTAAACAGAATGCAACTTCTTTAATGTAGTCTTCATCCCTATTTAAAGATTATTATTTGGTCATCTATAGACACAAATGACATGTCTATGAGCCTGTAATTGCATTGGCACCCATATCCTTCAAACCGGAACTCATCATGACTGCTTTGCAGCTGAGAAATGGCGGTAGTAATTCCTCGTCCAGTTCTTCATGCTATCTCTTTCTCACCTTTCTGTTAGTATATACCTACAACCAAATAATAAAGTCATTAACTTCTTTTCATGGCTCTTGTCAAGAGTGGGACTATATAGACTATTTAAAAGAAACCGTTTCAACTCCAACAAATAGACAAATTACATTAAAATAACATTTTTTTTAAATTTTCTTCTATTATACAGTCAGCGTCGTTACATTTAAATATCATTTTTTTAAAGTTTACTTTTATTATACATTCAGCATTTTTTTATCACTGTATCAAATAAAAGTAACTGTCTGTGTCTAATAGTTTCAGAATTAAAAGATAAGTTGAGAAGGACTGACAGACTTACAAGTGAAAATGGACTGTTTTGGCACGTAACTCTAAAACAAACATAGTGCTGTCTCTACACATTTTTGTTGAAAAAAATACGTCCCGATTTGTGTGTAAATAAACGTGAGTTGGATGATTGCTTAGTAAGCTTTCAAGATAACTGGGTTTATATTTCTCTTATCTATTAATAAAATAAAAGTTAAGCTCTGCTATGAAATTAGTTTTTGATAAAATCGCGTAAAATCGCGGGCTTATTTTACATAATATACTGGTTTAATACAGAACCTCATATCAAAATCGTTTAGCAAGATTATCTTAATATGATACTTAAACGCTGTATAGTGTAGACGTGTATACAACTGCTCTTTATTCCATCCGTCTAATAAAAGACCGTACATAAAAATTTTGTGTAAGTTACGGGTTAGGATATCACTAGTTTACTTTGTTACTCCGAAAGAGAAGCCAATAAAAAGACACAGTTAGGATGAGCAAGCTACTTGTTTCACGTCGCGCTTAACCCATGCTGACTCACCTGAACATGGAAGTCTTCGGCCTGTGCATCCTATCTGCAATGACATACGGTGGCGAAACCACGAACACTAGCGGGTGGATTACTCCACAGGTTCACAGTCGTCCAGGCTATAGAGAAGGCTATATATATTCAGAGTTTTAGAGTTAATTTATTGGTTTTGAGATGGTCACCCACTGAAGTTAACGTGTTTTGCAGTTTAAACCACATGTTGGCAAGTAGTGTAGGATTTCCTCCGACCAGGCAGCAACTGGATGCGTATAGCCGAAGTTTGAGTTAAACCGTAGCGCTGAAGTCAACGCGTCTTTGGAGATGTCTATGCCCTGCAGTGGACTAACGCAGGCTTTAATGATGATGATTATAGAATAGTAAGTACTAAAACTTTTTTGTTATTTTTTTTTCTTATTTTGTTTTGTGTGTATTGTGCTTGTGCCAGTGCTGTACCAAATAAATTCTTTTTCTTTCTTTCTTTCTTTCTAAAAAAAACCATTTGTTATACGAGTCTATCGGTGAGAAAATCTATACTAATATTATAAATGGGAAAGTGTGTCTGTCTGTCTGTCTGTCTGTCTGTCTGTCTGTCTGTCTGTCTGTTTGTCTTTCTTTCACGGCAAAACGGAGTGATGAATTAACATGATTTTTTGAGTGGAGATAGTTGAAGGGATGGAGAGTAACATAGGCTACATTTTGTCTCTTTCTAACGCGAGCGAAGCCGCGGGCAAAAGCTAGTCGTCTATATATCTATACTTGTGCATTTTGATAATACATTCCAATATTAATCCCTTCTATGATAATCATCCCCTTTCGCCGACATTATTGATGATTGATACCGATGATATGAATCAATAAGAATTATTAGCCGTAACTTCAATGGATGTGCCACTGAAATATTAGCACATGCTTCCTACGGAACTGTTTGATGATTATTCACGTGTTGGTTATACAGTAAACATTTTGTGTAGGTACAAGTTTAGTAAGGGATTTCGATTTTGTTCAATTCTGAGAAGCTTAAGCTTTACCTTCCCCCGGATAACGCAATTACTAGAGGTAAACGTCGATGGTAGTCGTGATTTAACTGTTTACTGAATTATCGATAGAATTCTGTGTAATACACACACCAATAGAGTGTCTGTCAATAGAATGAGTGACAATGTCATATTTGGAGTAACTAACTAAAACCGAAGATGTTTACAGTCATGTTAAACTAAATGTATTGAGAAACAAACCCAATATAGCATATCTATTTGAAGACAAGCAATTGTCAAATCAAGCAATAGTGACAATCTGTTAAGACAAAACATGTGATTGATAATGCTAGTATTTCATAGTATTTAGTAGTAATAAAATTGTACCTTTTAATTTATATCATGAAACAAAAAAACCGCTTTCCTCATTTGTTCTAATATCTGATAATAAATATTGGTTATGGATTTTGACTGAAGTATATGTGTTTTAATATATTAATGGCTAATTTAACCAAATAGGAGCAGATAAACAGTTGTGTCGGCGAATCGCTCGCCGGTGAAAGGTTTGTCGGAGAAAAAAATTAAAAGTGAATCGTTCTGTCGGTGAACCGATCAACGGCGAAACGAATGTCGGAGAAATGTGTCTGAATCAATTGTTTAAAGGTGTGTTATATTTTAATAACAGTGTGAACAATGATAAACTACCTTAATAAATAGGCATTAAATAATTTATAGTCCAGCAATATAATCTAAAGGAATCCTGAAACGAAGGTGCGTAAAACCGAAGTTGAAAGGAATTTTTCGGTGTCCTATTATATAAAACGATAAAGAATGGTCGTAAAGGAGGGTAGTTATTAAACTTATTAATACGACGACCAAACGGTCAGTCGCCGTCACGTTTTGCTGGCGAAACGGCCAATAAGAGACGCTATTAAAACAATTCTATCAAAAAGTATATTGGTCATAAAATTATATCGGTCGTAAACTGAACATCAGTAAGTCGTGTTTATTGACAAATTGTGTATTGAGAGGTGTCTCGAGTACGGATATCTCCAGAATACTTCAAAAACGCCGCAGCTTTCACCATTTAGCGTATTGGTCGCTAGGGTACATTTAGCCTTGAAGATGAAACTAAAACACTCTTCTTCTATATTATATGTATATATATTATATGTATTGTTGATATATCAACAGCACAGTAAAATGTTTTTTGTAAAGAGTAAGTATCCACTAAGAAAGGATTTTTGAAAATTCTAACCTAAAACGTGTAAAATTTTAGATGGTAGTTTCGACAGCCTTTCAACGACTAACCGACGGCTGGCTGTCGGGCTGCTATTGTCTTTCTTTTCTTTTCTGTTGTGTCTCAAATCACGTGTGTTTAACGTGGTCGAAACGCGGCCGAAAGCTAGAATAAAAATAAAATATTAGCTTGCGACCCGGCAATGCTTTGCATGATGGGTGCGGTCTACTTTTGTGGCGAAAAAATGTCAGAACTTGGAAATTTATAGGTCATATTCATGTTCAATGTTATTATATTATTTATGGGTATTTAAACCTACCGAAGCCTCCCTAGACATTTTTTATACATGACGGTGCAAACTGAATCCATTTCGTAGATGGCACAACCATCTAATATTAGTAACTATATTTTTGTGACGACTTTGTTGTATGCTTTTTTATTATAAAGATAAACAGGTGACTTTTGTATATTACATTATCATCAGTCTCTACTGTCCACTGTTGCACAAATTTCTCTCCAATGACGCGCCACTTAAACCCGCTTCTAACCTAACCCGCTTCTAACGCATTGAGTTGCGGCCTACTGAGTTTTTGACCCCAAAACGTTATTCCTGTTGGAAACAAAGAGATTTCAATTTGAAATAATTGTCAAAAAGGGATAGAAGATAGTCGAACAAAGTGATGACAGTGTAGGTAGAACATAATTCCCGTTCCCGGGGAATTTCCTGGATGATATTACTATCCTATGTCCTTTTCGGGTCCCAGACTATATCTGTACCAAAATTGGAAAAAAATTAAGCAATAAAAACCCGTAAGCAATTATTTATAACATATATAAAATAAATTAATATTACGTTACAATCTTGCGTCAACACAATTTATTTTAATTCTCTTCGGATACAATTTCTACATTCCGATTTGCTGTTTGTATAATTAAAATTAATAGCCAAAAATCCTCAATATTTTCTTATTTTGGTCTATTCCTTATAAAGTCAAAGATCTTTTAAGACATCTGAAATTTATATGAGTTAGAATTGTTCAAAGTCACGTATTTCATTACCTTCATGTAGTACCAACTTTAAAAAAACCTGGAACTCGAAGGCATCTCTCTATTAACATAATATACATATTATGTCTGATCTCAATCATCCGAAATCGAACTCTGATATCTGGTTAATGTACTATTTATTTATTTACTATGTATACATGTATTATATCTTAACCTGTGTACTTAAGTATACTACAAATTCAACGAATTAAACTGAATTGATTTTCGGGCCACAATAATTGCTGGCCCAAAAATAAAAAATCTGGCACGATCGGCATGCAAAAAATATCTACAACTTTCATTCTGACAAGTTTGTTGACCCGATGCATATTTTTGGAGTAAAATTCGAAACATAACCGCTTTCTGCATCAGACCTTTGACCCAGCTGCCTAGCGAGTGCCTTCTCAGATGTTGGTCGAGGCTCTTCGCTATTATGCCATTGGCCGTCACGACTATTGGCACAATGACTGTTGAATCTAAATCCTATATGTCGACTCAACCTCGCGGGCCAAGTCAAGATACTTTGTGTTTGATGCTATGACATTTAGAATTATTATTATTACCGTGACCCGGGAACATAAAGGGCAACCGAAGGAACAAGTGGGTTTTAGTCAGTAAAAGTCTGACACGCACTATAACGTCAAATAAACTTTACACCCGAGTAGACGTGTACAGCTACAGATCATCGGCATATAGATGATCGAACACCGAACAGTTCCACGGCTAAAACCCTGTTGGACTGCGTTTCACAATAGCCTGTAATTTTTAAAACGAATTCTGTATCACGGAAACAAATAGAACCATTATAATAGGATACCGCACTTTATTCCCAACTGCCACTTACTACCGTCATTTATCTTTGCGCGGTTCTCTTTTGTGAAACCCTTTTAGGGATTCACAAAGACGTTCATATGTTTTTCATTGTGAATTTGTAATTGGAAAAATAGTTTTGGAAACATATTACTCAGACCCAAATCGTATACCGAAAACCAATTACCAAGTAAGTCAAGAGCATTGTCGACGAGAATAGATTTTTCTAGTGTTTTTTTGACCGTAACTTTTAATATTTTCTGTGTGATTTCTTGCGAAAATTTAGATACGGTTACATTTTACCAAGTAAAACACATGCTGCGAATTTCTATTCAGCTGGTATTTAGGGTGATTGGAGGCAGAATATTTAACTATATATAGATAACAAATAAAACTACAAAAATTTTTTATGCCTATTTTATAACTTTAAACATTATTAAGTACACAATCATAATTTTGAAAAACAAATATTTAAAATCGATTCTTTAGGAAAGTTGGTTCTTTTCATGAGTACACACAAATGTTTACCTGTCGGTCATTGAATACTAGTTTCCATCGAATTCAGGCAAGTCACCTTCTGATATTGCGGACGGGCCTGTTACATAATACAATACAATAGATCCAATAAAATCTGACGTAACTTGAAGAGTTATCGAAAATCGTCTGAGTGGCTCACTTCGCTATTTTAAGATGTTTATTAGATTTGAGAACTTCAATAATATCGGCGACCGGCGGGTTTTCAGCAAATATCCGTTTTACATTATCTATATTGAGAAAGTTTGTCTACGATGTACAGGAAGTTGGATTCGCAGAATCAATAATGTTGATAAAACGCGACCGCGAAGCGTACGGTCAGGAAAGTTAATATGACTGTTTTGCATTAAGACAAAACAGGTATTATATGTTGAAGAAAACACAGCAATGATGTGAAGAAAGCATTTCTATGATTCGTTTAAAATATCGAGAATATCCAACCAAATGTGATTTATTGACAATTCAATCCTTTATTTCTGGCACACGAGGGCGGTGTCTATGTACTTTGCCGCCAATATAGCTGTCAACTTGACAAGTGCCATTGCAGTCTTCATCATCAGCAAGTTCCTTGCCTCATTGCTGTGTTTTCTTCAACATATAATACCTGTTTTGTCTTAATGCAAAACAGTCATATTATATGCCTTCGAAAACACAGCAATGATGTGAAGACCTGTTTGATATCTGCTGGTGATCAGAAATAATAAAGCACAAGAATGCAATGTGAATATAAATTGTTAAATTTGAGCCCAATATTAAATTAATCATTAATATCTTTAATGACATTCTCCTTTAACAAACTCTTCAAAGGTTTGTATAGGTCTTTACCCAAAAACATTTAACCAAAACAAATTTAACAAATTTCTAATAACCATTCCAGCGAACCTCCTTGTGAGTATACTTATTATCAAAAATAACATTAAAAAATTTTAAAGGAAAATGAACTCAAACCTCTTGGTTCCCTTAAACCACTTAAGAAGTTATACCGTTTCACTGCTAAGTTATACAACTTTCATAAATAAAAATAAATTATAAAGCTTCCAACGCTTCCCTTAAAAGCAAATCAGTGATTAAATCACAATCAGAATTAGTCATAATATACAACAACAGAGTACAGAAAGATCAGCCTGTTCTTGAGATCAAAATTAAGATCACATGTATATAATTAAACAGTTTTTAAAAACCATTAAGGATCATCATAAAAAACATGAATACTGGTTCTACTTACGGTCTTACCTCTTTACAGTAATATTTTGACAATGTTTCTACACATTTCCAATTACCTCTGTCTAGTACTGGTCTTGCTTGGTTCATGGACCAGTCATCCACGAGAGGTTACAGCTGACCTTATACTATCTGGAGAGAGATGTATTAATTTCAACATGTTCATACCCAACCTGAAATTTTCGTTTTGGATGCATATCACATTACTCTCCCGATGGATATAAAAAGTGACCTCATCTAACTATCCTGGTAGCAACTGACCATGAATATTGAACTGAATATTGAATCGACTCTTTGCGATCTTAATGCTGTAGGAGCCAGCCAAACTGTCTATGCGAACCTGTGGCAGATTTTAACCCAAATCTGGGCCAGAATGGTCACAGTCTTTTCGGTCTTTGCAAACTTTGCGCACATTGAGTTTCCAAAAGGTAAGGTTGTGTAATCTACAACCATAAGCTAAGAAAAATCTTAAAGCACTTGTCTGTCTGCTTAAATAAAAAAAATAATAATAATATAAAGAGCAAGCTTGAGCAAGCGTGGTGATCAATGCTCGTGCCTTCTCTGTATGAGAAGAGGCCTTTGCCCAGCAGTGGGACAGTTTATAGGCTGGTATTATTATTATTATAATAATATAAAGAATTAGATTACTTCAGCTACTCAAACAAAATATTCACATCCCATACAGGAAGTTTTGCTGGGTGTGGCTTAGAATGAGGATGAGGCTTTAACAAGTTTGCATGTTGCAACAGAGTATGTTGGACTAGCTGATTTATGTAATAGAATCATTATAAATGCAATTTATTTTTGTAACTAGCCAAAAGGTCTAGTAAAATCTGTACCCTTGGGCTGGGCTCTTACTGTTTGTTTATACAATGTAAGTATCAGCAGTGCAACCTAGTTTTAATTTGAAACTATATCCGCCTTATTACAAAACAAGGTTTTTCTCTAAACCAGGTTTAAACCATTGAGCTAGGTTTTGAATTTCGAATTTTGATCGTATCAGAATAAGATTCAAATTACAAAACCCGGCTCAATGGTTTAAACCTGGTTTAGAGAAAAACCTTGTTTTGTAATAAGGCGGTAGGTGTTCAAAATCGAGGGTGCCATCTTCTTTTCATTAATTCACCTGGCTCTCCCCCCCCCTCCCCTCCAGCTTTAGCTTAAGCCAACATAACCTTTCTCAGGTTCTCTACTGGCAGGAGGAGGTTCTTGGCCATCCAGAAACCAGAAATACTGGGTCCACCGTGGCATTATTACATAATATGGAGTTACATACCTTGGGAGGACAGCAGTCGCATCTAAAGGCGAAGAGATCCACTTATGGGGAGCCCCACTGTCTGAACATTGCCTCCGCGGCTATTTAATGGATAAGGACCACTTTGATACTGCTTTTCTCCTTGACAGGCACTCAGCACTGCCATTGAGGTTTCTTGGCAAATGGAACTCTGTCATGGTTACTTTTAAACTGCTTGCCTATCCCAGACGCTTGAGTAAGCAAGTTCCATTTTCTATTCGGATGTACTCCACTAACACCCTGTTGTCCGTCTGAACTAGCGGACATCCCATAGTAGGGACCTCTCGGACCTGATTATTGTAAATACAACATAACTTACCCTTGACTTGCTCTGCCAAGACTTTGGGTTTGATGCCCACTTTCCTGAAAGATATTGACTGTTCAGGTTTTGCCCCAGCCAGCATCTGCTGAGCCTGTGGTCAGGAACATATGTTACTTCCCTGTTGCTTAGGGGGGGTTGGACTGCCGACTAGTGCATCCAACCACCACCGCTAGCCTTTGGGTTTGATGCCCATTTGCCTGAAAGATATTGGCTGTTCAGGTCTTGGCCCAGCCTGCATCTGCTGTGTCTGTGATCAGGAACAATTATGTTATTTCCCTGTTGTTTAGGGGGGGGGGGTTGGACTGCCGACTAGCGCATCCAACCACCACCGCAAGTCCTCTTATACACTAGGGCAGTGTTTATATTTTCAGACCTCCCCGAAACAATTTTCTGAGAGAGATGTGCCCGGTCAGTAAAGGTAGCCGCAAGGGCCTGCCTGGCTCTCAATGAGCAGTTGTTGTGTCTCAACATGCTTATGAGAGTCTTTGTACCTATAGAACTTTCTGCAATGAAAAGGTCATTGTTCAGTTTTGGGTTTCCCAGCAAGTATTCTAACTTCTGTATAAGCTGGGATTTTTGGTAATTAACCTACCAACCCAAAGATTCCAACCTGGTCAGCATTATCGCAACAACCTGAACCATAGGTTTGGATCTGTTCTGAAAGGAAAACCCCTTCCTTCAGACATTGAATTGCCAAAAATTTCAACCTGGTCAGTGTTTCCGCAACCTGAACCATAGGTTTGGATCTGTCTTGAGAAGTCGTTTTGGCAAAGATTTGAACATGGTCATCGTCTCGCTACATGAACTATTGTTCCTCAGGGTCTCAGACATCTGGTTTACCTCTGCAAAAGTGCGGGGTGCCCGAGCACCGGTCAAAGGGCAACTGAGGGACTCCCTGGTCCACCACCCTTAAAACTAGTCTCTGAGTTTAATATCAAAAATCGTCTCAGATTAAAATAGGCCTGGTGCGGTCTGACCTTCTCTAGCCAGTCCTTGGCCTGAAGAAAGTCTACTACTTTTAACTATTATATTAACTAACCAAGTTTTAATGGACTTTTTGATACAGTGGTTGGTCACCCAACTGCTAAGCCGGTGGTCATGGGATTGGTACCCACCCAGGACAAACACAGTGTGATAAGCATGTTTGCCTGTTGTGTGTCTGGGTGTTGGTTTTATATAATTATGTAGGTAGTAGGTGTGTACACTTAAATAATATAAGTATAGTCATCAGTTTTCTGGTTGGTAACCATAGTACAACCTGAAATTCTTTTCTATAGCTCTGTGTTACTTGATCCAAGATCTTTATGTTGTTTATTTACTTTGAAAAATTCTTATTGGACTTCTTAATCTGACTCCTAACAGAATTAAACCTTTATTTATCTTGGTCAACTATTACCACCTCACTCCGACCCCGTCTCACCTCTAAATAAGTAGAAGTGTGAAACCAGGCTTGAGACCCTCTGCGGGACGAATTATAGGCTGCCTAGCCTCTCTACTGGAGCTAGCACTAAGAGCTGGTGGGACATATTTCCTAATTAAATGCTGATCTACTGATCTGACAATTGTAACTAAAAATGTAAATAAATATTAGTCAATTTTACTTTAAACAATAAGGTAAATGTACATAATTATAATTATGGTAGTTTACAAGTTTACCAGGCTCCGACTGTCTTTCACATATTGGTAAAAAATCATTTAAACCTGAAGATGCCAGTCGTAAATCTATCTAGATAATCTTCTTAAGTAGGTATATTAAATTTAGATTTTTAGGCCCTGAGGGGTTAAACACCACACTCACTACAATAATGGACTGCCAAACAGACCTTAATAACTGTCTCTTCTCTGCTGCCTTATGGGATAAGCAAGCTAAAAGCATAGTAGCTGATTAAAGCTATGATAGCTAAGTCATAAATAGGACTTGGTGGTACTTAATGATTTTCCAGGCCTCTGAGTTAAATTACTGCAATTTTATCCTTTCTTCTAATCTGTTGTACCCACTGACTGACATTCTGTTATTATCTATTATATATTATTATGTGTATAACTACTATTTGAGGGAAAGAGTTCGGATTGAGTAGGTAACATACCTAATGAAATTCCTTTTGGTTTTTAATGTTATTCATACTAGGGCTGCCATCCGTCCGGGTTTCCCCGGATTTGTCCTAGTTTAGAGGGCGTCCGGGGAGCGTCCGGGCGGGGCTGGCAAAAAGTGTCCGGGTGAAACCCGGACACTTTTAGTGTCAGGGTATTCCCAATTAATTATAAGATAAGCGATAAATCTAAACAAATCTTTGTTTAAAAATTAATTCGTAATTGGTGGGCGCAACCAAGCTAACTCCTACGCTTCAAAAAAGCCGATAACGGCCGATGTCCGAACGACCCCCGGCGCGCCACCACCCGCTACAACTGCCAGGGCGGGGTTACTCCCTCAGTTGCATGCAGGCAGACGAGTGAATTGCACGGGTGTTTCGCAAGTTGGTTGCCCATAATTATATTCTGAACTTCTTAAAATTGCACAATATTATTTTTGTATACCAGCTCACAATGCGAACGTAGAGAGAGTCTTTTCACTAATCTCGCAGCAATGGACGAAGGAGAGAAACTCGCTAAACACACACACGGTTTCTTCTCTGATCAAAATTAAATATAATTTTAAGGACCTAAGTTGCTCCGACTTTTACAAATTCTTGTTGGAAAAGAAAGATATTTTAAAGAAAATTGGAAAGTCTGAAAAATACCAAAATATGTAAAAAAAAAAAATTTTAATTTTTTTTGTGTTGATTTTGATCTCGTTATAATTTTAACTTGTTACTAATATTTAATTGAATACCTTAGGGTTTGGAAAGGTACTTATCCTACCCAACGGAACTACATATATGACATAAAATTTGTTGAGACATATGTATGTAGTTTATTTGTTATTTAAAAAACCAAAAATTATAATTATATATTTTTTAATTACCTCATAAATAGAAGAGTGTAAAATGTTGACTATTTTATTTGTTAAACAGTAGTTAAGTTGATTGTGTCAAACATTGTTAAATAACTAGCAAACAAGCTGTTTTTAAATGAATAGTTGAATACATTTTATTTTTATTGTTATTTTTTTTTCTGGGATGTCCGGGATAAATACTGAATTTCATCCAAATGTCCGGAGTTTTTGAAGTGTTTGTCCGGGGTCGGCAATTTAGGTGATGGCAGCCCTATTCATAACTATCTGTTGAGTGTGTCCGTGTTGTGTACACGGAATATTGATTGATTGAAGTAACTCACCATATACGAAATTTGTAACATTAGAGGGTTTACTGTCGGACTGGACAGAACCTGTTCAGACTTGCACTTTTGCGAGGAACCACGGAAACGTCTATTAGGCAGGGGTGACGCTGTCATGTCCCCTCCTCAAAATGGAGATAGACCCGGAGCTCGTTAAATGTTCTCCGCGTAACATTCACAGCTCAAACTCAAGACAGAACCCGAGCTCATTAGAGTCCTTTCACCGAAGCGACGTCTAAGGCTCGATCTTTCGTACTTACCGATTTCAACTGGGAACATTTTACATTGCTGTGTTTCCAGAACGCACTACACTCACTATCTTGAGACACAGAAACACTCGTGTAACTGAAGAACTTCAACTTCAACTCTTAATTCATGGCTTTTGTGGAAAAAACACCACAATTTTGCCAATAATATGTGAACGTAATTATAGAAAACATTTTTCAAAACTTTTCGTGCCGCTCGATTCGAATCACAAGAATGCAATGGCACTTGTCAAGTTGACAGCTATATTGGCGGCAAAGTACATAGACACCGCCCTCGTGTGCCAGAAATAAAGGATTGAATTGTCAATAAATCACATTTGGTTGGATATTCTCGATATTTTAAACGAATCATAGAAATGCTTTCTTCACATCATTGCTGTGTTTTCGAAGGCATATAATAAGTATAGAGAGAGGTCCGTCAGACATAATTTAAGTTTTCTCGACAGCCGGTAAATATGCTTTTAATACAAACATAGTGTAAATCATTAGTAAACAAACTTTTATTACAAAATGAAAACAAAATTTAGGAAGGACTATTTCGGAAGAATACTCTTACAAATAAAACGAATGATTTTAATCGATAGACAATTGCTTTACCAATTTGTTTAACCAATGGGTAAAGCAATTGTGTAAGCAATAAAAATATGTACCCAGACACATTTTTAGAACCCGGTAAATTAAAGATTAATTTCCATGATGCTATGCGATCCGGGCTTCTCACAGTAGTAATATTATTTTAGTATTTATTTTATTTTATTTCTGCCTTGGCCTAGTTCTGTTCTGTCTTCTGCTTGATATGGAGGGAAGTAAAAGACACATTTTTTTACCCTTTCTTCTTTCTGATTAATTTCGTTGCGGGATCCAAGACAGTTGAATCGCTTCTCCGGGACTCCTCGAGTTTCATTGCTTCGGTGCTTTTCTGGCGGACTCCACTACCAAAGACACACACAAGGCTTTTAGGAGTTTCAGTGGTTGGGAATATTGTGGTTAGATTGTCCCAATGCAGACAAGTTGATACCATCCTTCTTTTGAAAGTAGTTGAGAAAAAAGATCTAACCGGCGTTCATAAATTCGTAATATATTTCATTCACATGTTTTTAACGTAGATGCAAGATTTAGACAGAAACGTAGAGCAGCTAAGTATTTATAGAGAAACGTAAACACTTTTGCTAGATGCTTTATTTATAGGTACCTACTTTTTCGCAATTTCGATGAATGAATGTTCTCATTGTGAAGGTTGATGTGCAATTAAAAGAAAAAACATTTGATTTATGTCGACGCCTTTGAGCTGTAATGACTGATTTATTTTATTAAATAGATTAAGAATGTTTTATACACACGCGCATGTATTATGCTGACATAATGATGCTAAAGAGATAGGTATTATTGTTACTGATCTAATGATAGAAAAACAAATTAGGACTGGCTTTCTCCCGCGGTTAAAGAGTGAAACTGCGTGGTAATCGTAGTATTATTATATATAGGAAGGGGCCCAACAGTGGCCCTGTTGGGCCCCTTCCTATATATACGCCTGCCGGGGTTGCGGAATGTTTATAATAGTTACCGTGACCCTGGGACATACAGGACAATCGAAGGAACATGAGTGGGTTTTAGTCAGTAAGAGTCTGACACGCCCTCCCGCCGAACCCAGGACGGGAGCAGTCATTGGATGATTTCCCACTCACCAAAAAAAAAAGTATCATTATATATTATTATAATTGTATATACAATTATATATTCGTATTTGTACTAATAAGTATATACTTATTAGTACAAATACGAATACAGAAACGGCGCAAAACGATTTCCCACAAAGCTCGAAACATAAATCTGCCGCAAACGGGCACATAACCTGCCTGGAGGCTTTAATTTGTACAAACACGGAAAATAGCGCTTTACACTTGTAGACAGTAATTGGTATACTTTTAGTGAACAAACTAGTTTTAACACTCGGCCTTTGATATATATCTTGTGTTAGTATCTTCTGTACAAAGTGTTTTGGGTATTAAGGAAGAATTTATTTGTTTGTGTGATTTTTTTCCCGATTTTTACTTTTACTGTCTGATAAATGTTACAAGCAGATTTTTAACTCCTTCGCGTTAGATAATTAACTAAATCTAAACCAACTTGACATGTCTTTTGTCAAATATTTTTACTGAGGTTATTTACATAACATTCCATTGCCTAACATCATAGGCAATGGAATGTTATGTAAATAATCTTGAGATATTTTATACATTTTTTTTTCAGGCAAAAAGATATGTCAAGTCTGTTTACATTTAGTTTACCTTAACCGATGAGGTATCTATGGTTACTTGGATTTAACCTTTCGACGACCAAGCAACTGCCAGCTGACGGCCTGGTTTTTCCTTGCTATTGTGTCTCGAATCACGTGTATTCGAAGGACTAGGGCCCATATTAATAGACGTCACTCAATTGAGCGACGCTCTCAAATCTATTGCTGTCCTTATTTTTTCCCTTTAGAATGACAAGGACAGCAAGAGACTTGAGAGCGTCTCAGAATTGAGTGACGTCTATTAATACGGGCCTAGGACAGGACATACTTGAGTTCCACATTTATATATTTTAACCCTCTGTTCACTCGCGTTATGTTAGTTCTTGGGTTACTGCCTCATCTCCCGTGGGTCATAATAGCGTAAAGTATTATCAAAATCCAGTCAGTAGTTTTTGCGTGAAAGGGTAACAGAGACTAATAGTCATTCATACACTTATACATACAAACTTTTGCGTTTATAATATTAGTAAGGATAGCTTACATTTCGGACAAGACAAATAAAACTCACACAGCAAGAATTTTGACTAAACAATATTACTATGATTGTCATACATTGGCTACCGCTCCTCCCTGTAAAACTCTATTTGCCAAGCGTCAATTTCTTGCACACTCTGCCTACCTTTACAATAACGACAAATATACAATATATAATTTGCGACTGAATAAATGTAAACAATTAACACTCCAAGAACTTGAGCCACTTGGGTACAACGAGACAGAGAACTTATTATTTAAATACGAACGTTAGGACAATATTCATAATTTCTAGTAGTCTTACCGATCTCAAGATGATGTTATTATATCGTAGGGGTGGATAACTCCTATTGTGAACATAATTTTCGCAATTATATGACACACACATATACAAACACACACACGCACACACACATGCACTAACATAAACACAGTAAGCCATACCAGTATCATTTAGTTGTATTTCAATAATGTTTTATTTGCTTTCTTTTTCTATATTTATTTAGAATAATTTAACTTCTTTTAAGGACCTATCGAACCACCGTAATATTTAGTCCTAAGGAAGAGCTGGACGACCCAACACAGGCATTACTACATGCTTCCTGGGTAGTTCCGGCAACTAAATAGCATTGTATAAGCAAAGTTAAAGAAAATAAACTATTTCTATTTCTATACAACTGTTCTGTCAAATAACAAAAGTTATTGCTGAGAAATGTTTTTTTTAATCGACATTAGTACTTCAAGTTCTTATACTAGCTCCAATTACAAACATTTCACGCTAATAAACATTTTGAAGGTAAGTGGTTTTTCGTAATCAAGATATTTCCATCTCATAGCGTGGGCTATCTAATATTAAAAATAATTGGATACCTGAACGAAACGTTTTAATATTGTTTGAAAATATCACCTTGAAGAAGTTTGTTTGGTAAATTTAATTTTATAAACCGTAATTAAAAACATTGAACTGTTGGCGGAAATTAAATTTCATATAATTTTATCGGCGCTCGTGAAAATTTGCGGTGAGACGCGTTCTTTAATCTTGGAAAAGGGAAGTTGTTAGTTATTATAAGCCTTATTCAGGTCGTGTCGGATGACGACACCAGGCTATGAGAGAGAGGGAAGAAGGAGCGTCCTTGCGTTTTCCCACTCACTAGGTTCGGCATACTTTTTTTAAGTATGCCGAAACTCTCCGTTGAGGCTTAGAGCAATTTAAACACAGACTAAAAACTGTAGTCAAACCGGCGAGACGACAAAAAAAAATTAATTAAGCCGTCGGGTAAATAAAAAAAAAAATTGGACACGCATTTTTTATTTTTCACGTAAGTAAATAAAAAGTTACGACTCAATATTGGCTGACCAGTGACGTCACAAGCCGCCACTCCGGAACTGATGCTCTTAGTCTTTATTTTTTTTTATTAATTTGATGAAGCGAAAAATATGTGTCAAGTAAATATTATTGCACTAAACGAAAAAAGTATATAAATTAATGCCCTTACTAATAATCACTGTGTAAAGTTATGTCATGAATAAAGCCTGTGTAACCATACATTTTTTGACGTATAAACCTGTCATAACTTTATGCAGCGATTATTAGTAAGACGCTAAATAATTATCTATTGTATATTATGCTTAAGTATATTGACAAACACTTAGTAGTGTGTTTATTGCTTTATTATTTATTTATTTCCAAAACACATTAAGATTAGGTGAGTTGTTCTCCTAATAAACTCTAACCGTGGCGAACATCATAAGTGAAAACGTGTACAAAGATTCCGCTTAACACATTAATATTGTGATGGTAAGATTTTTTACAACATGACAGAAATTATGCATTTTACATTAGGCAGGTCTGTAAATAAAACATATAAAACACGCTTGTCTGAAATAATGGTACGCCTAACTTCATTTTTATTTTGTTCGCTACTGTTCGTGCAGCAAGCCAAATAAAAAATGTACCTACTATCAGTATTTCACGCTTAAATTTTCTCCCTCTTTTTTTATTTGAAAAAGCTACCGTATACACGTGAAAAGGTGTCAGTAATTTTGACATGCGAAGTGCTTCAGTGTAAAGCTTAAAGAGCTTTAAGAGAAAGGTACTTCGGAGGTCATTTTATTTTTCGCATTAATAGCCACGTGGAAATATGGATGACGACAACATAAAAAAAATGACATTCTGTTTAGTCCGTCTTGTAGATCGGCCAAAAACACGGGACACGAATTTTTTGCTTGATCAAAATAATAAAAAAATACAAAGATAATGAGCAACAAAGTTCCGGAGTGAGGGCTTTTGACGTCACCGTTCTGCAAAAATTGTATCAGATCATGACGTCACGCGCAACTTAACGCACAGTATCGTCGTCATTTTTCTTTTACGAGAAAAAAGAAAAAATACGTACCCAATTTTTTTAATAATCTCACTGACGGATTAATTCCTTTTTTTTCGTCGTCTCGCCTATTATTCCATTGTAACTTTCCTCTTTGTGATTAAAATTGGAAATAAGTTTATTGTATTAAATGTGTACTTTTTAACTTAAAGTTAATAAAATACAAACTTTAACTGTATAATTATATACCTATCTAAATTTGTATAAAAAGACATGATTTTTATATTCCTTTACGTTCTTTACCGACTCTTTCATTTATATTGTTAAGTATACAATGTACTACAGTGGGTGACCCACAATAAGTGGACACTCTTTCTCCGCCTATACTACGTATACTTGATGATGATCCTTATCTCGGGTTACAAACTGTATAAAGGGCGATTGGTAAATCAATACATTCTGAAAATAGATTATCTAAACAAGATATTATTGAAACTACGATAGTTGACACCAATCACTCCAAGACACTCGGCACTCGTTTAAAAACATTTTACTTTAGCTGTGAAAAACTCGATAAATTCTCAATTGGGTTAACAAATAAGTGACGTCACAGCCTGGAAAAAATACAAAATCCATAGGAACTTCAATACGGTAGATTACACCATATATCAATTGACGTACTTTTTATGAGCTGTCAAAACGCAATTCTCCATTAGAATTTGTATGGCAATGGCAACTAATGACGTCACTAAATTAACAACTCAGTTGACTATCTATTTATTGATTTCAAAGCAACTAAAAATCAAGTTTTATAGCAAATTGAAAATGAACCGAATTTATTAAAAGAGATTTTATAGAAATTGTGTCTAACATTTATTGGTTAATGGTGTAAACTACCCAATTTGTTGGTGGTGTTTTATTGATTGAGACTGAAGCTCGATACTGGTTTGAATTTAAGTTTTTTTACCGATCCGTTTTCTTCCTTTTCCACGTGAAAACTCTTAATTCTAAATCTTTTCAACTCTGGACCTCTCTGGGCGTAATTCTTATGAATGAATGCTTCAAAAACCAATTTATTAAAAAAAAACCCTCCGTTTTCAAGGTATGAATGTATCAATTTACCAATTACCGTGTACAGAACATTCTTGTAGAAAAAGCCTAGAGGTTTAAATAACATAAGTTACGTTAGGCTTTACAAAATCTATTTCCCATTTTTACATCGTATCCTTTCTTGTTTTGGAGAAAATATTCAACAGTGGTGTTGAGTGTCAATACCATTCAACAAAGAATAAACAATATTAAGGATGTTCACTATACGAAACTCATTATTATTGTTTTTTCAATGCTTTCTTTTTACGTTCAAATAATAAAAAAAAATTGTGATCGATGAAGAGCCATTTGCGAAAGAGCAAAATGAAATAATGTCCACCACTCCATATATAGTAGAAACTTCTTTACCACCAGCTATGAAGGTTAAACAAATTCTAATGCATCTATCTTTTAACGACAAAATTACCACCTATTTATCCACACAACGTTTAAGTACATTTTAGAAATTTATTTGGGCATTATCTGAATGCTCTATTTTTCCGGGGTTGCGGAATAGTTATAATAGTTACCGTGTCCCATGAGTGGGTTTTAGTTAGTAAAAGTCTGACACGTCCTTTCAGCCCTGCCCAGGACGGTAGAAGTCATTTGATGATTTCCCACTGTCCAAAAAAAAAAACGATTTATTTTTTACAGATTGTAAACTCCCTTGTATTAAAATTATTATATTTTAATTATTACATTGTAAACTATTTTCTAATAAAATGAAACTCGAATAATGATTTTAATAGGACGGTTTGTATATATAGTGAATATTCAGGTGCAATCGGTTGTCAACCCTCTTGGCTAGCAGTCAAGCCAATTTATTTCAACATTCAATTTTACGAATATTTATTAAAATAATATTGAACAATATTAATATTGAATAATATTATAGGTATATTGACTGGTAATTAGTTACTCATGATAACAACACAAATATCTAATTATATTTTTGTTATTTAGATTATGCTCAGTCGTTTGAGCTGAGGTCAATGCCACTTAGTTCGTAATGTCGATGGCGGCCAGCATCTAGAGATTACGACCGACCACCAGTACGTATTATAATCGGTCGATCTTCCGATAAATCGGTCATCAATTATTTGATGTGAGCAGCTGACAAAAAATGGAAAGTCTATCTCAGGCGTATTTGATAAATAATTTAATTTAGAAAGTTTCTGGTAAAGTTGACTATTATTAGAAGTAAAACATGTGCTTATTCAAGTCAGTCATTAAACAATGCCAGTTGGATCCAGACTTCTCGTAAAAAAGGGTAGGTATTGTATTCATTCAAGGTTGTTTAAAATAAGGGTTAAATCCAATCCATAACCTATAAGATAACTTTTTCGCAAGAGTAGTGTAAATAATGTGTATACATGTGTCTACAGGGCGGTTCAGTAATTTCTCTAGAGAATCGTTAGCCACAGAGACAAGGGCGGATCCAGCTTTGGCACCAGGGGGGGGTCACATAGTCGTGGTAGTAAGTAGGTACTTTGTTCATGTATGTAAATACTGTACCTCAAAACACATAAGTCTATTCAAGCCCGACAGCCGGCTGTCGCTTGGCCGTCGAAAGGTTATAAAAAAACTAAAAAAATCTTTCCCCTAAAACGCGTTATCACTTGCATCTACTTTAATGGGTACGTTTTGATGGAAGTGGAAAAGTGCCAGTCCCAGTGGTGGTTGGTGGCATTTGCCATAGACCCCGTGCCTCTAAGGGGCTTCGAGCCTCAGACTTTTTCTTTCTATCAAAAAAGAAAAAGACACACACGGCGGCTTTATTACGGCGGTTTGATGTGTGCTGTGAAGTCAGTGACTTTTTTTATAATTATTTTGGCTCGTTTGTATCTTCATAATTTTGAGTAATTCCAAATGATGGGTGTTCAAAACTATCTAAATAATCGTTTCTTTCAATAAAGACCTCTTTACCATATCAGCCTATTACCGTCCATTGCTGAACGATAGGCCTTCCCCAGAAAGCTACAATTTTCCCAGTCTTGGGCAGCTCGCATCCACGAGTTGCTCGCCACCTTCTGTGAATCATTGGTCCATCGTGTGGCAAGATGACCATCACCATGTTTTTAAAGAGGTCTCCACGCTAAAACATGTCTAGTCCACCATCGTCTGTCCTTCTCCAAAATGGCCGGTTTACTTCCATTTGAGCGTACTGACTCTGCGAGCAATGCCGGTGATGCTAGTTCTTTGGATTGTTCTCGTTTCAGCTACATGAGTTATTACCTGTCGTACACATTAAAGATCTCATGGTTAAAGGATTGTGCGGAATGGAGACAGCGACTGTCGCAACTTAGGGCTGGGCATGCCGTAACAGCGGCGGTAAGAGCCTTCTTTGTTGAGTGGCTGGGGACGCGTCACGGCGCTCTCACGTATCGCTTGACACAGGTCACCGGACACGGTCAGTTTGGGAAGTTCCTGTGACGAATTCGGGCGGAAGCGACGCATAGGTGTCACCACTGCAGCAGCGGTCGCCTGGAGGACACGGTCGAGCACACGGTTGAGGTGTGCCCCGCTTGGGCGAGCCATCGCCGTGTCCTCGCAGAGGCGATCGGCGGTGGTGACCTCTCGCGCCCGGCACTGGTTCAGGCCATGCTCCGGGGCGAGACTGAATGGGAAGCCGTCGCCTCCTTCTGCGAAATAGTTATGCTGGTAAAGGAAGTGGCGGCGCGCGCGAGGCAGCGTCGAACCTCGCGCCCTGGACAGACAACCAGGCGTAGACGTCGAGAGTAGCAAGACGACTAGTGGCCACTATAGGTGCGGGTCTGCGGACGGCGAGTGATGGGTAGCTCGCCGCCGGGTAGGACCAGGCCTGCATCGACGGCGCGTTGTGTTCCAAGCGCGCCTCAATGAGCAGTCAGCACGAGAATAGGCCCAACAGAGCAAACTCCTGCCGGGGTTGCGGAATAGTTATAATAGTTACCATGACCCCGGCACATGGGCACAACGTAAAGGCAACCGAAGGAACATGAGTGGATTTTAGTCAGTAAAAGTCTGACATGCCTTCCCGCCCCGCCTAAGACTGGAGAGGTCATTCTCTCTTGAAGTTGTGCCAACCCAGTCAAATTATTGGTCCAAGATATATTCTTACAACAACTCGAGAGTAGCGCCATTTTCACATACGGGAAACACTCGGAAACGGCCATCTACATGACTTTAGTTCCATCCAAGTTCATTCCAAAGCACCCTTTGAGGGTCTGCCATGTCATTCGTAAACCGATGTGACATACCTACATTGACCGTCGATATTTTGGCCATGGTCCTCCAAAGCGTCCGCGTCGGTAAAACTTGAGATTTTTGTATAATCTTCAGATTATATTAATCTCAAGAAGGGTGGCGCAGGACCGATGCATGTAAAAATCTTTGGGGGAGACCTTTGTCTAGCAGTGAACGTCTATCTGCTGATGATGATATTAATCTCTTCACTACCTGTCTTACCTTCCGACGGAGTTGGAGTGGTTTTGTGCACTGTTCTTTCACTTAGATGTTCATTGTTGTGGCCATGGCCTCGTACAGAGATTTCAACACTTCGATATAATTATTACCTCATCTTTCAATTCGATCTCCCTAGCCTTTTCTTCGGGATTGGGAACAAGATACAGTTGCAGATGGTTAATTGTGGAGCCTTCTCTTGGTTTTGGTTATAATTAGATTACAAAAGTAAGCAATCAAAATTCAGTTTTTACAGTCTCTTACCAAGAGTCAAAAATGATAGCAGCAAATGAAAAAAAAAACAGCCATCAAACTTCCGTAGTAACGCAATACCCTGAAATAAGCCCACGAGTGACCCGAAGCAATAACGTTTTAACTTCAGAAAAAAAAGTATAATAAATAAAAGCTATACGAGATAATGTACATTTTTTTTCTAAGCTAAAACTCCTTTGGCTAGGCCACAGGCCCCGCACCAGATTAATCCGGCAGCCGGTAGTCGGTACTGGCCGGTAAGAAGTTTTTTAACATTGTTTTTAGTAACGCAGAGAAAGACATTTCTGCTGTGGCTACACAAACTGGTAGTGTAGCAATATTTTTCTTTTCATATACTAGGATTATTATCTCAATATCGTAACTGAAAATAGGGTCACTTCACTATCCACATCTGATATTCGTTTTCAACAACAGAAACTGGAGTATCAATCTAGTAACAGTATTGAAGGTACTTACATAAAATTATATTGTGACAAAAATATTTTTAATATCATGTTACTTAATTTTTATCAGTGGCTATGAGCCGGTTCCAGGACCTAGGCAACTATAGGTTCTGGAACCGGCTCAGGGGGGGGTCATGACCCCCATGACCCCCCCCTGGATCCGCCCTTGCACAGAGACAGTGTTCTTCCATGAAAATTATGTTAATAATTTACAAGCTGACTGGTGGCGGTGCGGTTTGTGTCAACTAGATTTGTTTACATGAAATATGACTGAGCGAAGCGATGTCGAGCAAACCTTGTTATTAACTGCAGTTTATTATACTAAATGAATTAACCCATGTCAACATTTTCACATTTTGTTTGTTTAACGCTGAATAATTTAAACCTGTCGTTGCTGAATATTCCATATTATTCATTTGTATCGAAATAGTTTGAAAATTAAAAAAAGTTTTGTTCATTTTAGAACAGATTCAAATTAAGGCTTGTTTATTAAACATGATGTGAAATTTTATGACTAAATATGTTTATGTAGGGATTATTAATCCTAAGCTATTGTTATAATACCTATAACAGTAGCTTTGGATTAACATTGAAAACGGGATAATTGTAGCGTTATTTGCAAAAAAAGGACAAACGTTTAAAATGTTAGTTGACCCATACATTACTTTTACTTTATCTTAAAACAAAAAAACTACAACGAAACGTAAATTCACATATTATGACCATAGAAGACAAGGATTTTGTATGAAGTCGCGTACGCTCAGTTTTCCGTATCTGTTCATGTTGACGGCGTTATTCATTCTAACAACGCTGAATAGGGCTGAACCAGCGCTGAACTCAACTTACAACATTGGCATCATAATAACGTAATAACATATAGGTATTTGCCTTGTTTGCCGTTAAAGCTGAACATACTGATGACGCACGGCGCTAAACAAGTGTGTATAGTCCCTAAGGTTGATCGAATGCTGAAATTAGGTTTATTGTCCTAAATACATCTCGCCTTTTTACAAAAAAAGGTATACCAGGGACCTAATACTGATAAATTGGCAATGGTTTTAACCATGGCATTGAAATCTAATTAATTTAAGCTCGTTAGATGGACATCACGGTTTTTAGGTGTAATTGTTAACATAAATCTTTATTTATTCAGGTATAATGAAGAAAAACCTGAAGTAAAATAGTTTTAAGTTGCAGTTCAACCGGTTCCGTTAGATATGACACGTTTTTTAATAAAAAATAATAATTAAATTATCAAGAAACCCAACTGCAATTTCGGAAGTTGGTGACAAATACAAGAAACAAAAAAAAGCCAACTATAATCATTATTATTTTGTTATTTAATTTTTTTTTTAAAGTAATTTTTCCTATGTCAATCCCACACGTGAGACGAATCACCTTAGGTATATGTCGACATCCATTAAGTAGTTTAGGCTGTAGACCGTGCCATAGAATGAGACATACATACGCTCGAAAAACATAATAAATTGTAACAAACCGTTCTTGTTAGTTAACATAACATTGTAGGAATCCAACAACTAATTGCCAATTACATTTTTACGTTTGACTATTGGAAAAAAATTGTTCAATGAATGAATGAAGTTAACAGAAAGTTGAGTTACGTAGTTCAATTTAACCGCTAACAAGTCTTGTAGTCGGGCTGAGTGAATCAGTCCAGTAATTTTAATAAATACAGTTTTAGATATCGTGGAAAATTACGTTAGGTTTGTAGGGATGAAACGTTCTTTACTGTACCGAGAATTCTCAATACTTTTGAGCCTAAAGACATTTAATAGTATTAAAAAATCACTTTATATTTTTTTAACATTTCCTAGGTACGACAGCTCGGCAGGGCTGTCTAGTCTTTCTTTTTATATAAAACTAGCTTTTGCCCGCGTCCTTTCTCGGGTCCCAGACTCTACCTGTACCAATTTTCACTCAAATCGGTTCAGTGGTTTAGGCGTGAAGAAGAGACAGACAGACAGAGTTACTTTCGCATTTATAATATTACTACGGATTTTGTCTCATTTGTCTAACAAAATGTAATTTATTGAAATAGAAAACGAACAGTTTGTCTTTAAGTACTCTTTTGTATATACTTAGGTGTTCTAACTGATTGTTTTTCACCGAGCTATATACTTAATATTTTGGCATATAATTGCTATTATAAAGGAGAACATCGTGAGGAAACCTGGACTTGTAAGTCAAAATCGCCAATCCGCCTTGAGCAAACGTGGTGACCGCAATGCTTTTGCCTTCTCTATATGAGAAGAGGTCTTTGCCCTGCATGGTAAAGTAATGGGCTGGTATAGCTGCAGTAAGACAGGAACGGGTCATGGAAGTCCTTTTTAGGGTTCCGTAGTCAACTAGGAACCCTTATAGTTTCGCCATGTCTGTCTGTCTGTCCGTCCGTCCTCGCTTAATCTCTGTGACCGATAGCACTAGAAAACTGAAATTTGGTACTAATATGTATATCAATTACGCCGACAAAGTGGTAAAATAAAAATTGGAAAAAAATGTTTTATAAGGGTAGCCCCCCTATATGGAAAGAGGGAAGTGTTTTTTTTTTAACTTCAACCCTTACGTGTGATATATTGTTAGATAGGTATTTAAAAATGAATAGGGGTTTACTGAAATCATTTTTTGATAATGTCAATAATTTCCGAAATAATCGCTCCAAAAGGAAAAATCAAAGCGTCCCCCCCAACTTTTGATCCGTAGGTTTAAAAAATATGGAAAAAATCTGGAAAGTAGAACTTTATAAGAACTTTCTAGGAAAATTATTTTGAACTTGATAGAAAGAACTGTTTTTGTACAAAAAAGATAAAAAGGTTGTACAAAATAATTTCTGCGTACTTAGTATGTCAACGTAACAAAAACCTTTTTTTAAACTTATAAGTGGGAACACTCATTGTGACGGACGGGAAACTACGGAACCCTACATTGAGCGTGGCCCGACACGCTCTTGGCCGGTTTTTTTAAATATAGTGAGCTAGAGAATCTGCAGAAAATAGCTAGTCCTGTGATAACATTATCTTGACTTTAAATAAGGACAACACAGTCTCGTATTACGGGCTCATCGAAAACGACCCGAGTATTATTACGGGTACTCAAAGATAAAGGCATACTGTGATGGTGTTCTGTTGGTTGTGATTATTTCCTGCTCTAAACAACTCCATTAAAAGTAATATAGGCATGCCATTTATTCGCAAAGATTGTGATTTACTTTGAAGTTTCGCCCCAGATACGTGAAAGTCAAGCAATGATTGTATAATTTACATTCATAAATTCATAAATATTCCTTTGATATAACTAATTAAGTTTTTCACTTTGTACACTTTTATTGGGTAGAAATGTTGTAGTACAAATCTATCTTTCCTATTTTTTTGTACTTTCATTAGTAAAGGCTGATTTCAAACGGATTGTTAAGTAATTTATTTTTAAATTAGCCGTGCCCGATAGATATCCAATGACGGGGCACAATGAAATGTGATACAGCTTTTATCAGAATCTCTGAAAACACTCTACAGCTATCTACTCAACTTTTATTTTTGTTTTGCATTCCTTTCAAATGACTCACAATAGTAACCTAGTTTTTGAAAAGCTCTCATCAAAGTATGATTAATGGTCGCTCAGTGGATGATTGGCATCGTACAAACTTGTGAAGTATTGTGTAGGTTTCTTTTCAACTACGTCGTATTGAGTGGAAATTTTGTTAAAAACACTAAAGAATAAACTGAAAACTTCTATAAAAGTTTAAAGAAATCTGGCACTCGTTATTTTGTTGTTTTAAGTAGTTATCACTACAATATTGTTTGCTGTAACGCCTGAATTCTTATGTGATACGTTTTATTTTATATGTATAAGGCACACTGTGAAATCCGTAATTCATCAAGGAAGATGGAAATTCATACCTATATATAAAATGGTAAACTGGCTGTCTGCTGATCTATGACGGAGGATAGTCCATGAGGATTTTCCCATGATAATAAAAGAGACATGAAACTTGGATGGTATGTCCTTTGTGAAGAGTAAGTATCTACTAAGAAGGGTTTTTTTGCAAATTACTACCCTGAAGTGGTAAAATAGGGGATAAAAGTTTCGACTTCTTCGCGATCAAAAGCCGCGGGCGAAATTAGTGATATATAAATGGAAATTTCCTTAGGAATTTTTCATTTGTGGATGATGTTACAATAACAACGCTGCGTGTGTCATTATTTATCGTGTGGACGTCAAATCGTTAATATTTCTAAATAAGTAAAGACAATTTACGAGTATCTCGAGAAAATGATACAGTATTATTTCTTTTCATTATATGTACATTGAAATTGGAATGGGACAACTAGATTCACTTCTATTGGTAAATGATGGCCTAATAGAAATCAACATTTTCTTAACGCCAGTAATAATAAGCCAAACAAAGGTTTATTTGGGAAAGAATTATGTTTGTTTCCATGAAATGTGTTACTAATAACAGTCTTCCTTCATACATAGGTAATGCTATTGGAACGCACGAATCTATGTTGGAGCACCACGCAAATTAAGTATACCTATCGAATGGAGACAATTTTTTTTTGTTCGGGGAATAGGCCCACCACAAATTGTGGCATATATTCATGAAATGCACGTTCGTTTATTCCTTATAATCTCTAGATTACAGTGGTAATATTAGCAAAACTCTATCTAACCGGAATACTGTGAAATACGACAATCAAAATATGAATCTCATAATGACCAAAAATCTTACAAGAGCGATTGTTTCATGAGTGAATAGGTTTCCTAGGTATTTAATGTTAGAATATGCACTGTTCAACAATAATATAGTATAAATCTAAACCATGTTTGTACTACGTAATAGGTTTTGATGTGATTTACTTACACGATTAATTTACTTACTGTTGTCGTCAATGATATCATAAGTAAAGTTGTCGCACATTTCGTTGAAATCGTGCTGCACAATTATTACAACAGCTTTGTAGATTATGCACTGTATCTACAGATGCCATTTTCATAAATTCTATTGAATAAAAATACGAAAAGAACAGGAGAAGCACTCATCTTAGAAAACTACCGGAAACAATAAGGCTAAGCTTACATTACGCGCCACAACCGCGCGTCGCGTCGCCGCGCAGTTGGGGCGTTCTCTTGACGGCATATGTAAGTACGTGCAGCTCGGGTGTCAACGTTGCGTGACAACAGACAAGGAGGAGGCAATTTGTTTATGGATTTTATACCGAAGGCTGAGTCGTCGCAGAAAAAGACAAAGACAATATTGGGTGCATCCTATTTCAAGTGAAAGACTTTCGTCAATCATGTTTGTCAAATTAAAAATAATTCTTATTATTTTTATTTTATGTGAATTAAGATCCCTAATGGCATCTCTTTTTAAACTTTGTCCACATTTTTATTTATGTGTCTACCTGTCTCAACTCGCGGCAATCGAATAAACATATACCTACGTAAAACGAATGTAGAACGCGCGGTAATGCCAACGATAATCACTGCTTACTTTAGTCTTGTACCGCGCGGTTAGTGGTACCGCGCGGTTTCGCGCGGTCGTATGAGCTTAGCCTAAAAATGTAGTCTGTCAGTGTCAAACTTATTGAAACTGTACCACAGAGCATCTACAACGGGATGTTAATTAGGTACGTTTCGTTTCACTTAATATATTTATTTTCACGTTGATTTAAATGTAAAAACGCTCCTAAACAAGCATTTTTCCGTAACAGTTTTTTACTATTATTTCATTATTCCCGTTAGATTTCTATATAATATTTGTTGTTTTAATTACAATAAGGTGATCACTTGTTTCATGTGTAAAATGATTAATATACGTTACCGTTTAATAGTGGGCCTAAAAAAAATTGTCTCCTTTAAGTTTATCTTCTTGTTCTGATCTAGTCTAAATAAGCTAGCATTATCTCTGTATTAGCTGTGAGAAAACTGCGGAATGACCAATGTTGTATGTTATATTGATTAATATTTACTTCCGTAACATTTAGGCATACGTGTAAGTCAATAAAAGCTGTTTGTGTTCCTTAATGTATTAACTTCAGATGTATTAAATTAAATAGTTACCCATCGCCTACAGACATTGCTTTGTCATAACAAATAACATGCTAGCTTCCTGACCCATAATGGAATTTGACGAAGGAATGCGTTTTATATCCGTTATTTCAAAACATTCAAATAATGACCACATACAATACGCATTCCCGTTAAAATCTTAAAGTCGCAATATGTTTAAAATAATAATAATATGTCAATTTAATTAAATATGTAAGTCAAAAATAAATATTTATGTCTAGGATTTAATGAATATTATACAAATGTCAGTGATCAATCTTCTTCTCCGCAATATGTCATAAATTCATTGAGGTCATAGAAACATTTTCCTTTTAGCCACTGCGTCAACTTATCCTTAAACTTGACTAAAGGTAACTCTTTAAAGGCATTGGGCAATTTATTATATACCTTTATAGCGTTCACATACGAATTCCTTTTGTACAATTCAAGCTTGCATTGTGGTAAACATAACATATGCTTATACTTATGTCTAGGAGCTGCATTTCGTTTTACATCTTTAAACTTAATAAATAATTCGGGATGTTGTCGTACAAACAGGCATAATTCTTTAATATACATACATGGTAATGGCAAAATATTGTACTTTTTAAACAAAATTTTACAACTATCTGTGTACCAGGCTCCACAGATTGCACGCACACATTTTTTTTGCACTCTAAACGCTTTTATAATATCAACCGAATTTCCCCACAACAAAAGACCATATGAGAGTATGGAGGAAACGTATCCGTGATATGCACACAAAGCAGCTTCTGAAGATACCGTGACTCTTAATCTTTTTATAGCATAAACAAATCTGTCGAGTTTGTCACAGACGTAAGCTACATGTGATTTCCAGTTGCAATTCTGATCCAATATGATACCCAGAAATTTAAAAGTTGCAACTTCTTCAATAACCTTATTATTATAATTAATGTTTAATGCTAGTGGTTTCCTTTTATATGTATGAAATTGCATCATTTTTGTCTTATCTATATTAATTTGCAAATTATTAGAATTTAGCCAGTCTATTATGTTGTTTAATGCTTTGTTTATTTCCGACTCATATATTTTCGTGTTCACATCTTTTATAATAAGGGTTGTGTCATCCGCAAACAAAACTGTCTTGTGGCTAACGATATTTGGGAGATCATTTATGTATATAAGGAACAAGAATGGTCCCAATATACTGCCTTGAGGTACTCCAAAATTATTTTGCTGATAGGCACTTCTGTATAACGTTTTCTTACCATTTTTAAGAATTTTTGATATTTCCACACATTGTTGTCTGTCATTCAAGTAGTTTCTCAACCAATCGTTCGCCTTACCTCTTATCCCATATCTTTCTAATTTGTGCAAGAGCAAATTGTGTTCCACAAAATCGAATGCTTTGCTCATGTCTAGAAAGATCGCTGCGACTGGTAAGCTATCATTTATTGCCTGAGTAACAATTTTCATTAAATTGAAACATGCCAATGAAGTGCTACTATTTTGTCTAAACCCAAATTGCTCATCTTTAAGTAACCCGTGACGTGTCGTAAATTCTTGAAGTCTTCTCAACATTACTTTTTCGAAAATTTTTGACATGATTGGAATCAGAGTCACTGGCCTGTAGTTATTCATGGCTGTGGTGTCTCCTTTTTTATAAAGTGGCCTAACTATTGATTTTTTGAGCAGATTTGGAAAAGTTCCAAATCTGCTCAAAAAATCTCAAATTTGGAAACCTCAAAAGATAAATTTATTAGATAACACAAGGGTTGACATATGTGTGGTGCACATAATTTAATTATTTTTGTAGTTATGTCATCTACTCCTGTTGCATTTGTGTTATTAAGACTTTTAATTATTCTGATAATTTCCATGTCATCTGTAGGTTTGAGAAATATTGTATGTTCATTATTATAATTGATAGTTTTGTTTACCTCGTCAGCATTATATTTAAAATTATTTCTGTTAGTTAATCGTATGTAAAAATCATTAAATATGTCACTTATTTCCTTAGGGTCTTCATATGTCCGATTATTTAAAACTATTTTGTCAATTTGTGTTCTCGCGTTTCGGTTATCAATGTTTTCATTAATTATTGCCCATGTGGCTTTACATTTATTTTTGTTATTGTCTATATATTTCTTATTTTGTATCTGTCTGGACTTATAAATGCACTTTTTTAGTATATTGCTACTTAGTAAACTAAATATTTTATATATTTTATGAAATATCATTTTTTTTTGCTTTAAACCTATTTAACGAATGAAATCTTTACTGACGCTTTGTGGTCGCTTTTAGTACTGATTGCTAAACCTATCCTTACCTAATAATCACTGAATAACTAATACTAATATCATCCTGTTCAAATTCCGGGGACAAATCTCATTAAAGACTAGTGATGTACTAATAGATATTAAAATGCACCAATGGTTCCTCATTCTCATGTCCCGAAGAGAGATTAAACACTACTGTGTTTAATCTATACAACTATCAATATATTTATCTTAACAACGGTTTTAGTGTCAGCGAGCAAACCACAAATTTCCAGACTCAGCTGCTTGAGAAATTATCGAATAGTAAAATCCCAGAACCTTGTTTGCGATAACAAGTTCTGTGTAATCTAATAATATCCTGAATAACTTGCGACCTGTCCCAGCTTCGCATATACAGTGGTGGTCATATAATTAAGAACGACTGTTTTAAAATAAACTTTTTTCAAACTTACGAGAATAAACACTTATTGCATGTCTTTTTGTACGTCTCTAGGTAGCGCAAAACAGTTCCAAACTATTACTTACAATTGTAAAATAATTGATTTATTAAAAAATAATTAAGTTTTATAAATTAAACTTTTACATATTATTGTAAACTTTTGGCTGGCTACATAATTAAGGACTCAAGATACTTATTTTATTATATTTTTTTTATTATAACACTTTGTGACTAGGCCACTATTCGCGTAATTCTGACGCTATTTAGTACTGTCAAAGTCAAAAAGTTAATTGTGTCTTAAAAAACAACGTGCATAGAAAAAGTTGTAATGAATCTACAAGGAAAGTGATAATAACACTTCGCGATAGGAATTGGTCACATAAAAAGGTATCAGATCATCTGCAGTGCTAAAAAACGGTAATGTTCCCCTTTGTGAACCGTTTTATCATGTTTCAAACAACTTAAAATATTCTGAGTGTTTTTAAACTGAGAGAGTCACCTCGGCATGACGATCGAAATATCGACCTTTTTACAAAGCGATACTCGTTTAAGGGATCTGGGACCTAATTCTCGGTTTATGTGATATAATATCGAATTCGATAAGATATCGAGAGTCTTATATCAATCAAAAATATCACAAAATTCAATGACAAATGAATGAAATGGTTGGATAATTATCTCACTCGATAAACTGAGAATACCGATTTATCCAAATAACTCGATATCCGCCATTTTAATTTGATAAATATCGATTTCGATATTTATCTAACGCACGAGAATTGGGCTCCTGACGAGTTGAGAAAAGACAATTTTGGTGAAATTAAATAATCAAAACCCAACAGCAATATCGGAAGTCGGTGGCTTTGTTTTGTTTCTGTTTCATGTAATAGCCACCAACTTCCGAAATTGCAGTTCGATTTTTTGATCGATATACCCCTTTTTTAATTGATACTAGCGATCCACCCCGGCTTCGCACGGGTACAATGCTTATGTAAATTATGCATGTTATTTACATAAAAACCTTTCTATTGAATCACTCTATCAATTAAAATAAATTGCATCAAAAATCCTTGCATAGTTTTAAAAATTAAAGCATACATAGGGACAGACAGCGAAGGCGACTTTGGGTTACATGAATGAGATATTAATACATACGCTCGAAAAACATGCCCCTCCTTTCGGCAGTCGGTTAAAAATATAAGGTTATTATTTGAGATGAAGATGTTCTTATTACTTCTAGTAATACTTAGTAACAGACTGGCAACATTGGATCGGTAATCTTTGTATCATTGACGCACAAAACCTAAGTAATTAGTGGAAGTAATACTCGAATGATGAAAGGTGAGCAATGGTATTAATAGTAAAAAAATCTAGTCAGATTACCTGGACCTGAAACATCTTAGAGTAGCTCGCGATACTGGACTAAGTTATTAAGCGAGCTAGATACATTCTTTTTTTGGTGAGTTCGAAATCATCAAATGACTTCTCCAGTCCTAGGCGGGGCGGGAGGGCGTGTCAGACTTTTACTGACTAAAACTAACTCATGTTCCTTCGGTTGCCCTTTATGTTTAGGGGTCACGGTAACTATTATAAACATTCCGCAACCCCGGCAGGCGTTGGCCCTGTTGGGCCCCTTCTAGTGCTGACTTCTCTAGCTGATACATTAAAGTGCAATCCGCAGGGCGCTTAGACACAGAAGCTGAGATCTTTATTAAGTACGTCTTTTTTACTCATAACACATAGGTAAGGTACAACAATTTATCACATTATTATTTTTAAATAGCAAATGGATAACAAAGTGGTTCCTAAGTGGTTTTCCCATTTTTTATTAGAAAGAGAAAGCATTTGTAACGACACATAATCTTAATAAATAGCTTTGAAATCATTCACCCGGCCGCGGTCGGAAATTTCGCAGCTTCCCTGATCTCGGGCGTCAGTCACAAGGCACGTTAAGCTTTGGCTCCATTTAACACAATTAAAAAACCTGCAAAGTACGACTTGGATTAGCACACGAAGGGTTCCGTGGTAAGACGATGTTAAGAAAGTGAAAAACGCCCAAAAATCAAGATGTAATCGAGAGAGGACTTCATACAAATATTTTGATATAATACTAGCGACCGGCCAGCGCTTGGCACGGGTGTTACACATCTTAAAAAATCCCGGCTTTTCTCTACTATATTATGCATGTATTATACATATAAACCTTCCTTAAGAATCACTCTATGTATTAAATATACCGTATCGAAATCCGTTGCGTAGTTTTAAAGATCTAAACATATATAGGGACAGACAGAGGATAGCGACTTTGTTTTATATAATGTAGTGATAGTGGTTAAAAAGTTAAAGGGAGGCCTTTCCCGACTCGAGAACCTTTCCGCCCCAACGGCCGTCAGTAAAGTATAGCGAGATATGTGCTCCGCCCATTGCCACTTTTGTATGTCAATTTGACTTAACCAATCACACACATATATTTGAACAGACGAATAGCAAGGACTTAGTAATAGGGTCTTGTTGGCAAGGAACCCTAAGAACTTTTCTAAATTTGCCCGTGGACAGCACTAAGCTTTATTGTTCTAGAGGCGGTATTGATATTTTGGGTGGGCTGAGCTCGTGGCAATACAAAATACTGTTTATTTTTGGACAGTATGACGGCGAATCTAAAAATACTGCTATCAAATTGAAACAAAAATAGCACACAAATAACTTGGTTTATTTTAGGCTTTTAAACTTCTTTGCTTTTCAGAATCGGGCAGATATTGAAAATGAAAGATTACAAGTTACGTACATTTGAATATCTTTAAAATTTAAGTTTTTATATCATTTGTAATGTAGCTCCGTATGAATAGAGGTTTTTATAATCATTATTTTTATTAAATTACTCGTAGTACTCTCGTTAATAGATATTAGTTTTCCCCCGCGGTTTTACTCGGGTAGTTCCCGTTCCTGTGGGAATTTTGAGATAAAAACTATTCTATGTTCTTTCTCAGTCTATGGGCTATCTTTGTACAACATTTCAATTAAATCGATTTAGTAGTTTTGCGTTAAAGCGAGTCAGACCGACAGAGTTACTTTCGCATAATGTTATGTTTTAAGAACGTTGGAATCTATAAATGGAAACCATTGCCATAACTCACAGCGTCAAACTGTAGTAAAATTGTCTAATTATTATAGAATATAAAACAAAGTCGGGTTTGTATCAACACTTATAACTCGAGATCGGCTAGACCAATTTTCATGGTTTTTGGTTCGTTGGATTTGTCCCCGCCCCGAATAGCAGAATACATCTTAAAAATAATGAAAAATCGACGAGAACATAATTATAAAAGATGAAATCATTTTTTAAAAAAACGGGTATTAATGAATGAAAACTTAAGATAACAAAAGTACTAGGCGCGCAGTAACGTGAAGTAGTCATGTACGAAAATTTAAAATTCACTGTATTCTTAATTTTCTCACAAGATCACCTAAATCAATCCAAAGTACTAGGCGCGCAGTAACGTGAAGTAGTCATGTACGAAAATTTAAAATTCACTGTATTCTTAATTTTCTCACAAGATCACCTTAATCAATCCAAAGTACTAGGCGCGCAGTAACGTGAAGTAGTCATGTACGAAAATTTAAAATTCACTGTATTCTTAATTTTCTCACAAGATCACCTTAATCAATCCAAAGTACTAGGCGCGCAGTAACGTGAAGTAGTCATATACGAAAATTTAAAATTCACTGTATTCTTAATTTTCTCACAAGATCACCTTAATCAATCCAAAGTACTAGGCGCGCAGTAACGTGAAGTGGTAAATAGAAAACGATCGATCGACGAATCGATTAATTATTTTGAAGACTGACTTAATGCCTAGAGTAGGTAGGTAGTAGGTAGGTAGTAGGTAGGTAGTAGGTAGGTAGTAGGTAGGTAGTAGGTAGGTAGTAGGTAGGTAGTAGGTAGGTAGTAGGTAGGTAGTAGGTAGGTAGTAGGTAGGTAGTAGGTAGGTAGTAGGTAGGTAGTAGGTAGGTAGTAGGTAGGTAGTAGGTAGGTAGTAGGTAGGTAGTAGGTAGGTAGTAGGTAGGTAGTAGGTAGGTAGTAGGTAGGTAGTAGGTAGGTAGTAGGTAGGTAGGTAGTAGGTAGGTAGTAGGTAGGTAGTAGGCAGGTAGTATGTCAATTCGAATTCAATATTCATAGTTGACAGGACAACGTCTGTCGGGTCAGCTAGTTATAGAATAAAGAGAACTGATCTCTATAATTACCTACATTTTTTTGGGGAGTGGGAAATCATCAAATCATCACTTCTCCTGTCCTTAGTGTCAGACTTTTACTGACTAAAACCCACTCTTGTTCCTTCGGTTGCCCATTATGTTCCGGGGTCACGGTAACTATTATAAACATTCCGCAACCCTGGCATATCTGCATTTACAAATTGATAAATGCGAATCACTCAATTTAAACTTTAGTTGCAATGTTTTCCAACTCACGGGCAATTATTTCAACAAAATCCATACTAATATACTAATATTATAAATGGGAAAATGTGTCTGTCTGTCTGTTTGTCTTTCTTTCACGGCAAAACGGAGCGACGGATTGACGTGATTTTTTAAGTGGAGATAGTTGAAGGGATGGAGAGTAACATAGGCTACTTTTTGTCTCTTTCTAACGCGAGCGAAGCCGCGGGCAGAAGCTAGTCTCTTATGAAACAGTAAAGGTCACTTTGGTCATTGCCAGGTCTCGACCCTAACCGCTTTAGTTTAATAAGCAAGTTGTAAGCCTCGGGGTATATTGACATTTTGGTTACGCTCACACACAGACCTTGGTTAAAAAGCAAAAAGTGATCGACATTTGGGTAATATTATTATTTTTTGTACTTTTTGGCAAGTACAAACATCCTTCAAGATAATATGAAAAGAATACATTTTAAAATGATGCTAATTATTTTACGATATGCAGACAACGATCCCCTTTCCGATATACATTATTCCTAAATTAATTGCTTATAATTAGAGTAAATATTCGATTTAGTTTGATAAACCTATTAATTTTTCCTCATACAAACTGTTTTGTCCTATATAGCTTTATCGTTACAAAAGGCAAGAGAAATATTATTGTGGTTACACTTTTGTAAGAATTTGTACTGCATTGTACTCAGAAAACTATTTTCATTCATAGGACTTAATTTTATTAAGATTTATAAAAATAATTACACCATAATTTCAAATTTAATTTACGTCCACAGACTGCAAACATTTTGTTATTCTTTTTTGTGACAAAGACTTTTTGGTTAATTTTATTCGCCTAATCTGGCAACATTATACGATTTGAAACATCCAATCAGATGACGCTGGCATCCGCGATCGGTCATTTTGTTGATCGACTCAGTTACGGCGTAGACGTGTCTGTGTAAATAAGAAACGTTTTCAACAATTTTACGTTCCATTTGGTATTGTTTCTGAAAGGATTACCGGTAATTGTGTTTCTTTAATAATACGCATGTTTATATACAATCATTCTTACGGTTTCTGTGGTGCAAAGTGTAAAGGCAATTTAAAAACCCATCTATTTTTTTTATATATTTTTAGGTTTGATAAACACGTGGTATTTTTTCCTTTTTGTTACTTTTATTGTGACATAACAAATATGAAATAACAAAAATGAAATAAAGATGATGTCATACTGTTGTTAAAATACTTGTAATTATGCTGTGATTAAAATACTTGATTTTTTTTTTTTTTTTGATATTCGATTGTTCTATTTACATACAAATACTTGTTATGAGAATAACTATGCCTTGTCATACTAGAAATATTGATGATACGTGTGAGAGACTGTTCCAAAATCTCATTTGATAAATATATTATTAACAATATAAGGTAAGCACAATCAAAAATGTGAGACTGCTTTACAATAAAAAGTAATATGATAAAAAAAATTGTTTTATTAGAAGTGTGAAATAGACTTTATATTTCCTTTTTTGTTATTTTTTGTTACAGTATTCATTTTTGTAACAGGTTTCTTTTTTGGTTCCTTTTTGTTATAGGTACAATAAATAATATTATTACCCATTTTTGAATTAAAATGCATGCTTTATTTGCCTGTTTTCTGGACAAAAAAGTGTATTGACCACAGTAAAAACTTTGCTTATTCATCGCATTAAGCATTCAACCGTAGTCCGTACTTTATATTAAAGGTGAGTATAGTAGGTACTTTGTTTTAAAAATTGGTTAAAGTTGTGGCATTATCTGCGTTTCCCAAGTAACTCTGTAACTTCCAAACTAACAAAGCCTTTATAGTTTTTAACCGACTTCAAAAAAGGAGGAGGTTCTCAATTCGTCTGTATGTTCTTTTTTTTTTTTTTTTGTATGTTTGTTACGCGATATCTCCGTCAATTGTTAACGGATTTTGATGGTTCTTTTTTTGTTTGATAAGTCATGATTCAGGTGTGGTCCCATATAAATTTTGTGGCGATCGGTTCAGTGCTTCTCGAAAAATTCACCAAAAACAATAAAAATTGACGAAATATTCATAGACGATGTGTGCTTTTTCTTCAAGTTTCTATTTTCGTTCGTCGACACTAAAAAGTAATAAATAAAAAACTTTTTTCAAAAAAATAATAACCGCCTTCAAAAACTAAAAACCCAAAAATAACTAAAATTTCGGAAGTCGGTGGCTTCTCTTCTGCCAATCAATTTGTGTTGCCACCGACTTCCGAAATTTTAGTTATTTTTGGGTTTTTAGTTTTTGAAGGCGGTTATTATTTTTTTGAAAAAAGTTTTTTATAACACTCTTAAATCTCAATTATTATATTAAACCACAAAAGCCAAACAGAAACGTAAATTACTTGAAATGATCATTGTTTTTTATCTTGAAAATATATAAACTTCGTTTAAATTTAAAGCTGGTGTGTAATCAAAACTGTTTAGCTTTAAAAGATTTTTAATGTTTGATTAGTTTTAATTGTATTGTTAATGTTTAAATTCCAAAAAATATGATCGTTTTAATTATAAATACGTGTTATTGTCACAAAGTTTTGTAACTAACTGCAGGATACATCATCATCTCCCTAGCCTTTTTCCCAACTATGTTGGGATCGGCTTCCAGCCTGACCGGATTCAGCTGGACACCAGTGTTTTACTTGGAGATACTGCTTATCAGACCTCCACAACCCTGTAACTGGGCGACACGATACCCTTTGGTTAGACTGGTCAGACTTTTTGGCTTCTGACTACCCGTAACGACTGTTAAAGTTCTACGAATGACAACCGGGACCATTACGGCTTTACGTGCTTTTCGAGGCACGGGATGTCAGTGATGTCCAAGATAAACTTTAGAAAAGTACATATAAATTGAAAAAGTCTCTTATACGAGAGGCGGGCGCCTTATCCACTGGGCCATCACGACTCACGACACTCATAACTGAGGATACATAAAGTTGATTTATTAATAAAGATAAACCAATAAAATTTTGTTTTATGAAATTATTATATTATATTAGTAGATTTCTATTTCACTAAGTTTAATCAAGTAATGGGTCTGTCTCAAAAAAGCGACGCACATTTCAATTTTTCAAAAATGTTTGAAAATAAATAAGCTTTAATACAATACAATATGATGACAATATGATGAAATACAATATGACTTTTTTGAGACAAACCCTAATATATTTATACACTGAACTTAATCTAGTAATATAAGTATATCACTAAACTTTGACGGTTTTACTATATTTTTAACTTTATTCCTAGTGAGATAGTAATGAATCGCTTTCGTATAACTATGTTACGGTATATAATTATATTCCTAAGGATAAAACTATATTATGGCTTTATGTATCTTACTGCGATATATGCTCAGATAAGACGCACCCCCTATTAGTTCTTGACTTACTTACAAAAAAGGCTGCACTTATTATTTCAATACACTTATAATTTCAATATAAATATTATGTATTCTTAGAAAAACAATATTTAAGTAAAAGCATGTAGGTGGTTTTCAGAAAAATTTTGATAAAGCAGCGTGAGCAGCATAACTTTTAAAGCTTTGAGTAGATGCTGTTGAATTATGAATGAAGTTACAAAAAGTTTTTTAAAGCTCCTAACAATATGACACCTAGAAATTTTCAGGTTCTAGATAATTAGCGTTGAGTCCTTTTACAGGAAAGAATTTCTTTATCATATTCATTCCTGAAGTTTTTGAGTGCACAATAAAGTGTCGGAACCGGGTAATAACATGTCAGTTTGTGAAGCGATTTACCCATTTTTTAAATATATATTTTCGTTGAAAATGGATAAATCTCACGCTTTATTTTAGCGCTCGCATTAACCGGTTTTTATTGCACAAAACCGGTTTATACGATCGACCTCTTTATAGAAATGTTACTTCAAAATCCCATGAATATAACAAAATCAAAAAATAAAAATTAATACGTACGTAGGTACCCGTTTTAAAATTAAACTGCTTAATTGAGTTATTTTTAGATAATCTAGAAATCGAATTTAGTAGTATTTGTTGATATATCAAAATGTCATATGTTGAGCGTAACCTTGTATTTATAATATTTTTGACTCATGACATCTACTTTTGACATCTGTGACGCAACAAATAAACAAATAATACAATCTATGCCCTGCGGTGGTCCCGGGTAGCAAAAGAAATTAGTTGAATACGTTCACAAGTGACTGTGGATATATGAATCTGTGTATATAAAAGAAAGTCAAGTTATTTAAGTTTCATATGATAATTTACATCTACCACCCTCTCGGATAAAAATGCTTCACCGTAGCCCATATTACATGGCAATAAAAATATTTAATAAACTACCTAAAGAAATAAAAGAAGAACCCGTATTCAATATATTTAACAGAAAATTAAAAGAATATCTCATACAAAAATGCTTTTACTCGGTCGCAGAATATCTGGAATAAATTGTTTATTTTAATAAGAAATAATTTTAATTGTAATGTAATAATAAATAATTTTAATTGTATTGTAATATAAGAATTGTTTTTAATTGTATTGTAATAAGAAATAATTTTAATTGTATTGTTTTGTTTTGTAGTTTATTAATTTAAAATTACTATTATTATGTTGCCGTGCCCTAACCGGGCTTCATGTTGAAACTTACATATAATTAATTGTAACAACAAATGTACACATGAATGCAATAAAGACATTGAGATTGAGATTGAGATTGAGATCTTTCATGCCTTGGGTTTGGTTTCTTCTCAAATTGCAGAGTAACTATTATAACATTAAAAAAATGCTGAAGAAATAAAAAAAATACGATGAAAAATCAATTTCACACACAGAACACGCACGAAAATCAAAATGGCAGCTGTTTTCTGTTTAAGGACAACGTCTGTCTGACTCAGTTAATAAGTATAATAAAATACAACAAATTATTGATGGTTAATTTGGGAACATAAAACTAGTTACTGTAAAAGTACAAAAATGTCGTGTCAAAAGTTTCGATATTCTAATCACCAGGTGACATTATAAAAGACATTTTTGTACACATAGGAAATACATTAGCATATCGAGTTTAAAACATAAATGTTGAATATTGGTAATAGGGATAGGTCTATTTTCCAATAGTTAACCTTCACGCTTAGCCGGGTTTCATTACATACAAGAACAAGTGCTATTTACCTTCCTTGAAAAAATAACTTATTTTAACCTT
Source organism: Athetis lepigone (assembly GCA_033675125.1). Lineage (NCBI taxonomy): Eukaryota > Metazoa > Arthropoda > Insecta > Lepidoptera > Noctuidae > Athetis > Athetis lepigone. The sequence continues at coordinate 9,130,701 of CM066226.1, read as the reverse complement.
TATTACCAAATAAGAAAAGTGAATATTCAGTAATAAATTACAAATATTAAAATAACAACCGAAGTAAACTGCGGTTTGAATAAAAGTTTACTTTTAACACTCCAGTCTTCTTCGCTTGTTCACTGTAAAAACAAGTAAAAATATTCATTCATTTTTCTTTATGGTCTTGAATATATGAGGCATTTGTTTTTCAACAAACTTTTATTAACTTCACTTGCATGTAACTATGTAAGAAAATCTTGTAAATCCAATTTAACCAACTTCTAAACTCACTCAGTTTTAAACTTTGCAAAAAGATGAAATACCGAAGACAATACAGGAAGTAGGAACTGAATCGTAACGAACTGAATCTAGTACTGTCGTGTTTAGGTTTCTTAAAGATTTTATTTAACTTGCAATGTATGTTTGTCCCGGTGGAATCTTACAACTCAATTTTAAGGCACTTGCCCACAATCGATTGAGCTCTAATTTGGTATGCACGTTCAGTTCGGATGACAATGCACGATAAAAAAAAACAATTTCACCTTCTTTAGTAGAAAAAAAAATTAAGGTAAAAAAAACCTTTTGTTAAAACCAGCTTTTATTTAAATGCGCTAAAAAGAAAAAAAATAAAAGCTTGTCGCGAGATTTAAGTACTCGTATTTACTTGCTGCCTATTAAAATTTTCAAACTAAGAAAATACGAGTACTTAAATCTCGCGACAAGCTCTTATAACATAAATTGTGTCAAATGTGTTAAATTTGAAATTACGTTATAAGCTAACAGTAAAAATTTTAGTGTAAAAGTTTATTTTTTTCTTTTTAGCGCATTTAAATAAAAGCTTGTTTTTAAAAACGTTTTTTTTTTACCTTAGTTTTATTGGTTTGATTAGAAATCGAAAATGGTACTGGAAGAGTTCTATACCATTTGTCAGAGTTATTGCGACCTCGTAATAATGAAATTGACAGAAGTTCCTCCATTTATAATTACGGGACTAAATACATATTAGTATACTATGATAAAAGTGAGCAACGTTTATTAATGCGCCCGTGGCGAGATACTGGCCTGGCCGAAGGCGAGGGAATAATGAAAATGGAGCGCCTATTAGAACCTAGACGGCTGTTGGCCTGGTGGTTGACTAAGGGAGACCCTAAACAATCAAAAATGTTATAGGATGGGCCAAGATCTGCTTAAATATAACGCAATATTTTTCGTTTTCTGTTCATATTATGTATACATATTTTAGCTTTATAATTTAATAAAAAGGGTGTATTCTTTATTGCACAAGAAAAACAATACATATAAAAAATAATAGCAAAAATATATGAGTTATGTACAATGGCGAGCTTAACCCGAGTTATCTTCCAGCAAACCTTAATTCTATAAAAGAGATTGCAATAGAAGATATAGCTGTATACAATTTAATCAATAACTAATAATATTAAAAAAATAAGACAAAATTAAATATTAATTTACGTTTTTTCCTAAAATTTAAATATTACAAGCAGTCTTTTTAATATTTTTTAATCAATTTATACATGATCAAACACGCGACGATGGGAAAAGACCAGATGGGGTCATCCCATCTGGTCATAATGCCTTGGAAGTTGGGTTGGCGTTTGGTGTGGGACGCAACATGTGTTGATACCCTTGCGCCATCTCATCTTCCTAGGTCTGTGTTGTGCTGGAGCAGCTGCTGCAAGTGCAGAAAACCTCAAACGGCGCAAATATAATAACCTTATTGGGAATTATATATTTGAGCCGTTTGGGGTTGAAACAGTTAGTTTTATTTCTATTATTAGTAATTAAAAATGATCAAACATATTTGGGATTACACGTTAACTGAACATTTTTAATGATATTCTTCTGATTACGATTCACTTAGGGAGAAACTAGCACCTCAATCCGTACTTCCGTACTAATATTATAAATGCGAAAGTAACTCTGTCTGTCTCTTCTTCACGCCTAAACCACTGAACCGATTTGAATGAAATTTCGTACAGATATAGTCTGGGACCTGAGAAAGGACATAGGATACTTTTCATTTTGGAAACCCCCCGGGAACGGGAACTATTAATCTACGCGGACGAAGTCGCGGGCAAAAGCTAGTATTACATAACCATGGAATATAATAACTATTTAAATAAAAAATACAGTTTGAGAGAGTCACATCACAATGATTTGATTTATAAAATGTTACATCCAAAGTGTGGTTTGATTACCGCAGGAGTTATAGAAAATTTCACGTTTGAATGCATGGTGACCGCAACCTAACGGTTACTATAACAATTACCTCAATACAATGTGGCATTTGCCTAGTTGTATTTGATCAAACGAGCTTACTTATATATCATTTAACCAATTAGTATGATAATATTAATAATCTAATTATTCATTAAATATCAGCCTTTCCAAAACTTCATTTGTTCACTCGGGCCGCGGGCAAAACCTAATTCTAACGAGTATTACTTGTAAATTAAATCCATATTTTTGAAGGACGTACTAACTATTGATAAACAATGAGAAAATTATACAAAGGTGCCAAAAGTACATTTTGAAACAACAAATTTCATTTAGTTAGAAAATCGACCAAAAAACTTAACTAAACTACTACAAATACTCCTACCCTTTGGTATACGGTATATATTACGTCAAGAGTCCCATTTTATGATATTTTATCATAACAAATAGCTTCTATTTGTCTGCTGTAATAAGGTTGAATTCTTTTCCATAACATATGGGTTTCGGACACGTGGAGACGTGGTCTTATACATTTGAGATACATACTGTCTGTATAAACATACGGTTTTTATTGCTTATGCAATAAAAGTTTATAATGCTGCGTGTTACGACCGCGTGTTTTTAGCGTAAACTATGGTCATTAATTCATCAGTAAATAACCATTAAATTTCATTAAATAATTTAGATTTGTTTATAAATCTAGGTACTGTCCGCGACTTCGTCCTCGTGGAACAATAGTTCCCATTCCCGGGGGATTTCCGGGATGAAAACTATCCTATGTCCTTTCTCGGGTCCCAGGCTTTATTTATCATTATTATTCAAATCAATTCAGTGGTTAAGACGTGAAGAAGAGACAAACAGACAGACAGAGTTACTTTCGCATTTAGTATGGATTGTGACTGGGCCAGCTTTCGTGACGCCGAATTTGCCCAGGTGATTAATTGCATTATTTTTCATTGCATTTTTCACATTCCAGGGCAATCACACGTTCGTGGTGGGGCAATAAAATAATATTTGGAAAGTATTGTGGGAGGCCTTTGTCCAGCAGTAAAAAACAGCTAATAAAAAAAAACATTCGTTTTCAAATAAAGTGATCTTTAGGGTTCCGTAGCAAAATTATATTTTGCAAAGTGTCGTATGGAACACGTGAACGTTTTTTTCTCGTCCTCATAAGACCTTCGGTTCGGGCTGCAATTTAGCCAGAGTATAGTAACAAATTAAGCTCACTTGGATTCTGATTCTAATGTACTTAAACAACACCAGTTTATAGATTGTAGGACGCCGGACGGCCGGATTTCCAAAACTTATCCATTAACTGCAGCAAAAAACTTAAAAGTTTATCCGGTCACAATTTTGCTTCATTTTTGTACGGTAGAATAATTTCGTCGAGAAAATATTTGACTACGTTTTTCTGTCAAATAAGTTTTCTCTCGTTTTGTAAGGTTGAAAATAGGTAAGGCTATTTCTATTTTCAAGCTTGAGGCTGTCATCTGCACTAGTACCGAAGTTGTAAAGACGGAAGCACGCGGTCTGGTTTCTGCTGGCTCGTTCCGGCGGCATGTTTGCAAACTGTTTGTGGTATGACTTGGCTAAACTGGCGTGCTACTTGCACAACATCATTATAACTCACTTTAAGTTACATGATGTCAAATTACTATTGCTATGTTATCAATCTAAAACATGGCCAATAAAAGTAGGGAAATCACAAAAAGTACCTACCTAGCTATTTCTGCCTGTCTTAAAAGTATCAGGAATAATGTTGCTCTTGTTGATCAGTGAAAAAAAAATAGAATTGGAAATTGTTCGGAAATACAATAATTTTTGGGTTTTTAGTTTTTGAAGGCGGTTATTATTTTTATGAAAAAAGTTTTTTATTTATTACTTTTTAGTGTCGACTTCCAATGTTTGACTGTGTATTAAAGTATCTTTCAAAGTAATTTACTAAAACTACTTACAATCTTATAAAACGAAAATAGAAACTTGAAGAAAAAGCACACATCGTCTATGAATATTTCGTCATTTTTTTCTGTTCTTGGTGAATTTTTCGAGAATCACTGAACCGATCGCCACCAAATTTATATGGGACCACCCCTGAATCATGACTTATCGAACAAAAAAAGAACCATCAAAATCCGTTTACAATTGACGGAGATATCGCGTAACAAACATAAAAAAAAAATACAGACGAATTGAGAACCTCCACCTTTTTTGAAGTCGGTTAAAAAGCAAACTTTATTATATCAGTGTAGATACTAGATAGTGTACGTAAACTTAACTTGTTAGGTACGTCATTTGGGCTTACGTTAATCATCTAATGGAAATTCAATGTGCAGAAAGGATTAGTGTCAAACTTCCATTAATGTGCCTCTTATATTTACAAGCGGAAGCCTTGTTTATGGAGCACAGCTTAGAACCAACTTTGTAAACGGATGTTCAACGTGACTTGGAGAGTGAGCAACGTCAGTTGTATAGTTATTTTTCCCAGATTAAACAAATACCAATGTTGATATTAGGTGGTATTGTTGCTTAGTCCCAAATAACAAAAAACTTTTTACACAAACATAAAAATTTTGCATGGCGTCCGATTTGTAAAGTATAAAGAATTCCCATAAAATAAGACTCATCCAAACCACTACACAATAAACATAGGTACATAAACATACCGTCAGTTGGAAATAATAAAGAATTCTAAAAATATTTTTGTTATTTCCCTAATTATTGGGATAAAATGACAACACACAACGAGTACATTTGACCTCAAATGTCCTCCAGTCCATTGTACCATTATACTTGAATAACATAGAACTATAACCGCATTCAGGGACACAGGTTTACGATTAATTCGATAATAGTTTTTAAGAGAACTCTTTAAAGAACTTTAGAGCAGCTTCAGTAACTTTATTGAGTTTGAATTACGTTCGATCTTTCACGTGAAAGTAAATAATTTTCGTCTTCTATTTTATATAACGGTTGCGGCGTTGATGAAACTCTTGATTGTGACAATTTGCTTTTAAAATTAAAGACAAACTCAATCACTTAGGTACTCGGGGTTCAGACAATTTCTTAGCTCGCTCCTGTAGCCATCTTAAATATAGGTATTTATGATACCTATAATATAAGATGGCTACGAGAATCTGACAGGACTGGTTACAGTGCGAGCAGAAAAAAAAGCTATACAAAAAATTGGATGCCGCGCCTTATTTATCACATGTTTGTGAAAGTTAATATAATGGTTACGTGCAGCACGTTTCATATTTTTTTTGTTTTTCTCGTTTTTGCTACTAGATGACTATGTGAATTTGTTTTTGTGATATTAACTTGCTAGGTAAATATCTAGTTTTAAACAGCCTAGTGCAAGAATGATTCTAGGTTAGCACTTCTTACTTTTTTAAGATGAATAAAACGAACAGATTGACAATCACATAGAAGATAATGTGGGTTTATGACTCTGGTCCGCCACAGTTAAAGTTGGGTTCCAGACACATAAAAAACGGAGATAGCGCAACTTAATAGAACTGGGTCGTTCTTTGAAACCATTTTCGGGGCTAAATATGTTGTCAAACAACTTAATATGTACTTACAAATTAAAAAACAGACAAATGTATAAAGCTTTTTTATTAAATATTGCATTACAAAGTTGAATATCTACTTAAATTAGATTAAATAAAATTATGTCATACCGGTTTTTACTTCCTTAAACAGGAACAGTTGTGCTTTATTAAAGACCCGTTATTCTCTACACGCGTTGCTTCAGAAATCGATTTATCCTTGTTACGTAGCCACCTATAGATTTACATGAATGCTTGTGGTTATTGTCACTGCGAAGACAAACGTAAGTTGATTGGATCTATTAAACTCAATGGGCTTTACTTCCAAATGTATTACACACAAGCTCCATTTATTCGTGACAGACAAATATAGATATTAATTACATTACTAAGCGGTTTGGAATACACTGTAAATCTCTACTACAATATACGTGTAAATGTATTTAACATAAACACCTCCTGATAGAGACTTTCTAAATGATACTGAAAATATTATCAAAATTCTTTGCGTAGTTTAGAAATAAGTGGAGAAACAGTCCAATGGAATCGGTTCTTTTTAATATACTAGGTGTATTTTTGATCTTGCACAACCGGCTAGGAGATGATTCTACCCATAAAAACAAACAACGTTTATTATGGAACCACCTCTGCGAAAAAATATCAGCTGTTTCTAACAAAAGTTCAATGCCATCCCGACCATAATGTATGAAACAGCTGATATTCTTTTCGAGATTTCAGAGTTGGTTTAATAGTAAAATTTGTTTGTTTTTATGAGTAGAATCATCTCCTAGCGGGTTGTGCAAGACCAAAAATACACCTTTTTTTTTTTTTTTGGTGAGTGGGAAATCATCCAATGACTGCTCCCGTCCTGGGTGCGACGGGAGGGCGTGTCAGACTCTTACTGACTAAAACCCACTCATGTTCCTTCGATTGCCCTTTATGTTCCGAGGTCACGGTAACTATTATAAACATTCCGCAACCCCGGCAGGCGTTGGCCCTGTTGGGCCCCTTCCTGTGCTGACTCCTTCTCTTTGAGGCGCGCGTGGAACAAAACGCGCCGTCTACGCGGTCCTGGTCCTAGCCGGGCGGCGAGCTACCCATAGCTCGCCATCCGCAGAACCGCGCCTACGGTGGCCGGTAGTCGTCTTGCGACTCTCGACGTCTTCGCCTGGGTCTTAGTCCGGGGCGAGAGGCTCGTCGTTGCCTCTCGCGCGCCGCCGCTTCCTTCACCAGCATAACTGCTTCGCAGAAGGAGGCGACGGCATCCCATTCCGTCTCGCCCCGGAGCATGGCCTGAACCAGCGCCGGGCGCGAGAGGTCACCGCCGCCGATCGCCTCTACGAGGACACGTCGATGCTCCGCCCATGCGCGGCACACCTCTACTGTGTGCTCGACCGTGTCCTCCAGGCGACCGTTACTGCAGTGGTGACACCCAGGCGTCGCTTCCGCCCGAATTCGACACAGGAACCTCCCGAACTGACCATGTCCGGTGAGGACCTGTGTCAAGCGAAACGTGAGAGTGCCATGACGCCTCTCCAGCCACTCCTCAAAGAGGGGTCTTACCGCCGCTATAACGGCGTGCCCAACCAAAAATACACCTAGTATACACGATGTTTAATATCTACTTTGGAGAAAAACGTTGAAGCTTTTTTAAACCGATGTACCTACATTACTTACCTTTGAAAAAGCACAGTAGAATGCTGAATGTCTTGAATAAGCAAAGTTGTTAGCAAAGCCACACAAAATATGGTATTTGATTTTTTTTTATTCTATTTCGCGCAGGAAATAGATAAACAAAGCAATTATAATAATTTTATAAAAACGTTTCCACCATCGCTTTTTTTTGCAGTGTGTTAAGGTGCTGATAAAATTGAACATTCACCCCAGGAACAATAAATAGATAAGAGATATTCTCAAAAATATTTGAGAAAGTGATTTATAATTCCCTAAATAATTATTTCGAAAAATTTAAATTATTTTGTAATGAACAAAAGGGGTTTAGAAAAAATGTTAATATTAATATGGCAATTTTCGATCTTCTATCTAATGTCTTGACATCTGTTAACAAAAGAAATCATGTTTGTGCGATATATACAGACATGACGCAGGCGTTCGACTTTGTGGACCACAACATTTTACTGCAAAAATTGCACAGTTACGGCATTAGAGGGAATATTCTTAAACTACTACAATCATACCTTAGTGATAGATTGCAATGTACGGAAATCTCTAGAATATGTTCCACAACCAAAATGGAAACTACATACATCTCTGAACCAAGATATATTTTAAGATATATATTTGGCGTGCCTCAAGGTAGCGTACTAGGACCACTGCTTTTCCTGATATATATTAATGACCTCCCTAAATTCATAGGGCAAAAAATGGTTCTCTTTGCAGACGATAGCACAGCTATTATAGAATGTAATAATCGAAATAATTATCAAAATGACATTAATAATACCCTAAATAAAATAATAAAATGGCTTAATGATAATAATCTTATAATTAATTTAAATAAAACCAAAATAATGCATTTTCACCAACGTATTGAGAAACCACTAGTCAATGTTGTATATGAAAATTATGAAATTGAAGCAGTTAGTATTTCAAAGTTCTTAGGTTTAACTATAGATGATAGACTGACATGGAAACCTCATTTAGAGGAAATTTGCAAGCGATTAAGTAAATCAGCATATTTGCTATTTCAACTTTCAAAGAAAGTCAATACTGATACACTGTTAACAGCCTATCATGGACTTGTCGCCTCAATTCTGCGTTATGGTTTAATTTTTTGGGGACATTCAACAAATAGGGAAACTGTTTTCAGGATGCAGAAAAGGTGCGTAAGATCAATGTGTGGCTTAAAAACTACAGACAGTTGTATGCCATATTTCAAAAAGTTAAAAATCTTACCTCTACCATCTTTATACATCCTGGAAGTTGCATTATTTGTAAAAATAAATCCACATTTATTTAAAAAACTGTGTTCAGTTAAGAAAACACCGATGCGTGCCCAATATAGGAATGATCTTTGCCTTGTGAAATGTAAAACTTCACTAATGAAGAAAAGTTTCTTTGGTGTTGCTCCTCAAATATTTAATAAAATACCCAATGAATTAAAATGTTTGCCAGTGCAGAAGTTCAAAAAAATGCTTAACGGGTTATTGCTTGAAAAATGTTATTATACTCTAGAAGAGTTTCTTGATGACAAATCTCTGTAACTGTACAATGCTGACATAAATTATTGTTATTTTGTATTAATATTATAATCTTTTGACTCAATTGACATTTATTTTGACATGTAATGAAACTAATTAAATTTCGCTTTTCATTAATTTGTATGCTAATTGGCAAAACATAGCGCACTACCTATTTTATAAGACCCTGCATGTATGATTACCTATGTTTGACAAATAAACGATTATTATTATTATTCCCTTTATTCATTTATAAAACTTAAAAAATACATTTTTAAATATTAATTTATAAAAAAAAAAACATTTAAAAATATAAAATTTAGTAGCCCACCGGTATCGGGAACAGGGTCCAAGCTACCGGTGGTCAGGGCTCCAGAGAAAGGAACCTCCTGACAATGCGTGCCGTGTCCAGTAATACTGCCTTCTGAATCAAGCGCTTGATCCAGCTACCTAACGAGAGCCTCTTTAGATGTTGATCGAGGCTCTTGGCTATTAAGCCATTGGCAGAAACAACTATCGGCACAATGATTATTATTATTATTATTTACGTTTTCGTATCTCGGGACCCTGAGGTCCCGGACCTTTGGAAGGCGTACGAGGGGCCGAAGCCAACTCGCAGAGGCCCCTTGAGGAAAACTTTATGTGGAATGGGACACCAACCGGCGATTATCCCTATATGCACCACTCAAGTGCACCTAAGGTCAACCCCCGGTTGGTGGTGGTCTATTGCAGTTCATGGAATAAAGAAAGTATTGGACTATGGGTTTGGGTTGCTAAGATGGATTACTTATCTGAAACTATTGAATGGCTATGGCCCCTGCCTAACCAATGCTTGTGTACACGGATAAAAAGGCAGGGGGTGACTTGCACACTCAGTAAATGGGCCCCCGAAAACGGCCGCTAGCACATAGTGACGTAGCGACAAAGGGGCAACATATATCGAGGTGCTGGAGGAGTGGAGAGGTATTCCACGGCTATCAGGACAATCCCGGAAGTACGGTCAAGATCCCTACCAGCATCTTACTGGAATACTTCCTTCCCCCGAGCAAATTTGCTCTTGCGAATCTCCACTCAAACCAGCCAATTAAGGCAAGAGTGAGGTGGGAGCCTTGTTCCTCGTCAGTGCTCACTCTGGCCGGCCAGTTAAGGCAAGCCAGAGATGAAGAACAAAGGGTCTCCCAGGAGGTCAGGTCCACGGGGTCGCTACTGCCCGACAGCTCGCCACAAGCTGCCCTGCGGGTTTATTATTATTATTATTATTATATTGTGTTAGATTTTTATCTCTTCCATTACTGGGGAACTACGCCAAAGTTGCGGGCTTTTGGCCAAACAACCTTGCCGGTTTAATTTAGTCGATAGATAGAAATTTTCTGACAAGTCTGCAAGTGTTTAATATGACTGCTTTCTGTAGGAGTGTGAATGTGAGTGGATGTATATTAAGAGTTTCAAGGCTTTTATGAAGTGTTTTGGGGATGACGCCAGTGCTGGATACTATGATAGGAATGGTTTTGACCTTCTGAACTCTCCATTGCGTTTTTAGCTCAATTGCCAAGTCTGCGTACTTTGAGAGCTTGTTTGTGTGTGTGGATGTTAAGTTGTGTGTGTTTGGAATTGCTACGTCTATAAGGTATACTACTTTATTTTGCTTATCGTGCAGGGTTATATCAGGCCGGTTGTGGTGTATCGTCTTGTCTGTTAGAATAGTTCTATCCCAGTATAATTTGTAATCAGGTGAGTCCAGTATGATTTGAGGTGTGTATTTATAGTATGGTGTTTTTTCTGTTATGAGTTTGTGTTTAAATGCGAGTGCTTGGTGAATAATTGCTGCCACCTGGTCATGCCTGTGTTTGTAGTCGGTTTGTGTAATAGATGAGCAAGCGCCTGTGATATGTTGAATGGTTTCGGGCTGTTTGTGACAGTGACGGCAGTGGTCGCTCCTTAAAGTGCTGTCGCGAATTATGAACTTTCTGTAGTTTTTGGTATCTATAACCTGGTCTTGAATTGCCAACATAAATCCTTCTGTTTCGGGAAACAGTTCGCCTCGCTTGAGCCATGCGTTTGACGCTATCTTGTCAACATTTGGGTTGATCAAGTCTAGGCGATGACGTCCATGAAGTGATTTTTGTGTCCATGTGTGAACTTTTTGTTGGTTGCTGATTATCTTATTATTAGGAACGCAAATATTTTGCCAAATACGCGTAGTGAAGTCATACCATTAGGTATTGGAAATTCATTTGCCTGTTGATGCCCTTAAGTTTGCAATTGTGTTCGGTCTTCCATTAGTTGTACTTTAAAGTTTTTAGTTGTACTTTTTAAACTGATTCATTGTGAAAAATAAATGAAAATAACGGAATAACGAGTTCCCCTCCCCCAGATATAAAACATGAAAATTACGATTCAGTAAAAACGTTAGTGTCTTATTCGTCAATAAACAATAATAACACCACGATAAAATCCCATGCGCTCATTATTTCATTCCTATTTTCCTCGTTTTACCCGGTGCTGAAAATGCATCAGAATCATTCTCCGATCTCGTAGAAATCCGTTGTTTAAAAAGCAATTCTATTGTACAGTTTAAACATTTCAATGAATTTGTTTTGTTCGCGTCAAAGTTTATACAATATCCGACTGAAACACAAAACTTATTAAACATTTTTCAGCTAACTCAGTTCAATAGAAAGATTTAGCTAATACTAGATATTTCTCCTGTATGGTAACTGCGTTAACAAATAAACTCACGCGGACTCGTGCGGAAATCGAACCCGCCAACCGCACTAGAGTAACAAACATCCATCCATCAATCTATCGATTCTAGCTTCCGCATTTATTATTGTAGTAGAATTTCGATTAGTTGATGTTCCCCTGTTCTTGCTAGCTAAATATAAAATTCTGATCGCTTTGTTTGCTAATTGTGATTGCTTTAGATAATGTATCATCGCGTATCGATCGCGACCCACCCACATTCGACTTTTACAAATAGTCGGACTCCGGCTTATCGTTCAGTCGTCGCTTTTACTGCTGCCAAAATATACAGGTTGTTAGGTTAAATGTGGGGTTTGTAAAGCCTTACTCTTGAAAATTATTATCTGGTGTGGTCAGCTGTTACACATATGCATATTTATTTGAATATCGGTTGATCTTAAAGCTGATTATTTTCCTTAAGTAACTTTAAATACTACACTGTTTTTCAAGAATGCATCTCTCGTTAAACCTAACATCCTATATAATCATTTCCGCGAAAGTTCAGCCTGATCAGTGTAGGTATATTTTTATATCCATGACAAACGCCGATTAAAAAAATATTCATTATATTTTTTTATTAATAGTTCTATCCAAGTATTTGATTTTTAATTCATTTACACTTTACAATTATTGTTAACAGACGGAAACAAATTTGTTCCAGCGCTCTACTTGGCCTGGTAGCAAAATTTTGTTGGAGTATTACATAGTTTTATAAATATGTTTACCTAAACTTATACCTTACTTGCAAACTAAACTAAACTTTATACATAGGTTAGTTACGACTTAAAATGTTGTTTTATAAAGTTACTTTGTTACTGAAGTAAAGACTAAACTATATTTCCGTCAAATTTGTTTACGAATTCTTGACAACAAATGTTGAAACAAATGTGAGTTTGCTAGCACTTGTTGCATGTTGCAATAGCGATGAACTTAGTTTATACGAACATTGAGGAGATGTTTGTTATTGCTTTTTTTATAGTTAAGATTCTTTTTTTATAATTAAATTTGTACAAAAATTACACAATAAATTACTAATCTAAAAATATTTTTGACATTAGATATTTATTGCATTTGGCTAATGTGTAGGTTGCCTCGTGTGGGTGTCCCAAGTAATAGGAACGTAACATATTATGACATGTATGTCATACGGTGTCCAATATAAAATACTAATGTAACTTTTTATCAGAAAATTACTATTATTAATCATACCTACGCATGCACGAAGTCAATAACGAGATCTAGTGGCCTATAAATATATTTTTATATCGTACATCAGTTTTATCACATTTGCGTACGAATATAAATATGCTCGTACATGCTCATTCTACAAGTCCATTCTATTTTAATTTCCCTAATATAACTCAAGGCGATAACTATAATTCACAAAGCCAAAATATATCAGGCATAAAAATAAATCAGTCTGAAGGCGTAATTGCTCATAAAATCGTGCTTATAATAAACAATAAGTGTAGATAATATTCTAATACATAAATATTGGTATGTGTATGAGCGAAGATGTATCTAAATAATAAGATAATTGAATTTTTGAATGCATTCATCATTCATTGTGAATGACTAGATATCTGAATATACAGATACATAGTAAAGGTGTAGGTAGCATTGATAATACGAATTGTAAATAGATTGTGGCGAGCTGTATAACGGCACTTTGACGAAAGGATGTAAAGCATTGGGAAACCTGCTCAATGTTCATTGATGGATGCTTTAATAGAATTATTTACGCCATTTCCGACGATCGGATCGCGGGTTCTCAAGCGGGCAAGTACTAATATGATATTTCAATTCACATGGAAGTCCATGTGAATTGAAATACGTTACGTACTCTCCGATACACATCCTCGTTCTTGGGAAGTCCCAAGTAAAGCTGTTAGCCCTGGTTTCGTTATTTAGAAGCAAGTAAGCATAACAATCAGACGTGTCTCCAATAACTGACATGTGAAGAATTGACAGGCTGTTGCTACACGTAAAACACTGGTATTCAGCAGCATCCGGTTAGACTGAAACCCGACCCTACATAGTTGGAATCTGGCGAGGAAGATACTTAAAGGTACATTTTGCACGTAACATTACCTCTCGTATCATAAAATGTGCGAGATTCTATTGTGTTTGCCAATATCTTTAGTAACAGAATAGCTCCACGTGTTTTGTTCTCGTTTATTAATGAGAATAAACATATGTATATGGTTTGTTGTGTTAGCGTTACGCTGACAATGTGAGAACAATGGAATTTTCTTTAATTAGAGCAGCGATGCAATACATTAAAACATAATTACATTCTAGTCTAGACTTCTATTGTTAGCTTGCATTTATATTTTATATTAATAGATATTTCTAAAATCTTTTCAGTGAATACTAAGTACTTTTAAACTAAAGCTAAGAACGAAGACTTACACAATTATGTTATACTAGCTGCCAAATGCGGTTTTACCCGCGTTATGTTAGATCTTTGGTTATTGCTTCGCTCCCATAACGAATGTTATATTGCCAATGTGTTATAGCTATATTGTTGTAAGGTTTTATCAAAATTTATTCAATATTTTTATCATGAAAAAGTAACGTAACAAACGTCCATACATACATACAAACTTTAGTGTTTAAGGAAGTAATGATACCCTTTAGCATGACGCCACAACGTGCTATGCTGAGGCATCTGCAGCTGCAGTACGTATAAAAATCCTCAACGGCGGCGGCGCTTTATCACAACATTCTCGCCATCTGTACATTTAAGCTGTTTGGTTGAAACAAAAGTGAACAGAGTCCAATTGTTCGCTTTGTTTTTGGTACATGGTTAAGAGGCTGGTAAATTTTTCATGGGTCAGAGAATAAGGATTGAATTATCACGTAGCAATGCTGCCAGTCTTGTTGGCCACTTGAACTGTCTGAGTTCTTTGGTAACTTATGATTGCAAACGCCTTATTTAGAGGTATGATTTAAGCTAAATAATAGATTATTAACATCATGTTGGTCGTAAAAAACGTTCTTAAAACTGGAAAATCCTGCGTGTTGTTTACAATGTGGTATGTAATGTAATTGAAACGGAACTTCTTAGGAATGAACGCCGGTAAGTTACGGTTGGTCAGAAAGGTCGACATACCATTTTAAAATGGTAGCCTAACCGAGAAAAGCTACCTGCCGTGTAACGACTAAGTTAACCTGACCTCCACTTCTCAATATAAGTAATTTATTCACTTGACCTTTCCCTTTACAAACACGAAGTTGCAATACTTAGTGGGTACAACAACTCAATACCAAGTTCTACTCCGTGCCAGGACCGAGATTCTTTAAATGGACAGGTTTCCAGTAAGCTCAAACTTTAACAAATAGCCAAACATAAACTTAAGTATGACCGGGTGACGATTTGCTACATAACTAGATATTTTGTCTGTCAACAACGTAATGGTAAAAATTAGTTTCTTTCTACCAAAATGGGTCTATAGTAATTGTACCTCATCATCATCATCTCCCTAGCCTTTTCCCAACCGTATTGGGGTCGGCTGCCAGCCTAACCGGATTTAGCTGGATACCGGTGTTTTATGTATTTTTTTTTCTTTGTCTATAGTAATTGTACCTATTTATAAAAATTAATGATCTCCTTGAATTTGTCGTGTGTTTCTCGATGATAATAACCATACAAGTTGTAGTTGAATTAACTGAATATTTATACTTTACTAGCTTTTGCCCGCGACTTCGTCAGCGTTGAATATTAGTTCCCGTTCCCGGGGAATTTCCTGGATGAAAACTATCCTATTTCCTTTCTCGGGTCTCAGACTATATCTGTACCAAATTTCATTTAAATCGTTTGAGTAGTTTAGACCGTAAAGACAGGCAGACAGAGTTACTTTCGCATTTATAATATTACAGCCTTACTAATAAAAAAAGTCTAAACAGATGTTTAACAGTTGAATAGTTACCCAAGCAATAAACCTTGAGTAAAGTTATGCATGCTTTATACAATGATCCTACCAATAAACATTGTATTGGCTGCAAACAGTTACACATCGGTCGAATTTTAAATGGCAATAACTTTATGTCACGTTTAGAAACCATTGCGTTACTATTTTAGTAAATCGGTTTTCTGAGCAAAAAATAATGATATTTTAATCAAAAATGAATTATTAATGCTAATATGTAGTTGTTTTTATTTTACTTTTAAATTGTTTGATTTAATTTTTTATTAATGGGTAGTAACTCGGATAATATTTTTTAAGTTAGATACACAATGTTGATGATTGAAGATTTCCGAACGAATGTCGTCTTTTCATCTTTTGTCTGTGTTTCGTTCTCTGTCTTTCGTAAGCTGATACAAGCGAACGGCGCGATTTACAAAAGTACAAAGTTGACTGTTGTTATAATTTTGTAAAATTCCGATTATATTAAACCAAATAATGGCAAATGAATCGATAACCCAAAAAAGAAAGAGGAATGCTAACTGGGAAGAGAGTGAAAAAGTAAGTTCTTATAGTTAAAGGAAACAGATACAGATATGGATTTTTTAATAAAACCCTTTTCTATTTATATAATATTGTGCTGTTGGTCCACCCACCTTTTTAATTTTAATATGAGTACAGTCAATGGCTCCTATCGTATTTCGAAAACCACAGATTTCTCTGAACCCAGCTATGACTTCCTCTTGTTCTCTTATTCCATTTGGCATAAATATAAATTCTCCTGCTCTTCTCGCCAAAGCTAATGCCACACGACGGCATATATTTGTAAGTGACTGTTGACTTACACCATGAAGATCTGCAGCGTCATCTTGAACTTCTTGCCGCCCCCAAATTCTAAGTGCCGTAAGTACTTGCAACTCGGGTGATATACCAGAGCCCCTAGTCTTGTATGATATCATGTTTTATGAAGTCAACGATTTTTCGTACATAATCTTTAGAGAATCTATATTTGTATTTAAAATCGTTGTCATTCAAGAGAAAGGGATCGGCACGACGTTGATATATTTTTCTTTTTCTCGTAACTTGAGTTCTCACTTGCATATCCCACTGATCAAACAAATCTAAATAATGTAGGTAATTCATTTTAGAGCGACAAAATAAAAAATCACGGCTTAGATTGTTCACAACTCAGTTAAAATTAGAAATGCAACCAGACGTTCACCTTAAACAACAGTTATACTAGGGTGTCCGAGTGAATAAGCCTTGTGTAACAATTGTTCTACAATAAAACAGATGTATACAGTCTTTACGTCAAAAAAGTTTTTATTAGTAACCCGGTGGCTTGCAACACGTGTATAACAAGTGTGTACTCTTGCGTTTATCTTTATTAGTAAGGCTGTTAGTAGGTATGTAAGTATGGATTTTGTTTGTACAATAGAGAATAATCACAAGCGGTCAAGTTTCAAATCAAGTTTGGTTTGTTGACAATCGAATCAAATTGCCAGGGTGAAGTGTCAGTGAAGTGTCAAGAGTTCAAATTCGAATGAACCCGAATTTCCAACAAATTGACGACGACGTATCAAGTAGTCTCTCACAAGGGCGCAAGGGCTAGCGACAGAGCCCTTTTACATAATATCCATGTTGAATGTTTTACTTTTATTTAAAAATGTCTGCCTACGAAAAATTATCAACATTGCATATAACATTTCTCGACATATTCACAAAGGTAATTAAACAAAGTACTAATTTCAGGTAAGCGGTAGATTTTACTTAATGAATGTTGTTTTAAATTTTGTGTTATAAAAATGTACAGTTATTTAGCGACGATTAGTTGTTAGGAAAAACTTATTAAAATGTGGCCCCACCGCCTCTGTACCTGGAGAAAGTGATTTTTTTTAGGTACAATATGATTCATTGTAGCTACGCGAAAATAGGCTGGTAAGACAAAGATTGTTGAAGATGTCACACAGAAATTTCTAAAAAAAAACAATGTACTACGAAATAATTTCTTTAAAAATTTTAACGCTACGTAGACGCTAAAGTGTATCTAAGTATTCGACTTTGGTAGCGAACTTCTATTAAATAAAGAAAATTGAGTTTTTAGTATGCTTGTTAGTAGAAGTAGCTGCGTACCAGACTACTAATCTATATCGTTGCAGTATTCCTATTCTTTCAACAAAATGTTTGTGACTTTAAGTTCACTGCTGCTCATAATGTAATTCCTTTTGTGAATTTTATTAGACTATTGGAGACTTCTTTCGCTAAGTAACGGTCGTGAGAATTCTATGAATAGATGATGAGGCTCGAATGAGCTTTTCTCAACTAAACAGCTGTAAAAAGTTAGTGCTCTTATTATTTTTTTATAGTTCTTCTTTAATTCTATGGCCGTGATAAATAAACGTTATTAAGTTGCAGGTTTCCACAACTGCCAAAGTTCGAGTGCAGTTGTGGAAATGTAATGTAGTCTCCTTGTAATGTGTCAGTTTCCCCATAACCCAAGATGGATATATAGCTGAGCATCAGAAAATATAAATATAAAGAAATCCTCGTTCAAATTCCTTTTTAGTTATTGAATACGAAAAGAGTTTTCCATAAGAAAACTACAACTACTAACCTTAATTATTGTTTCTTAATGCGATAACAAACAAACACTTTAAAACTACTAAATCGGAGGTAGGCCATCTAAACCTGAGAAGTCAGCACGAGAAGGGGCCCAACAGGGCCAACGCCTGCCGGGGTTGCGGAATGTTTATAATAGTTACCGTGACCCCGGAACATAAAGGGCAACCGAAGGAACATGAACGGGTTTTAGTCAGTAAAAGTCTAACAGGCCCTCCCAACCCGCCTAGAACGGGAGAAGACATTTGATGATTTCCTATTCCCCAAAAAAAACCTGTTGTCCATTCTAAAATGTAAAATAGATCATCTAATAGAGAACTTCTCTCGACTTTGTATTTATAAATATTAATAGCTACTGGCATTTCGCCTCGTTCCGTAAAACATATATTCCATTTTCGCGAAGTGTCCTATAAATATTCCACTGCTGTGTTACCAATTCCATACCAAACTGGTGTCGCCATTTATATAAAGAAACCGATGCATTATTAAAAAGTGTGGCGATGTCCTGGCTGTTAGTGTAGCTATTATCTTACTATTTTTGCTATTTACTTTTTTTCTCGTATACTATTTCTTATACTAATCAAAACCTTTTATTGAACTAACCGTCGTAGAAGTACTGAGACTGCAAAAGTCAGAAAATGCAAAAAAGCTTTTCCTGAACATTTTCTATGAAAACACAACTTTTTTTTTTATTTCATCTGGAAGATCAAAAGAACATCTCAATACAATACTAACAAGCCCAAACACGAGCAGCATATGATATTCTTTGATTCGTGCACTCGACGCATACATACGTGTCCATCGATGCAAAAATCAATTAATATAAATTAACAGTTGCTTAAACAGTGACCTAGACATTAGGTACTGTTTATTTGTAATTGTTAATTTTAAGTATGTGTAAGCCACTTTCTAGCCTGAGACACAGGTTTTAACCTAGTTCAGGCAAATGTGGAATTGTGCGGTTTTATAATTTGTATGATAGTTATTTCTTTTTGAAATGAGACCTTAATTATAAATAAACGATTTATTTATTTGTTATGGGGTACTAGAACTTACCTTCGGACTTCTTTAGATCTGATAGTATCATATTACCTATATTATTATTCATATTAGATACAGACGTAGAGAGTTTAAAATTCATAAAGCAATTAAAAGTTGGATTTATAAATCTTGATTATTTGCCTTTAATTTTCCCGGGCTAAATAACTTTACCGTAGATTGATTTTTAATAATCAAAACAGAGTTTTGTTAGTACAATAAACGGGAATATTATTCAATTTAACAGATTAATTAGTTCTACAAAGCTTTTCTTTGTAAGAAAATAAAAAATCGTAAAACTAGATTAGGTTCATTAAGCTTCAGACAGTCGTGTACTATTATTAAACTTAAGTGCTGAAATAATACACGTAAAATATACTAATGAATCCCGACCGTCGGGTATTTGTACAAAGGGTGTATTATATTTCTGTAGTTGTAGCCTGTGTAATAGCGGTCATTAAACGCCTAGTATACTACCGCAGTACTCACTAGAATTCTCTAATGTGTTCAATTATGCTGAAAAATCTCTTATGACGTTCATTAAATGAGTGTTATTAAAAGACCTATCCATTGTTACCAGCCATTTGTATGACGATTCTACCAGGTAATTATTTAAGATATAAACAAATAATTATGGCATTCAGTAAATGACATAGATTGGTAAATTTATGTGCCAACATTGGAAACTAATGTAAAATGTTTTGGGTTTTTTTTTAATTCTAATAGAAAATAAGCTGAAAGCCCATTTTATGTTAAGTGGTCACCGTTACGTACCATAGTACGTGTATACCATCTCACACATGATGGCATACGATTTCCTGCAAGGTTGAGTTTAGCAGTCAAAATAAATGAAGGGAACCTTTCACTTAGGCCAAGAGGTTTCGTTTATGAATACCGCCACCTAAAGTAGTTACATAGTTCTTTGCTAAATAAACTTGTTAAAAAAGACGCTGCGATTAGGAGAATAAGTTCTAACCAAGATTGTGTTGGAATACTGCACAAAGTTTCAAACACTAAAAATGTTTCTGCATCTGCATAAAGTTAAATGAAAGTTATATTTCTTACTAACATGGTTCGCACACCATTCAACCGATTGCGAAGAACCTTTGGTAAAACTTTGGAAAGTTGTTGAGTATTCAAATTCGTATACTCTAGCGAGTGAAGCTGCGGGCAAAAGCTGACAGTTCTTTTTCAATCAGTTATCCTTAAGAGCAAAAACATGATGGAAAGAACAACAAAGAGAAGTCAGATTATACCAAAACAAACCTTCTTGATACTTGACCATTCCGGGAAATAAATCAATTCGTTTTTATCAAACAGAAAACTTAAAAGAGCCGATAAGCTGTAGCCAGTGGCTTGTCTTGAACCACTAACAATATTGCAGCCAGTAATAGTACATTATGATACAAGAGCGCTGTGTTGGTCATTACATACGAGGCGATATTTGTGCGCGAGCCGCAGGCGAGCGCAACAAGAAAGCCGAGTACGTAATGACAATAGCGCGCGAGTATCATACGACGTTTTTCAACACACTTGTGAGTAAAATAAACACATTTTCTGAAAATGATTGCGCTTTTTCACTGCATGAAACTATCGTACGCATCCTTTGACTTTGGCGGCAACAATTACTACTCGCGTTTTACGCCTCTATAATTATTTTCCGGCGGAGTTAAAAATACAGTTTCTTCTTTACTCGACATAATTATTTAAATACTTATATAATCAATTTTGAATATCATCAATTAGATAAACAATAAAAATGTGGAATGCCGCGCAAGGCGTAACTTTTTTTTTCGCGCTCTGCCAATACCCGGGCATGACCACAGATAATAAGTATACTAAACTCTCAATACAGACAAAATTTAAAACTAAATGTATTTTAGCTTTAAAAAATCGGGTTTGGGTATATTTTTAACAATTTGTTTTAGTTATAGTTATTTATTATTGTTTTATTTAAATTTCTTTGTTATTTTAATATTTAAGTAACCAGTAAGTAATAGGCTGTTTGGCAGTGTCATAGAGTCGTGTTAAAAAAAAAGTTGTTGCGTAGCAACGAAACGTTTTTTAAAAAAAAAGTGTATTAAGCGACAAATTTAAGAATGCGTACTGGACATACTTTTACTTTGAAATCTTGAATAAATTAGAATTGGTCGTGTTAAGATTACCGCACGCGTGCGGTAATGTAAAGTGAAACGCACGCGTGCGTAATATACTCAATAACGGGTCTAAATGCAAGGTAATAAGACCCACTTTACGAGCAAGTGTGTTGAAAATTCTTTTATATGCCCAGTTGTATAACTTTCCGTTCCATATATTAAACGTGGTCCAGAAAATTTATTGAGCGAGGATAAGGCCCTTAATCTTTTTTTTCCATCGAAGTGCCTTCTATAGCACCCTGACGATAAAAAATACTGGTTTTCTGGAATTGCTTTGGTATAATTGGCAACACAGCTACAGTTACCTTAATAACTAGATACTATTTTCAGTACACAGTGGGTTTATTAGAAGGCTTTAGTTTTTAAATAGGTAAAAATATGGCCACAATGGCCTAATTATGAGGCTAAGTGCGGACAAGCCGAGCGAAACTAAAACTAAAACTAGGTAAAGTAGCAAAGGCAATAGCCTACGATATTTCCTAGCTATCTACCAGTTGGTAGTTCAAGTTTATCTTGGGTATAACAGACATCCCGGGCATCCGAAAGCACGTTATTCTGTTGCTACCTGTTTTCATTTGTTGTATTTGTATTCGTCATTTGTTACTGGAAGTTAGAAGCCAGAAAGTCTTGCATGTTGAATTTCAACAGTGGGTGCAAAAATGCCTAACAACGCAGCCATTGACTAAACAGGGTCCTCATAAAATTGCTGCGAAGTTCCTTTCTTTATAACTCTTACTACTGAACAACCCCGGCTAGTAGGTACTTAGAAGTTTAATTACGCTCTTAGGAAAAAGCAGTTAGCTCTGAAATTAAAGGTCATTTATGTAGACTTTAATGTTTATTAGCACTCATAATATTTTTTATTCTCATTGAACGCTACATAAAATTCGTTATTTAATGCGTATTTTCATAGAAATTACTTTTGCTTGCTTCATATAGCTAGTGACAAACCGATAAGTTTGGCTTCCGCTAATAAAATTATAACATGAGTCTGACAATAAACAAATAAAAATATATTACCTATAATAAACATTAACACGGCTAAGCGAGAGTTACATTGTTTTTTTAAGGTTTAAAATAATAAAATAAGACACGAAAAAATCAAGATCAAACTACCTTTATATTCTTAACTGAATCGATTGAGAAGAAAAACGAATTCTCTTTTCTTTTTCTTAATTTTTGATTTCTGCTACAAATGTCAAGGTAAACGCTAACACAATAAAATGAATTCGCGCTTATTTTTATAATAAATATTTAGCGAGATCGAAATTGATCTCTCCATTATAGCCATATATCCTGGATTACTTACAGTGCGATCTCGCCCAGACAAATGTGTTTGCGAATCTTTGTTCAGCTGGCCATCATATATCTTCATTGTTTGGTTCTTATCTATTAACGCCACTGATTGTATATGCGCTTATCCACTCTAGGAATTTATTGTAGTTCAAGGTTTGCATGTATCACTCTATATCTTTAACGTCATATTGTTGCGAAGTGTAAGAATTCTGTCTTAATTATACCTTCAAACAAACGTGATTCGAGACACAATAAAAAGACAATAGCAGCGCTACAGCCGTCTGTCGCTTAGTCGTCAAAATGTTAAGTGTCATTGCTTTATTTAAAAGTACCTTACTTAAAAAAAAGTACTTTTGACGCTCTTAACCCTAACTTTTGTTCCTGAATGGTTATAATAGTTACCGTGACCCCGAAACATAAAGGGCAACCGAAGGAACATGAGTGTTTTAGTCAGTAAAAGTCTGACACGCCCTCCCGCCCCGCCCAAGACGGGAGAAGACATTTGACGATTACCCACTCCCCAAAAAAGACCCTTAATTTGTTAGTGTGTTTAGAGGTTCATAATGTAGCGGCCATGAACGTCAAATATGTGGCTCTTAGTTAACCTTCGGAAGAAAAGTGTGTAAAGTTCTTTTTGCGTAGATAAAAATTTATTTTTGGAGCGAGTCGAGAATGTGACGGATGTGGTTCCGACATCGGCGGTATGTGCTATCCTTGTACACTATTAATTAACACGCTAAAACAACACGGCCATATCGTAAAACTGAACTGTGAAATCTGGTAGGTATTTATCTATTTTCAGGAGTAATAAAGGATCGTAAGTCTAATTTTACGTGTTTACTTTCAGACAAATGTATTAGATAAACATGTCTTTGTTACCTGCACTTTAACGCGTAATATGTTTAAATTATATACCTACTTACGTCTGCCCGCGGCTTCGCTCGCGTTAGAAAGAGACAAAAAGTAACCTATGTTACTCTCCATCCCTTCAACTATCTCCACTTAAAAAATCACGTCAATCCGTCGCTCCGTTTTGCCGTGAAAGAAAGACAAACAGACAGACAGACACACTTTCCCATTTATAATATTAGTATGGATTTGTTCTATAATTTTATCCCTGACTGACCTCGAAGAGAGACATCGCCAGGAATTCCATAATATTTCCATAGCTAAACCTCCGGGCTCATTGTTCATTCTCTAAATGAAAGCATTCGGACGTGCTATTCTATTTGAGCCTTTGTCCATTTAAATTTGTTTAGTTGGAGCAAAGCTAGGTAGGAACAAGTAGAATATTATGCCCGTTAACTTTTAGAAAGCTGATCTACACAATGCACGAGTGTTTTCTTTATAATTAAACTAGCGTTAAATTTTTTTGACAATCGCTTCTTTCTTACTATAAAACTCGTATCCATACTAATATTATAAATGGGAAAGTGTGTCTGTCAGTCTGTCTGTTTGTCTTTCTTTCACGGCAAAACGGAGCGATGAATTGACGTGATTTTTTGAGTGGAGATAGTTGAAGGGATGGAGAGTAACATAGGCTACT
Organism: Athetis lepigone; assembly: GCA_033675125.1. Lineage (NCBI taxonomy): Eukaryota > Metazoa > Arthropoda > Insecta > Lepidoptera > Noctuidae > Athetis > Athetis lepigone. The sequence goes on along the minus strand of CM066226.1, from coordinate 9,106,428 downwards.
TTTTGTCTCTTTCTAACGCGAGCGAAGCCGCGGGCAAAAGCTAGTATAATACATACCTAGTAACCATAAACCTTTCTCTTGAAACCGCGAATAATCTTTACGTAGTTCAAAAGATACAAACAGGAAACTTTATTTCATACAATTTGAAAATAAAGATTATTGCGACAAAAAATATTTTATTTACTAACTAGCTTCCTTCCGCGTCCCAGAATCTTCAATCGCATTTTTTACGCCTGGTGAGTTGGAATTTTCAAAATTCCTTTTTAGTGAATACTTACTCTGGAGATCTGCCATACAGGTCCTGAAGCAAGCTTAGACTCCAGCTCTCAGTTTGAATTTGCTTTTAACCCAGATACTATACCGAATTTTATTTTCATGAGAGAAATAAAACTTATTCTAGCCTATTCTGCTCTAATGAGCGAGTATCAGACAATATCAAACAAAACAATATACCTAATAACGAAAGAAAACTTTTTAGCAAACAAGATCAGAGTTTTGGTTCAAGTTAAATTGTATTAGGTATGAAGTTTGTCGTGATTTATTAACGATATCAACCTAATTTTAAAGTTTGTCAGTAAATAGCGAATAACCACAACGACATTAGACAAGGAATACACAGCAATTTAATGAAAACAATAACCATAACTGACAAAGTAATGTCGTGACCACCAACGGTTAAGGCGCCCGCCTCTCATGTAAGAGGTTGCGGGTTCAATTCCGAGCACGTACCAACTGACTTTTTCAAAATATATACCTATACTTTCTAGAGTTTATGTTGAATATCACAGACATCTTGCGCCTCGAAAAGCACGTAAAACCGTTCGTTCTGACTGTCATTTGTAGAACTTTGACACCCGTTACGGGTCCTGCATTGAGGAGGTCTGACAGGCAGCTGCCTCACGTAAAACACTGGTATTCAAATGAATACGGTTGGGCAGGAAGGCGACCCCAACATAATTGGGAAAAGGGTGGGGATATGATGAACCATAAATGATAAAGTAAACAAAATTTAATCAATCCCTAAAATCAATATAAAATGTGGTCAATCTAAGTATGTATTTGTTTCGGTAATTGTTCGTTTACCAAACAGAAGGTTTCTCTTTGATGTTATGGAATTAAAATCCCTTTGGAATTTGTAATACCGTTTCCCTTGGCCTTTGTGTTTAGTTAGTAACAGAAAATATCTAAACGTACTCATTTCTAGGTAATACTATACGATAGGAAGTTAAGTACATAGATTTTTTTTGTGGCATAGCTGTGCCCCGCAGTTTCACCAGGTGTTGTGATGATTGCGTCTTTGATATTTGTTGTATCTGTAGCGTTACGTTATGTAGCCTAATTTATAGTCTGATGTTTTAGCTAAATTACTGAAGAAAAGTTTTTACAAAACCAATTTAGTAGTTTCTGTTTAAGAGTAACATACATCCACCAAAAACTTTCATTTTATAGTAGATACTAGCTTTTGCCCGCGGCTTCGCTCGCGTTAGAAAGAGACAAAAAGTAGCCTATGTTACTCTCCATCCCTTCAACTATCTCCACTTAAAAAATCACGTCAATTCGTCGCTCCGTTTTGCCGTGAAAGAAAGACAAACATACAGACAGACAGACAGACAGACACACTTTCCCATTTATAATATTAGTATGGATTTTTTTAATATTATTATGGATTATATGTATTGATGTATTGATTAAATAATGGTGCTTTTAATATTTTTTTTTGTTTTTGTATGGCCATCCTGGACTTTTTTTTAAAACTAAAAGCCCATTTCATAACATTTTCTTTCAACGATCTTTTCTTCAAAAGTTAGGTGACAGCGACAATGACAGTATTGCCAGATTACTAAACAACTATTAGGCCACTCCTACACACGTGAATCTAGATTGTGATAATGTGGGGAAATCGATACAAATCTTTTATGAATAAAGGTGATATGGTTTAAATAAATTTTGTTTACATTAATAGGTAAGTGATACGAAGTTCACCGGGTCATCTAGTATGTATATAATAGTAAACTCACTGCCTGATATCAACGTGTTTGTTAATATATAACAATAACTAAATAAATACATTAAACTTGGAGGGTTTATTCTTTGTGAAGAATATAAAAAATAGCCCTAAAGGGTTAAAATAGTAGGTAGAAGTTCGACATCCACGCGGGCGAAGCCGCGGGCGAAGGCTAGTAAATATTTTAAATCTAGATATTTTTTTATCTTAATATTATTTTTGTACGTTGGAAATAAGAAAAGCTGTTACAGTATTATTTTTTACAGCATATTACACGCCTTTTTGTTATTTCAAACCGTATTAAATGGCTTTTATTTGCATGATTTGGATTTATGAAAATGATTCCATTCGTATTTTGAAAACAATTAAACATTACTTATTTGTGTCAGGTTTGACGGGTTGTAACCTCTATGGTTGTAACTGTTTTGACACTTGATTTGCCGGTTACTATGACAACGACATCCAACAGAACATGGACAACTTTTATATGGGAAAATGGAATTGTTGTTTTACTCTATCTTTCACGCAATTTTAGAGACAAAAAGTAGCCTATGTTACTCTCCATCCCTTCAACTATCTCCATTTAAAAAATCACGTCAATCCGTCGCTCCGTTTTGCCGTGAAAGAAAGACAAACAGACAGACAGACAGACAGACAGACAGACACACTTTCCCATTTATAATATTAGTATGGATTAGTAGGATATTATTGATTCTTGTTTGTCCAATGTCTAACATTTTATCCAGATTCGTACATTTATTAAAGCATGATTCATCAAGTTTTTTGTGTTGTATGCCAACTGTCGTGGTAGCCTAACCCACAACCTCTCATGCGAGACGATGTGGGTTCGAACCCGGGCGAGTACCAATGTGACTTTTTCAATTAATACGTACTTTCTAAAGTTTATCTTGGACATCACAGACATCAATGAAGGAAACGCATCGTGAGGGAACCTGGACTTGTAGTGAATATAAGTTTAAAATCGCCAATCCGCCTTCAGCAAGCGTGGTGATCAATACTCGTGCCATCTTTGTCTGATAAGGCCTTGGCCCTGCAAAATACTACATATTTTTTTTTTATGACTTATTACATTAATATAAGGTAGGATACTTGTTTGTTGTTGGTACGACTTGCAGTTATTTAAGGAATAAGTTTTTCAATAAACACTGAACTGATTTCTATGTTCACGTAGGTATCGTACGGTACAGATTCTGGTATGTTTAATCAAGTCCAACCTTATGCTAGTAGTTTACAGTTCGTTGATATATGAGATAAACATGATTCCAAAAATAGGTCGATGGGATTTCACAGTCAGTTTGTATGACTGACAGCCGGGTTTTTTAATAAGATGGAAATCAGTTAGAATTCTCGCAGTATAAAAGTAATAAATCAGTCACTGTTGTCAATGGCGTGCCTATGGATCAAAATGACTCATGCCCAAAAGATTTTCTGATCAAAACAAATCTTGACAAATCGCTGAGACATTTTTCCAATAGGTTTTACTTTTTTCTATTTAATTTTTATATTTGCTAATTGGCAAGCTGGACTTTTCAGAGTAAGTAAGTAAGTAAGCCCCAAAGTGTTGTGTCATGGTTGTTGACACAACACTTTGGGACCCCGGTCACGAGGGAGTGAGGAGTCGACGAGGGATGTCGTGCAGACCGATCCCTGTGGAACACCACAGGGATCGGTCCTGGAGCCGCTCCTGTGGGACATCGGGTACGACTGGGTGCTGCGCGCCGACCTTCTCGAAGGTGTCAGCGTAGTGTGCTACGCTGACACCTTCGAGAAGGTCGAGGGATTCCACAGTTAAAAGGAGGCACAATAACTTTAACGACTTATTTAATGTTTAAATAATCTTTCTAATAACAATATTTCTATACGGCTGCTTGCAGCCTGGAGGCTTGTTAAGCCTTTTTTTTTAAACATTTTATTTATCTCATAAGTTCCGTTTATCTTCTCCGTGATATGAGTTTATTAAAGCTTAAACAATTGAAATAGGTTTAAATACTGAAAAACAGCCAGTCTCTTTAGTATTTTGCAAAGTGAGATTGAAATAGCTGGCTGAAATATTCTCTAATAGATTCAGTTTACAAAGGGGTCGTTAAAAGCAACTACAGAAAGTGTGACGTGAATGAATTATTCAGATTTTAGTCTGCTGGGTAATCCGTGTCAGTTATTATGACAATGTTTTGTTAGAACGGTTAAAATGGGTACCCAACTAGGTAGTACCTCTAATTACGTCATGAATCTTCATCAGTCTACTGATGGCTCTTGTCTGAATTATGGAAATCGCATTAGGTACATCACTCAAATATTATATTGAGTAAAATGTTTTTAAATGTTCCAAACGAAATATCTTTACTGTATTTATTTGAGTATTTAACAAAAGATAAGGTATATAACAAAACTTCACACGCCTTTTTAAATAATAATTGTGATTTTTTTTCAAAAATGTTTTCAATTATTCAAGTAGCCTTAACCTTAACTAAATTCAAATAAGCTTAGTATGTCTTTCATACATTTTTTTAGATAAAAAATCTACCTTTTTATAAATACCGAAACAAATGGAGTATAGGTAGGTACTAAACAAAATTTTGAAAATATTTTTATTTAACTTTTTATCCTATTTGTCTCTTTTATTGTTAAAGAATTCTGTACAGAAGACTTTCTTCGGTCACAATGACATCTCATTCCGCGCTTCATAAAACGTTTGTTGTATTACGACCCTCCTTATAGAGGTCAATAGTGATTTATTGGGCCAATGAGATTTTTTCTACCGTAACCCGTGTCCAGTTTGTGTGAGGAAAAGATGCTTCAGTTTACTTAGGTGATCGGGATAATCGAAATTGGAAAGAAGGAAACAAAAACAAAAGAATACACCAGTTTACACTTTACTTAGTACCATATTTTAACCCCTGACACAAAAGGGTTGTTGTAAGTTTGAGCACTATGTGTTTGTTTTTCTGCCTGTGTATCTGTGGTACCATAGCACTAAAACGGGTGATTTGATTTGAATGCCTTTTTTTATTTGAAAGTAGGTTATCTAGCAATGGTTCTTAGACATGTTCTATCAATTTCAATTCAATTTATTTATTTCAGATAATCAATCCATAAAAATTGCATACAAATTTCAAAGTTTTGAAGTTATCAATTGGTGTTAGCTGAAATCGCGACGTTATTAATTTTTAATGTTTTTTTTTTAATTTACACTTGTATTCTTTGAAGTTATTAGTCTTAGGGCTGATTTTTCAATCATCAGTTAACTTCTATCTGAGGAATAAATATGACGGTTTGACATATTTTCTATACAAAAGCTGTCAAAACGTCAAATATATTCTACCTACAGATAAAGTTATCTGGCGATTGAAAAATCGGCCCTTAAACAAATAACACTCACAACTTTCAAGTGATACATTTTATTTTTAAGTTTATTAAAGAATCTTTTAATTTTGAATCAATAATTGTGTGTAGGCACTGTAGTCGTGGTTTGTTTGGTTCTCTAATGAGTTTTACTTTCAGTAAATATTGGTCAGGTCCAACCCGACTACAACAAAAAGTGATCTTAAGGTTTATTAATCCTTCGAACACACGTGATTTGAGACACGATAGAAAGACTACAGCAGCCCGACAGTCGGCTGTCGGTTGGTCGTTGATAGGTAGTAAAAATTTTTGGTAACAATATCGATGCATTTGAGATAAAAAACCTACCTATATTAATGCAGTTTTTTTATCCACAAGCTTCATTTTGCAACCGCCATTGTTTTTTTTAGAACGTCATGTAGCTTATGTTACAGGGATCATAAGAAACGAATCAGTAGATCCCTTATTCATTAAAATCGAATGAATAAAGAAAGAATGAAAAAAATTAAAGCTCTACGGTGGACCATCCATACATACAAACATACGTAGACCGTTACAACTTTATACCCTTTCTTTTGGCTTCGCCGTAGTCGAGTTTGCAAGGAAAATGTATTGTATGATGTTTTTATTTATCTATAAATCTTATGTACGGACACCGTACAGAGGCGGATTTATTAATAAAAATAATTAAAAGATTAATGTAACTAAATTGTTAGTTACAACTCATAGGATAGGGCTTTTCATAGTGTGAAAATTACAAATGAAAAAGCCACATTTTTCTTAAACATGTCTAAGGACCGACGCCAGACAATCTATACTAATATTATAAATGGGAAAGTGTGTCTGTCTGTATGTTTGTCTTTCTTAGACGGCAAAACGGAGCGACGAATTGACGTGATTTTTTAAGTGGAGATAGTTGAAGGGATGGAGAGTAACATAGGCTACTTTTTGTCTCTTTCTAACTCAAGCGAAGCCGCGGGCAAAAGCTAGTTAAAAAATAAACGCATCGAAATCACTCGTTTAAGCTATTGTGCAGCAGGCAAACATCACAACATAACATAAAACCCATCTTTTTGCGTCGCGCGCGTCGGAAGTTCGGAGGTCATTAATTTTTTTCAACTCGTGAGCTAGTACCTTTTACCATTGTGTTTCTCCGATTGGCTTGCCATCCTGTTGTTATAGAACGGAATTGAATAATTATTTATTAGCACAGAAAGTAGGTACAATACAAAACAAGTATATCACTACGGTTAACTTTACCTAATAAAGTTTTAGAACTAACCAACTGACCTGTAGGTAATTGTTTGGATACAAGATAGGATATAAACCTCATTAAGGGGACTTTTTGTTTTGCCCAAAACAAAAGTAGATGTAAGTAGGTAAACAAACGGCCATTATTGCTGTTAAGATATTGAGTTACCAAACAACTGATAACATTATCTCGACCTAAGTAGGTATAGTGGACCTCTTAATAGCTTTGTCATCGTAAGGTTCAATTTCACTTGTACTTTATAGTATTTCAAGGTATAGTTTTGCTATAAAACCAACGAGGCAGTTGGATATTTTGAACCTTATTGGAATTTTAATTTACTGGGAAGTGTCGTAGAAAGTTGTAAAGTGTTTGCGTGGTCGACTTTGCAATACATAGATGTTTAAACGTTTAAAAGCAGAGGCTTGGCAAGCCAGGAGTTAACAGAATTTCAGCTTATATTTTATTTCTGTTACATTTTAAAAACATCGAGCGGCCTCTCTCTCAAAAAAGTTAAATAAGTACATAATGTTATTCAAATTACTTGTCAGCTTATTCAACTTTGTTTGCTTTTCATTATACGATGGGTAAGGGCACCTGCGTACCTACCTATGTCAGAACGAATATAGTATTATTTTGCTATACATGCTGTTGTAAATAACTTGCATATAAATGATTTCTTTTGAGGTACATGTATATTGTGCAACAGACTTTAAAATAAAGCAATTTAGAAATATTAGCTATGTTTAACTATTTTTCATTGGTTTAATCGTTGACACATTATAATAGTATTGGGTAAACACTCTGTCACTTTATTTAAAAAACATTTCAAAGTAAAATTGAAAACGTTTACGAAAAAAAATAGTGATGCGAATCAAATACGTGCAGCCAAAATAAAAGATTTTATGATCCTGAACCGTCATTTATTGTTTTGTTTGAAGTCTAACATGTTTGTTTTTCGGGATTTTTGGAATTTCGTAAACTACCTCGGTTTGATTACGATAATTTGATATACGTTGCTTTATTTATTTGATATTTTTAAGGCTTCCTATGACAACATTGCTGCATTAACAACAGTAGAAAATATAAGTTTATTTTACATCTTCTTAACTTTGTCTCATTGTTTGAGTAATACAAAAAGGAAATGGCAGACACAAAGGCAAACTTTGTGTTAATTAGAAAGCTAAGGAAATTTTCCAGGAGACTACACTAATAAACCAGAGCAAACCTTTAAAATATAGCTTTGATCATATTAAATAAGATAAATCTCATTATTAATAAACTCAAAAGTTTTCTCAATTAAATCTTTGATGGAATAGGAACTAACCAAATAAGAAATTGATAACTTTAACCGCTCTATCTTAAAAAAAGCTTTTTTCCAAAAAAAAAATAACCATCTTCAAAAACAATAAACATAAAAATAACCAAAATTTTGGAAGTCAATGGCTTTTCTTCTGCCGGTCGATTTGTGTTGCTACCGACTTCTTAGTTTTTCTATAAAAATTGAGGAGTTCCCTCGATTTCGGCATGATACCATCATCAGATCCTGGACCTGATGACAATGGGACCATTTAGGAAGTCTACCCTTTCAAACAAAAAAGAATTGTTCAAATCGGTTGGTAAGGTAAGCTTTGGGTTAAGCTCGCCATTGTACATAAGTCGTTTTACTTGTGCAATAAAGAATAAAGAATAAGAATAAGTGACGGAGATATGCGCGAACAAACATAAAAACATACAAACATCCGAATTGAGAACCTCCTCCTTTTTATAGAAGTCGGTTAAAACAACATACAGACGAATTGAGAACCTCCTTTTTCACTTTCATTGTTAAAATAATGTTAATTAAAAGATGGAATAGACGCAATTCTTGAATCCCTTGTAAAGGGTTGAGCCCCTTCAATCACCTACCAAGAGAGTCTACGGTCAGTAAATAAAAATATTTACATAAATAAAACTTACGTTTATGTAAATAGTCCGCTACTGAATCACAACCATGAACGTTGCGGTTATTCATAGATTCGCGTGTAGTGCCTACCTTACTTAAGTCGAAAGCAAAATCAATTTTCAATTCAGTTGTATATAGGTGGTACACCTATCTACAACCGTATATAGAAAATAAGGATTAAATCCACGCCGCCCATGAATTCGCACTTTATATTCAGAAATTAATTATATGCTTTGTTTGACGCTTAGTCTTCTATTATTTGCTCGTGTACACTCCAGCGCCAGTTTAGTAAATCTACTACAACCAGCTTCTTCTTTTAGCCAATAGCAACAAAAGATAGGTTTTTATTAAAGCTTGTAATAAAATATTATGATACGAGTATAAATTGAAATATATTATGACTGACTGGATTTTTCTACCGGCTCGAATGTTGAATTTCCATTTGCCCTTTTACTACTTTGTGGGTTGAATTTCCAAGAATCCTTTCTTAGTGGATATTTACTCTTCACAAATTACCCTCCAAGTTTCATGTCTCTAGGACCAGCGGTTTGCGTTGTGCGTTAATATCATAGATAACTATTTATTATTAAAGACCACAGAGAAGAAGTACATTTTCTCCACTACCTAAAAGGAAAGAGAATTATCCATACTAATATTATAAATGGGAGAGTGTGTCTGTCTGTATGTTTGTCTTTCTTTCACGGCAAAATGGAGCGACGAATTGACGTGATTTTTTAAGTGGACGTAGTAGAAGGAATGGAGAGTAACATAGGCTACTTTTTGTCTCTTTTTAACGCGAGCGAAGCCGCGGGCAAAAGCTAGTTCAAAATAAAATCGATTTGTATTCTAAGGAAACAGGCTGCAACTAATTACGTCTGTAAATAGAAGCTTCCCATTTCTACTAGCCGTAGCAGCTCCAGTGCATCCTTTACCACTCACGAGATTCTAGATCACAATGACGTAATGTCAAACTTCTGGTTTGAGTCCGCTAACATTATATTTTCCTTCGAATCTACTTCATAAATTTTTTGACTTTTTTATCAAACCACGACTACACAATATTCAAATTTTAGCAAGAAATAACCCTTTTTTACTACCGTTATTGTGTAGGTACCCGGTTTGAAAGGGTTCAAAAAAAAATCTACGTACTTATGTGGCCAGGCATGTGTATTATGACCTGTTTATTTTTCGTTTAACAATATTTTTATCTTACTATTTTGCCTTCTTGTTACAAACTTTTATTTAATAGACATAATAATATATCTCATTTTAATGTTTGCTTGAGGTCCAATAAGTATTATTGTTTAGTAAGTAAGTTAGTGCTATTTGTTAAATACACCTTGCATGCGGTGTTTACCTTTTTGGTTGTGCAGTAGGTCTGTACTTCATATGATTTTGTTTATTTATATTTGTTATCTGTGAGGAGCTGTAGGTGCATCTCAACATTTCTATCACTTGATTGCCTCTATGCATCATGAAAAATAAAAATCTTAGTTTAATGCATATAGCTGTTCTTTATACTGAAACTATCTGTCCCCCGCGGTTTTACCCGCCTTATGTTAGGTTTTTGGTTACTGCTCTACTCCCGTGGGTCACAGCGTGATGTTATGTAGCCTGTGTCTTAATCTGATGTACAAGCTATATTTATGTAAAGTTTCATCAAAATCCGTTTAGTAGATTTTGCACGAAAGAGTAACATACATACAAGTCTTTCCTCTTTATAATATTAGTATAGATACCATGTTTATCCATACTTCCATACTAATACTTTAAATGGGAAAGTGTGTCTGTCTGTCTGTATGTTTGTCTTTCTTTCACGGCAAAACGGAGCGACGGATTGACGTGACTTTTTAAGTGGAGATAGTTGAAGGGATGGCGAGTAACATAGGCTACTTTTTGTCTCTTTCTAACGCGAGCGAAGCCGCGGGCAGAAGCTAGTTATATATATAAACACATACTCATGGGAACCACAGATGCAGGAAACCAGTAAGCGGTTATTCGCATCTGCAGGATCCTTGAGACGGCTGCGGAATTTCCTACCTACTGCTACAAAAATTGCGCTTGCACAATCACTTCTACTTTCTGTCCTTGACTACGCTGATGCCAGCTATCTTGATCTCAGAGAGGACCAACTGAATAAACTTGAGCGTCTTCAGAACGTTTGTATTAGATTCATATTTGGTTTGCGCAAGTATGATCATGTATCAGAATTTCGTATTAAACTCAAGTGGCTTCCAATAAGACTTCGTCGGAATGCTCATATTCTGTCCTTGCTTTTCTGTATCCTTTTCCACCCTACGACCCCTTCTTATCTTAAAGAGCGTTTTCAGTTTATCTGTGAAACACATTCCCGAACTCTTAGATCATCAGAAAACTTAATATTGAAGATGCCAGCCCACTCCATATCTTTTTATGATAAGTCATTTGTGGTTCAAGCTACTCGTCTGTGGAATGCTCTGCCTGTGGCCATTAGACGCGCACAGTCTTTGACTACTTTTAAAAATATGGTTAAAGATCACTACTTGGCTCTTTGACACTGTCATCACTCAGTTAAATTCAATTTTATTTTTATATACTTCTATTGTATCTATGTATTGTTTATGATTTGTATGTATAAAGATATACATGTAATGCACATATAAATAAATATATATATATATATGTATGTATATATCTATATATATATTCATGTACGCCATAGACTACCCGTTACCCATTTTTTGATAATTTAATTCCATCCAAAGGTTGTCTGGAAGAAATTGCTTTTTAGCGATAAGGCCGCCTATTGTACTCTTGCATATTTGTTTGTGTTGTCCTTTACTGTTATTGTCCTATTGGTGTACAATAAAGAATATTCTATCTATCTATCATATGTCCAGGTCAAAACGTTTAGGTAATGATGTCGTGATGGCACAGTAGTTAAGGCGCCATTCTCCTAAGATCTGATAGGTGAGCTTCCAGCGGATTACGGTTGGACTAGAAGCCGACCCTACTATAGTTGTAAAAGTATTAGGGAGAGAATGATAATGTAGGTAAATTTAATGCAGTTATACTCAACAAATTGAGAGGATTTGTTGTACATTTTTTTGATGATATACTAGGTGTATTTTTGGTCTTGCTCAACCCGCTAGGAGATGATTCTAATCATAACTTTTATTATGGAACCAACTCTGAAATCGCGAAAAAAATATCAGCTGTTTCATACCATATGGTCGGGAGGGCATTGAACTTTTCTTAGAAACAGCTGATATTTTTTCCCGCGATTTCAGAGTTGGTTCCAATAAAAGTTGTTTGTTTCAATGGGTAGAATCATCCCCTAGCGGGTTGAGCAAGGCCAAAAATACACCTAGTATTTTTATGGTAACCAGGATTGGATTTCATTTCATTTCTCCAAAGTGCCTTTTTGATCTAATGGAAACTTTGAATGGAATTTTTGAGTTTAAATTCGTAATCAGGAGTTCTACAATCACGATGATAAAATAGTATACACAACAGCGTGCCAGCTTATTATGTATATTATAATATTTAGAAGCTTTTGATCATGCCCCAATAAATGAAAATCTATTTACAGCATTTGTGTATTTACAACCCCTGGCATTGTGTACAAATTCCGGAAAAAGATCTGAGGATCCTGCAAGGTACTTATGGCGTAGCCAATAAAAATACCGAGCTCAGAACGAAAGAGAACAAAACCATTTATTCACATATATTACAGGGGGTCATGAAATGGCGGAGAATCTTAACAGCGACTTTCAGAAAAAACACAAAAAAGTACAACGCCATCTATCGCGCTTGATATAAACAAAAAAATACAAAATGTGTCATTTTGACTTGTTGGCATTTAACACATTGTGTACCAGAAAATAAATGTACCTAAAGGTTTAATGACGCTTAGTATAATTATTTTTCGCATAAGGTTCTACAGGTAAACAAACAACCCAAAGCATTTTCTTAATTGCTTTGCTTAATTAAACAATCTTGTTGATAACTTTTTGAGTTAAATGTTGAAAGTATTATTTATAGGTCACTTGTGCTAAGTATGTCTATTGTATACCCAATGTAAACTGTCATCTTTCACAAAAATATCTAAATAAAAAAACAAGAATGAAGTATTTAAAATATCATAGTCGCTAGTAATTAAATAAGTGGTATGTATCTAGTGAATTCGATATAACATACTGTAAACTTCTGTGGTAAACTAAAGCTTCTTGTGAAAATTTCTCAACTTTTTTATTCAAATACTAGCTTTTGCCCGCGACTTTTTCCGCGTGGAATAATAGTTCCCGTTCCCGGGAGATTTTCGGGATGAAAACTATGCTATGTCCTTTCTCGGGTCCCAGACTATTTCTGTACCAAATTTCATTCTTATCGGTTCAGTGGTTTAGGCGTGAAGAAGAGACAAACAGACAGACAGACAGAGTTACTTTCGCATTTATTAATATTATAAATACTAAGTACTACTAGTACGGAAATACTACGAATTTATTTAAAGTACAAAGTAAGAGGATATCGAAGAACGTAGATTTCCATCGTGTGACGAACATAAATATTTGCGGTCAGCTTCCACTTTTCCTTACCCTCGATGATCACTGGTTAACTTCGCCCCCTCTAGTTGTCACATAATATAAGTATTTATTTGCAAACCAAAAATATCTAAAACATAAATCTCCTGAAACGGAAAGATGTGAGAATTGTGCAAGGAGAAAAGCAAATGTCAGTTTTATCAGCTTCGACCTATCTTGTTGAATATGAACCTAACTTGCAGTTGTTGAGGACTCTATTCAGCATACCCGACAATATTGCATTCAGGTCAAAGTAGCATACGTCCTCCTAGTCGAATAAAAGGAAAAATAAAGCTTGTACAAGCACGGTCTTCGTCTTAAAGTTTATTTGGTGTGATGCATTTGATATGATAAAATGTATTTTTCTATTAGTTGCTAGTTTATGTGTTATGAACAGTGTTTAATAACTGTGTATGTTAAAACAGAAAGAATCATTGTATTATAGCAAAATTATGCTCAAAGCTTTCATGATAATTCAACGTACAAATATAGAAGAAGAACTATATAAGAACTATCCAAAAATAGTCGATATAGTAACGTGGAGTGTTTACAACAAATGGCTGAAATATCTATTACTTAACTTCTCCGTAATTCTGAAATCAAAGTAGTAACAACATCATTGACCTGTTACTACGTGTTCCATCTGTAAGTTTATAGCGGTGAGTCGGCTTTTTAACGTTCGGGTTTATTTCCGAATATAAATCTTCGTTAGGAAACAAGAAAAATAGACTACATCAAAAATACGCGAACTCGATCTTGAGTTCAACGCGATTTTAACGTAATTTGTAAACAAGACATCCGCATTCATTAAACGAAGTACATTTCACCGTAAACACTTCTATTTATAATCATACCGATGCTCAAACCTAAATTATTAGTTTATTAGTTTTTCTTTTACCAAATATTTTTCGTTAGCATTTCGACGGACATGTCTGGTTATCATTTTAATATTTTCGACGAACACCTATTTGCGTGCCCATAACGCTAGATCTGTTTTACATTTTGTCTATTTAGGTTTCTTTTAAAACATTTTTATTACATCTTAGTGTATCAAAAAATACTTAGCTAAAACGATTTTTATTTGCTTCTAGTATATAATAATTATTTTGATGTGGGTACAGGAAATCGCTTATTTCAAGTTTTAATTAGTTTAATCAACTTTATTTCTAGATTTCTGCTGAGATTGGGGCTTTATTGCTTGATGTGTGACTACTAAAACTTTATTTGAGAGCTGAATAATCATAAAACTTTAAACTCGACTAAATTAAATTAAATATTCTTTATTTCAGGAAATTTTTAAACCCATAACATACATAAATTACAAGTATCAAAGACATATAAATTCTAACTAAGTTATAACAATATAAAGGAGAAGGAACTGGCTCCATACATCGCTGGGCCTATAATAACAAGGCCTCACTAAAAGTTTTGTGAAATTTGGCTACCCAAGAAACAAGTTATGTAAATGAAATATATTAAAAGTATTATATTTACGAAATTGCACATCACTGACGAATAACTGTTAAAATTGCCTCATCTTCCAAGACTTTGCATGCAATAGAGTTACTGCGGTCAGTCGCAATCATACAATATTTGATTATAAACACGGCACGAAATTTATTATTATATTGTACACGAACAGTGTTATAAGCACTCCTTGTACTGCCACCAGAGTTGGCTGGTGTAGAACGACTACAGAACGCCTTGAACAGCGTCACTTTTACTTGTTTCGGCAGTGATAAAAACGTCTGGCTAGCATGTTACTTCTACACTGATCTGTCGTTCCATATCCTCGGCATCCAATAAGTGTTCGATTACAATATGCCCGGGATATTTAAACTAGGTAACAATATTAAAGTCGTTCCACATAAATTTATAGGAGGGAGTAACATCAGGGCCTTTTTTGTATTTAAAAATCATATATAAATCATAATTTCAGTTTTATTTACGTTGTATGTTATGTGATGTCGAGTTGCATACTTCTCACATATGTTTATTAACTGCCTAATGCCGTTGACCGACGGGCATAGCAGCACCATGTCGTCTGCATTAACTAAGGTTATTAAAAGTTAATTTACAAAACAATAATAAATGCTCTAAGCAAGATTTCTAAGAAGCAAGACTTAAGCATCATTCTAATCACATAAAACATTGCAAATTGTGTTACGTACATTCATATTTTGATTCAGTTTGTAATCAGTGAAGTGTCTATTTGTCTAATTAAATATTCGTTTATTTCTTTATTCGGAACTTTTGCAGTCTAAAAATACGTTTCACTTCAAACATAATGTTCGGTTTATGACGTTAAAACTCGGCACTCTTACAGAGAGCAGGTCAGTCACTACATAAAGAACATTATGCAATAAAGCAAAATAATATTTTCATTTAAAAAATGCTATCCATTATATCCAAGTAAAACTTTCGCAACTAAGTTAGAGCGCAATCTGAAAGAGAGACGCGGCAACAAGTTGCACGAGGATAAAAGTAAATTACTAATGAAAATATGTAAATTGTTTATGCTCTACACGAGCACGAGTTTGGTGTTTTCCTTACTTATACAAATTGGTATGTTTTGTCTCTTACGTGAATAATAAAAAACTACTGTTAACTACTGTTCTACCGTGGAACTGTTCAGTAGAACTAGTGGAAATACAGAATCCCGATATTTCTACTATTTTGTTATACCTTCTTCTTCTTCCTGCCCTTATCCCACTTTATTTGGGGTCGGCGCAACGTGTCTTTTTCTTCCATACCATCCTGTCACCCGTCATGCTATCACTTACTCCTTTCTCCTTCATATCATTTTGTTATACCTAATATCGTAGTAATAGTAAGAAAAAAAATCTCATAAGTTTTACCGTAGAACTGTTCAGTAGAACTAGCGGGAGCAAACCTAAAGTCTGATTTAAATACATTTCTGGTTGGTATCAAATAAAATAAGAACATGCGGTGGTAAGGAAAATCAGTGAAATTCTGAATGTAATGACTAAGCAATTCTTATTTTTTCCGCTTGTGTAAACTTGACTACTTTTCCCTCGTTATAATTTTATTACTTTGAAACCATATAGACTGACAGATATTTCGAATGGATATCTAAGTTGACACACTCTAGCTCCTTGTGGATCGTGACTGTGACTGGGTTAGTTCATAATGAGATGTAACGTGAAGGGACGCTAGTTAAACTTTTTAGGATAAATACTTATTGTGAAGCTTATTTGCTATATGAAACGGTACACATTCCTGTGTGTGCAGAAGGGGGTGACTTAGATACGTAGATATGTCTAGTCAAGGTATGCAGGCACAAGAGAAAAGTAGGTGCATAATGCTTTAGTTTTTTTTTTGTGGATGGGAAATCATCGAATGACTTCTGAGCCCTTGTGTCAGAGTTTTACCGACTAAAACCCGCCCTTGTTCCTTCAGTTGCTCTTTATGTTCCGGGGTTGCGGTACCTATTAGAACTATTCCGCAACCCCGGCATTGGGCATTGATGATGCTTTAGTAAGCATGTAGGTGTACCTCAAAATATCAACGACTTGCACGCCTCTATGAGCCATGAATAATAAAAATCATAGTTTAATGCAGTATAGAACTGTTCTTAATACTGAGATATAAGACACCGAAACAAAGACATAATTAAGTAGATGATTAAAACATGGAATGTATCACGCAATACAATCTGTCTATGAAAAAGCCGTCCTTTGAGGAAATTTATTATAGAACAGTCCCATCTGCTTCGATGCCTGATCGATTACAGCTTCTGCATAAATGAGTATAGTTACCAAGGAAAGTAGAACTAATAGAATTCTTTGTTTAATGACATGAAATATTTTCCACTGTTCTAATAAAAGACAACTGTTTAAGATGAAAGATGAAAGTAGACTGCACAGCATTTTCACTTAACGAAATATATAAAAGCACTTTGCCTGTATAAAAAGTGTGGATGCAAACAATCATGAAGATCAAATGAAATACGGAATAACAAACGGTTGTAATTTATGTGTTTCGGTTGGTACATTATAATAAATATGAGGAAAAGTAAGAAAAATCTTGGAAAATTACGAGAGAAATCTTTCTCAGAACTCAGTTTGTTATCGCAGATTAGTAATTATGTATACATAATTAATCATCTGAAAAACCGTAATTGTCTTCACCAAGATTCGGTAAAAAAGCAGGTGCAAGGTTGGTTAGCTAACCTTAAACTGAGTGTGGGAAAGTGACTAAGGTATTAACAAATTCGAACATTAAAGTCTCAGTTTATCGTCAATCTCATCTCACAGAATGAGGGCTTTCACTAAAGTATTATTATTATTATTATTTATGGGTTTTTGGACAGTTCATACATAAAAATATCCTCAGACGTTACTTTTTATGTCTAAAAGACATATATGTTCATATCTTGGTGAAATTACACCTCAAAAATAAATTAGGAGACTGACATTAAACTGTCAAAGTTCTAGTCAAAGTCAAAGAATAGCTGGAAGTCTTTGAACGTGAACGGAATTTTTTAAATAAATACCCTGAGACAAACGTATTTGCAATAATGGGCGACTTTCAGTTATCAAATCCTGTCAAATCATATTAGGCCTAATTAATTATTATCTAATAGATTGTTAATAATTAAATGTAATCTGTTTAGGGTAAGGGTAACCACCTCATTAGGGTTTGCATATCAAATTAATTACATTGTTATTAGGTCATCATATCGACCTATGTGTCGTCAACCAGATATATTGAAATCGTTTTCCATCGCGTTGGTAAATATATTACCTCTTCCTGCCTTAACTTCCGATGCAATTGGATTGGTTTCGTGATTTGTACTTGTACCTGGATGATCATTGTTGCGACCTCAACGGCAGTCGACAAGGCACATTTGTTTGTTTCTATACAGCCTAGCTCTCGCTGTCCACATATTCTAGGTTCAGAGGAAGCTGGCAAGATTCGAATGTGGTCTACGGTGGTCTTTCCAAAACCAGTCTCATGCGGTGTCCAAAAGGCCATTTTATTCTTTTGCAAAACGAATTGAGAAAACAACTTGTATACGAGACTGGTATACCATTTCAAATATTGTAGATAGATAGATAGATAGATAGATAATACGTTTATTAATACGTGTATTGAAATTGACCGAGAGAATAACCATTTTGGTCGCTGATGTCGTAGAGACGTAGATAATATAAACATGCTCATTTTCGTGCAATATATATACAATATTCAGGTAATTCAGTAAATGACTAATGAATAGTAATGTAATTAATTATACATATGCTTCTTGTTATTGCATGTTAAAAGCCTTTTCCACGTGTTATCTATAATGATAAGTGATCACAATTTAGCGTCCTCATATATCAAATTATCCCATATGTCCGTTCCAAGTATCCGTCAATGGGGGAGCCACAATATCCATTAATTCATTTCATGTTAAAATCAAATATTATAAGAATAAAGGTGAAAATTATAGGTAAAGCAAAATAATAAGATCAACAAAAAATATATTGCTTTTAAATTAATTTTATATCTTAATATTAATTATCAGTGAATAAAACAAAATTGATTAATGATATTATTGTTCTGTTTTTGTTGATCCTCATTACGATTTCGATGAATTATAATTTTGGCGGTTTATATTTGTGTTTAAGGCAATTAAATCGAAAATTTTTCAAAATCGTAAATAATTATTCTGTTCTGATCTATTCGACAAATCAACCTATAGTATCCGTAGTTACCTACGTGTATGTAATTTATCGTTTATACTCAGATTGAATATAGAAAACCAAATTTCTTTCTTCCTTTCGATATTCTGGTGTGAAAATAATAAGGTGCAAGGTCATACACAATGCGTAGGTACTGTTATGCGATCGTAAACTACACCGAGTTACGACGACTGCTTTGACTCCAGTATTTTACGTTCAAGCCAACATTCTCGCCACGAAAACGTTTTACGATTTTATGCGTTCATAACATTTTTGTTTGGATATATTTTGTTTTACTGATATCTACATTAAGTCACAAGTACGATGTTATTTTATGGGTAGGATATTTTCAAATCGAGATTAGAAGTTTTTTAGCAATGTGTCTTATATATTCAGTACCTTATACCTAATACTTCAATAATGAAAGTTCTTTGAAGTAAATATATCACAATCTGATAACTGTTTTATATTATCGTGTAGAAAAATGGATAGAATGACAACGTAATATTGGTTTATCTTTTCAGGTAACTGGCGAAACAATGTGGAGATAAAATAAGAATCTGGCTCATTATGTTAAATGCCAATAACTTCGACTATGAAACTACGACTTTGTACAGCGTACTCGAAGCATACACCAGCAGAACCGAGCCACAAAATGAAAGTATAACGAACTTCACAATAAACACAACATGGCCAGGCTACGACGTCTGCGACCCTTCCTCGTACCCAGAAGACTTCCTCACATCGACGCTGTTCCACAGCTGCATCTACCTGATGTATTCAATAGTATTTCTAGTAGCACTTATCGGAAACGGATTAGTGTGTTTTGTGGTGCAAACATCACCGCGGATGAAGACTGTGACGAACTACTTTATAGTGAACCTAGCAGTGGGGGACATCCTCATGACACTGTTTTGTGTGCCGTTTACTTTCGTACCCATGTTGATACTTCGGTACTGGCCGTTCGGTTTTGTGATGTGTAAAGTAGTGAACTATACGCAAGCTGTGTCGGTGCTAGTGAGTGCATACACGTTGCTGGCAATTTCCATTGATAGGTACATGGCCATCATGCGACCATTGAGGCCCAGGTTGGGAAAAGCAGCAGCAAAGATGGTAGTGGCCGCGGTATGGCTGGGCGCGTTCACAACAGCGGCGCCCATTGTAGTCGTGTCCAAACTGCAGAGGCCGACGCCGTGGCACCAGATGTGTAAAGCGTAATTATTGAACCATTTTTTCTTAGATAATTAGCATCGCTTCGAGCGCTTGGCATTCATTTTCCTTTCAGACTCAGTAACATAGTTATCCATTATAACATTAATTAACATGAGACGAGACCAAACAAGAGCTACTTGATTAAAAGGAATCATTACTTTGTACTAGTAGTTGCAGTGTGTGTAAAGTTTTTTTTTTTTATAAACTCTTAATTGTTTACGAAACGTTAAATTCGATAAAGTCATATCAAT
Organism: Athetis lepigone; assembly: GCA_033675125.1. Lineage (NCBI taxonomy): Eukaryota > Metazoa > Arthropoda > Insecta > Lepidoptera > Noctuidae > Athetis > Athetis lepigone. The sequence goes on along the minus strand of CM066226.1, from coordinate 9,086,151 downwards.
TATTTTTCCTCTTCACGACGTATTCACAGAGACATATGCCTCGAGGAATGGGAGCACGTTGGCCAGAGTGGTCAGTACACTTGCGCGCTTCTGGTCCTGCAGTTTGCGCTGCCGCTGAGCGCGCTCGTGTGCACGTACGCGCGCATCGCGCACGCCGTGTGGGGAGGGCGCCCGCCGGGGGAGGCCCAGGACGCGAGGGACTCCCGGCTGCAACATTCTAAACGTAAGGTCAGTAGTAGGTAATGTAGCTACACAAAACACAGATGAATTCATGCATTATACCTACCATACGATTATACGAATTCACCGATTGCAATTTAATATTTTCACTAACCGGTCAAATTTTAGCTTACTCCAGGGTTTATCAAAATTTGGGTTTAAAAAAATATGCTATCAAGCTAAAAACGATTATAAAATTGTTTTTTTTTAAATAACTTAATGATTTGTTTGGCGTAATAAATGAAGGTTGTTCTATCAAGTGTGGACTGAAATAACTGATTAAACAGTCAAAATAATATTATAACTTGATTCCATACTAATATTATAAAGAGGAAAACCACTGGACCGATTTTAAAAATTCTTTCACCATTCGAAAGCTAGGTACATTGTCCACGAGTAACATAGGCTATATAATATCACGCTATGTCCCACGGGAGCGAAGCAGTAACCAAAAACCTAATGTAACGTGGGTGAAACCGCGAGGAACAGCTAGTTCCATATAAAACCCATTTTAAGCGCAATGACTGATTCTTAGCACAACTTCTCCTTAGGAACACCTATAACAAGGCAAAGCTGCTTAACCTTTGCATTATTACAGACTCTAACACATCAAGTGTACATATTAGTCTCTAACGCACAATAACTCAGAAATACGTCAAGATATCCATAGTAAAATTTTCAGTAAAACTGAAAGTTTAATATTTACTTTCCATGGCTTGTATGAATCGTAGAAGTTGTAAGATTTGTGTACAATAGTTATTTATTTGTACAGAACGTAAGTACAATTTCTACATGTTAAGCTTAAAATGATTGATAAAACAATTATGAACGATGAACAAACAATCACGTCTATTCGTTAAAATATGAGTACGTTCTTATTTCAGTTCACAAAGAGTAAGTTTGTGACTTACTCTTAAGCCATATTAGTCTATACGAATAATAATAAAGTCATACAGTTTTCGCTTTCCTCTACAAAGGCTTTGAGGAATCGTACGGGATCAAAGTTGTGTAAATGTGAGGTGCTTTCATCAACACTTATAGACTTAGGTATGGAAAAAAAACATGATTTAATTGATTTGAAACTACTTTATTCTTATTTACTTTATATTGTGATAATAATTAATTATTAATAGAGTGTCGTGATGGCTCAGTGGATAAGGCGCCCGCCTCTCGTGTAAGCACTGAGCTGGGATTTGAACCCACAACCTCTTAAGGTTGTGGGTTCGAATCCGGGCAAGTACTAATGTGACTTTTTCAATTCATGTGTACTTTCTAAAGTTTATCTTAGACATCACTGACATCCCGTGCCTCGGAAAGCACGTAAAGCCGTTGGTCCCGGTTGTCATTCGTAGAACTTTGACAGTCGTTACTGGTTAGCCAGAAACTATGACCAGACTAACCAAGAGGTATCGTGTCGCCCAGTTACTGGGTTGTGGAGGTCAGGTAGGCAGTCGCTCCACGTAAAACACCGGTATCCAGCTGAATCCGGTTAGGCTGGCAGCCGACCCCAACACGATTGGGAAAAGGCTAGGGAGATGATGATGAATTAATTATTAATAGATTTTATTATTTTTAGTACAACTGCTTCATGCCCTGGGCTGCCAAGTCTTTATAAAAATATAAATACTTTATATCATAGCTAAACTAAGATTTAAATTACAAAAGTAAGTATTTTATACTGATTCCAGCCAGAGTATTTACAGAACGGTTTACAATAATACTCTGGTTCAAAATATGCTCTTTCTATGAACCTCTGGAACTGACTGTCCACTGTTTGAAAAATAAACTAATTACCTTTAAATTCGTTCTGGAAACCATCAAAACGTTCTTCTAAATCTTGTGTGGTTTTCCACCAGACGTAACTTATTTCAAGTTAATTTGGCATACAACCTATAGACGAGCTACGTCCACCCTTATGAATAAAGGGACTAAAGAAAACATTTAACATTCAGGTTTGACCCAAAACCACTGACATGTTCCTTCCTATGAGTAGGATTGAGGTAAGTTTCTGGAGATTTAACTCAGTGTTAATGTGCACTGACCATAAAACCTTTATCGTATTCTAAGTTTGTTTACCGGTACCGACATACAAAAAAAATATAAAATCTAGCTTTCAAATATTAGAACTTGTCAAAACGCCTACTGACGTAAATATACGCATTAGCGAACTGCCTAGGGCGAAACTTCTGTAAACCGTACAAGGTTTAAGAAATTAACCAACATCATAGAACTATCTAATGTTAAAAATTGTGTTGTATAGAATTAAATGAAGAAGTTAGAAGTTCTCCCGCACCATCGGTATGTTTCCAAACATTTAAGCTCACATTCAAAAGCTTAGGATAATTAATACCTTACAAATGTTAATCTCGATTGGGACTCCGGCTGAGGCTACACTAGTCTGCGACGCGAGCTGCGACACATTAGCGATTGAAACAAATACATGGACGCTCACGTTTATACGGCTACACCGTTCATCAAATACTACTAGCGATCTTTGATTTCTTTCTGCGACAGGAACTACATCACTGTAATCGCGGCACCGGCTACATCGACGTATCAGCGAAATTAAATCGAATATACGACAAACTTTCGCTTATAATGTAGCCATTCCATGTTTATCTAGTTTCGCTCTTCCATTCGCATCGCAAATCGCTGTCCACTGTAGCCTCACCCTCCAAACCGCGAGAGGCAGCAAAACAGTAAAAAAAAAACAACTGCATTACCAGAAGCGTGCGGTGTCTTTGTTTCTGTTATGTTTCATGTATAATTGCCACCAACTTCCGAAATTGCAGTTGGGTTTATTCTTTATTGCACAAGAAAAAAAAAACAATACACAGTCAAAATAGCAAAAAAACATGTGTTATGTATGTACAATGGCGAGCTTGACCCAAAGTTGGGTTATCCAAAGTTGTCTTTTGTGATTATTTAATTATATTTTTTTTATTTCGCCATTTTTTTCAAAGGAATTTTATGGCACCTCATAAGTCGTAATCCGTAAAACAGTTTAACGTGCCATAGAATGAAACTTACAATCATAGCGATTTTACTAAATAGTCGGTTTATTGACTAATCGTAAACACTTTTAGACAAAATTCTAAGACAATTTTCAGATAAAAAGACATGTCCACATTGTTTACCTTTAGTTAATTATCTAAACAAATAGTTTATAGATCAGGTCGTACGCTGGCTTGCACTGAGTTACCATGTTAGTAGTCAGCTGTGCTTTAATTCAGGTTATTGTTTCAGATGATCAAGATGATGGTGATCGTGGTGACAGTATTCACGATGTGCTGGCTGCCTCTCAACATGTTTATTGCAAGTAGTCGCCTTTATTTTATACTCATATTCTCTTATACTAGGTGTATTTTTGGTCTTGTACAACCCGCTAGGAGATGATTCTACCCATGACAACAAACAACTTTTATTATGGAACCAACTCTGAAATCGCGAAAAAAATATCAGCTGTCTCTAACAAAAGTTCAATATTTTTTTCGAGATTTTGGAGTTGGTTCCATAATATGCAATCCTTTTTTAGTTAACAGACTTTGTTATTAAACCTCAAGACGAAACCTGGGTTTTTAATATAAGTCAAAAATCGCTGACCCGCCTTAAACATGCGTGCTTGTCATTGCTCGTGCCTTCTGTGTATAAAGAGGTATTTGCCCTGCAGTAAAACAGTAATACATAGGTATTATTATATTACAGTGTTTGTTACAAACTTGCCGATTTGTTGGCAGTTAGTTAGAGGTCCAAAAGATACAATTATACTCATGACGAGTAGCTAGCTCAAAAAACTATGTGTTCTAATTTTTTTAATTATATCTTCATTGCCTGGACTAAAAAAGAAACCGGCGCATGTGTTATTTCTTCTCTATTTTTGCTCTATTATTTATTATATTATATATTTATATATTATACTATTTATTATATTATATTATTTTTTCTCTATTATTCTCTTTCTGCAGCTATTTTAAGAAAAAGACGACCCTAAAAGTGATTTTTCTAGTCTCTTTGCACTATAACGATTTCATTTCAGTATCTAAAAAACTGGAGATTACTTTGGGAACTTTAAAAATATTACTGTTAACTTTAATCAACGCCAACGCTTCATTTCCTGTATAAATGGAACGATAAGATTTTCTGAAGATAATCGCAATTAAACCAATAAACAAAACAAACTTCCAGCTTTATAATACTAGTACACGCTTGGCTCTTTCATTAATGGGACGGAAAAGGTCCCATCCCATCCAATTATTGCAGATATCGATAAACACTGATTAATTTAAACCTTCGAACGACGTGATTCGAGACACAATAGAAAGACAATAGCAGCCCGACAGCCGGCTGTCGCTTAGTGGTCAAAAGGTTCTATTCATTTGATCTATACCGAACAATGTAACGCCATCTAATGGTAACATCTTACGTTAAATTTCTAGTTTTAATTATTTACAGAATTCAATACGATAATTTGAGGCAGGTGTACCCAAACCGTTACTGGCACTTTCCTCAAAAGGCTAGCCCGAATGTTATTCTGCATGGTTTGTTGCACAAAAATATTGAAATTGTCTGGACTTTAAAAGAGACTATGATCCCTGAGTTTGTTTCGGCGTTTCTTCTCAGAGGTAGTCCAGTTAGGAAATGCTGGCTCCAACTAGCATAAAAAATATGACATATAAAAGTGATTTTAAGATCCTACTTGCAGAATAAACGATTTCATTTCAATAATTAGCGTTACTAAATGATGTATTGAGATAACATGGCAATGAAAGATGCACGTGTGTTTTAATAAAAAATAACATTTTGCATTACTCGTAAAAATTTGTCCTGAAAATGTTTTAACAACGTTTTAAAATAAAATATTATCTTTATTTTTAAAAGAGAGACAGGCTTTTTGATAGTAATCAACGAGCAGCCGAAACTTTTTTTTGTGACGGAAGAAAGCTATTTCATTACTGAATCCTATAAAAACCCAAACGAAATTTCAGTCAGTAGAAATATGAGATAGTAAGTGATAATTATCTTTCACATTATCATTTTGTACTTTAACTTTTAATTTTTTTACTGTTTATACTGTGTTTGTACGCCTTTCTAGGCAAATCAAGTTAAAACTTTTTTTTATTATTATTTACTAGCGACCCGCCCCGGCTTCGCACGGGTGCAATGCTTATGTAAATTATGCATGTTATATACATAAAAACCTTCCTGTTCAATCACTCTATCAAAAAAAAATCTGCTTTAAAATCCATTGCGTAGTTTTAAAGATTAAAGTATACATAGGGACAGACAGCGAAGGCGACTTTCTTTTATTATAATATGTAGTGATAATCAATGAATCATTCCATAGAATTGTAAACCTACGCGTGTTTTTGACTAACAAATATATCTTATCTTGTCAAAATCTAAATAATGTTTCTGCAAAATACTACTACGTACTGTTAATCGACTTTAATCTTATACTCTGTAATAATGGAAGTACCGACACGTGTGAGAAGAGAAATACACAGAAATTCTGATCGAAACTTCAGAATTAAATGTGTTCACAGAACATCCACGTGTAAAACCTGACCTGATCGTAATTACTAGAGAATTATATTCAAGACTAGCTGTTCCTCGCGGTTTCACCCGCATTGCGTTAGGTTTTTGGTTACTGCCTCGCTCCCGTGGGACATAGCGTGATATTATATAGCCTATGTTACTTAGGGATAATGTAGCTTTCGAATGGTGAAAGAATTTTTAAAATCGGTCCTGTAGTTTTTGAGCCTATTCATTACAATCAAACAAACAAAGTTTTCCTCTTTATAATATTAGTATAGATGACAATTCTTGGGAGTATGCAGGAAGTATCCTCCAAGGAAAAATATGTGCCAATAATCTCCCCAGCTTCTCAGAAGAGTAAGGTGGTGCTTCTAACAAATACCTTGTACATCGAAATACATAATATGTATGTTATACTAGTCTTATAAAGCTAAAGCGTTTGCTTGGTTAAACAAGCTAATATCGGAAACTAAATGGTCCGAAATGTAAAACTATTTTTGTGTTGGTCAGCCCATTTATCGATGGGCTGTAATATCACGCTACGACCTACGGATATTTTTATGCGTGTATAATATACACGCATAAAAATATCTAATGCAACATATACACAGCAAGAAATATATAATGCATAGTGACGAGAAAGTAGGTTGTTAACTAGTTACTTAAAATTCATGCCATCTACGCAGGCTACGGCGTAGCATGTTCGTAGCATAATTGGTTTTGTGCTACGAAAGAGCTACGCAGCATAACAAAATTATTTGTCACAGGTTTTGTGGACAATACATGAGGAGGACGATAGATGGGCCACTTGGCCTGGAATGCCATACCTGTGGTTCGCGTGCCACTGGCTGGCGATGTCGCACTCTTGCTACAACCCCATCATATACTGCTACATGAACAACCGGTACAGAAGAGGATTTAAACAGGTAATAGCTAACACTTATTGAATAATATATTTGCTTTCAAATTTAATGAACACCTTTCGTAATTGAATACCACATATTGTAATATACTACCCAATTTTTAATACATAATAAAAAAAATGATTTATTTAGAATGTAGGTCACGTTATAATAAAAATAGCTGTCATACATTATAAAACTGCGCAATTGCACATTTGCCTGAACTAGGTTAAAACCTGTGTCTCAGGCCAGGAATAATGGTAGCTTCTTGTAGTTTTATTTCTGCACTCATTCACATTATAACTGTGAAGTGGTTTGTCATGACGACAGTTTGTAGTTAATTTAATTTAGGTGTTAGGTTCTCAATCGATTTTGAGAGCTTAGCTGAGCCAATCTTTCATTTCTGATTCGAATGTCGAAAATATTAAACGAATCTCCCAGCCACTACAGTTGACGTCATTGGTAAGGTACTTGGGGACACGGCTTCGAATTTCAGGAATAAACTTGAAAACGTTCTTCTGAAATTGATGAAGCTATTACAGTTCCTAGAATGTGGGTAGGTAAATAATATCTTTGGGAACATGAACTTGTCAATTGCCTTTCTAGGTATTAGACAACCTTTAGTTTAGTTTTTCTGTTATTACTCACAAGCAATTCATCAAAAGAAGCATGCTTTATTAACAAAACATTTTTGTCGGTCTTAATCTAATCTAGGCAATTTGAGTTTCATACTATGTGACGTTATGAAAAAAACGTTTTTTTTTTAAATACATGAATGTCTCTTTGGAGTTTTAAGTATCACTTCCTTCCGAGACCAGAGGGCGATACAGGATGAGTCTTCCATACATCTTCTTACGATGCTTGCCGGGCCAGTGGAGGTTCCAGTGAGTCGGAACCGGATGCCGCATAGTTCACGGTGAGTCGGAACTGTCTGCGGTGATGCCCCAGCGAGTCGGGGTGATGCTGCATATGATGCTCCAGTGAGTCGGAGTGATGCAGTGTTGCGTTGTGGCAGGATGCTGCGTGCGTCGACCAGGAGAGAAGTGCGTCTCTGCGTGCTGACCGGCTGAAGTGCAGTGTGCAGTGCCAAAGTCGCTGATGAGGCTGCGGGTGATGACCAGGAATGCGCGTCCGCTGCATGCTAGTGGTCAGGATACCCGATGAAGCCGTGGATGCTGGCTGGCTGTGTGACTCGCTGCTCGAAAGCTCGAGGAAATGATGCGGTGTTGATGACGTCACGAAGGTTGCGCTGACGTTCATGCTCGGGGTCACCAGTTCAGAGGTATGAGGGACAGAGTGTAAAGTCCCGCATCCTCCGTTGAAAAGGGAGGATCCTCCGACCAGACGGGTGTTGTGTCTGGTTCTGCCCGACGGTTCTTGTCGGGATTGTTGTAATCGTTCTAATGTCGCCGATAACTCAGATATCGCGGTGCAGGATCTTCAGTTGTAGTTTGTATGTTCGGCGATAGATGTCGCCACATCTCCTTTTAGCAAATCCAGGGCCCATTGATACTTTCCACCCTATATATTTCTAATTGCTTGTTATCTGTATCTAATTGCCTATGTAATCGGAATATACAATATTCTTTTTTATTTTGTTAGTAGTTCTAATGACACAAAATAAAGGGACAATATGAATTACTTACTAAGTCGAGTGTTATGGGGAATGTTAGATCGTTTGTCGATTTATTATATTTATTATTTAATGCACTTCGAGGAAACGTACCACCCGGGACTATCGGGTTTGGAGTTCATAGCAAACAATCAAGGAACAAGGCTAAGGCTGTATGGCTATTTGTACCCATATTTGAAAAATAAAATATCTTTATCTTATCTTTATCTTTAAGCAGGGCTTTTTCACGGGAATTTTTAGATGAGCGGCATTTTTTGAAATGTATATCTTTTTAAGCTTAATTAAGCAGTTAATTAATAGAGTAACGAGCGCTATTTACTTTAGATCGCGTTACAATAGTTTCTCTTTTAGCTGTTCAAATCAAATGTACATTTTTTTCAATCGGATAAAAAAAACAAGGGTATTTCTGTGGTTTTCTTAACCCACAGCCAGCCATTTTGTTAAAATGTTTTAGTGTTAACTGCCCGAGTGGTGTAAATCCGCTTGTTAAGTGTGTTTTGTGAAAGCACGCGCTTGCGGTGGCCAGCTTAACAAAGGCTCATACACAGGCTGCGAACCTGCGATTCTCAGATTCTTATTATGCTCGATAATCGAACAAACCATAATATTGCCGGCGGATTATTCGTATTAATATAGGGTTCTGATTGTGCTCGATTATCGAACAAACCATAACGGCGGATTTATTCGTGCTAATATTTTACTTTTATATCTTTTTAGGTCTTTGGGTGTTTATTTCGAATACGAATGGACACCTCGTCGCGTCATCGCACTAGCATGTGCGAAGGAGTACAAATGTCGGGTAAGTATTTGAATTTTGCTTAGAATGATATGGGAGGGTTTGTTTGAAGATCAGACTTTTGCTTGTGTAGGGTAAGTTCGCCTGTTCGCGTCCATAGACCAATTCGCGTCCATTTTACGGATCTCCTTCAAAAAATCCTCGAAAATAAGAAAACTTACACACCAGTCAAACGAATAGTCATTACCGGTAATACCTCAATGTATAAGAGACACGCACATAAGGTCAAAAGGTCCGTGCGACAAACCAATCCTGTTTAAAAAAATATTTAGTCCCGGCTGTTTAACAAGAAAGCGCGAGAGCGCGGTTTTTTAGATAAAAAATAGTGTGCAGCGGTGCGTTCGATGATAAGTTTTTTATGGTTTTATGTGAATTTCAGGATTAATAGCTGTTTCAAGACTTTTATAATGAAAATGGAATAATGTTAATCATGAATTTGCTTAGGTTTTTTACATTTAACGATTAAAATAAGGTGGACGCGAATTACTACATCGAATTTACAAAACTTCCACTTTGCGTCCGCAATGGACGCAAACTGTACCTACAGTGGATAATAATAAATCCGATTGCGTCCACTAAGTATTTTAGTTAAATACAATTGTCTTCCCGTTCCCGGGGGTTTCCGGAATGAAACTTATCTATCCTATGTCCTTTCTTGGGTCCCAGACTATATCTGTAACAAATTTCATTCAAATCGGTTCAGTGGTTTTGGCCTGAAGGAGAGACAGACAGGCAAACTGATTATTAATCAAGACTGATATTTAGCAAAAAGAACAAAACTGATTACTGTTTATTGTAAAACGTGCAATCATTATTTATGTACTACTTTTTTTTTATAATATAATAATTCCACAACCCCGGCAGGCATTGGCCCTGTTGGGCCCCTTCATGTGCTGACTCCTTCTCTTTGAGGCGCGCGTGGAACACTAACGCGCCGCCGACGCGGTCCTGGTCCTAGCCGGGCGGCGAGCTACCCATCGCTGCCATCCGCAGAACCGTGCCTACGGTGGCCGGTAGTCGTCTTGCGACTCTCGACGTCGTCGCCTGGGTCTTTGTCCGGGGCGAGAGGCTCGTCGTTGCCTCTCGCGCGCCGCCGCTTCCTTCACTAGCATAACTGCTTCGCAGAAGGAGGCGACCGCATCCCATTCCGTCTCGCCCCGAAGCATGGCCTGAACCAGCGCCGGGCGCGAGAGGTCACCGCCGCCGATCGCCTCTACGAGGACACGTCGATGGTCCGCCCATGCGCGGCACACCTCCACCGTGTGCTCGACCGTGTCCTCCAGGCGACCGTTGCTGCAGTGGTGACACCCAGGCGTCGCTTCCGCTCGAATCCGACACAGGAACCTCCCGAACTGACCATGACCGGTGAGGACCTGTGTCAAGCGAAACGTAAGAGCGCCGTGGCGCGTCTCCAGCCACTCCTCAAAGAGGGGTCTTACCGCCGCTATCACGGCGTGCCCAATTTATGTACTTTTTACAAATATTTTTGTAATTTTTTAATGAAAATAATGTTAATTTTTAGGGTTCCGTACTTTCGTTCCTAGTAAAGGTAAAAACGGAACTCTTATATGATCACTTTGCTGTCCGTCCGACCGCCCGTCTGTCAAGACCCTTTTTCTCTGAAAGGCGTCGTGATATCAAGCTGAAATTAATATCACATGACATAGGTCTGCTAACTCTCAAAGAAGTGTAAAAATTGAATTTCTAAATCAACGCAACAAAAATGTATGGCAGTTTACTTTCCATTTATATTGCACATTTAGACAAAACCTATAAGGTACTTCCAATTGACCTAGAATCATGAAATTTAGCAAGAAGCATTGTCATGTGGCACAAGTAAAGAAAAAGCTCTGAAAACCGTAAACTTGAATGTATTTTACAAAAAAAAAATACGGAACCCTCGTTGCACGAGTCCGACTCGCACCTGACCATTTTTTTGTTATAATTGATATTCATAATAAAGTTTTTTTTTTGTAACTCAGCTTATTTTTACAAATTCTTAAAAATATCACCCCTTTATTCCTTTTCTAAGTGGTTGGACGCAAAATGCTCCACGGGTGGACGCAATTTGGATTTTTTGGACGCAAACTGGGTAAAACGCCTATTTCTGAAACTTTCCTATTTAAAAAAAAATCACTTAAGGTTTCGAACAAAACTGCAAGTAAATCTTAAAATAGACTAATATAACTAACATATCACATATTTTTTTCATAAAAAATAGTTTCACAACAATTTTATTATCGCCGTCAAAGTTGCCAACTGCACTAAATGGACGCGAACAGGCGAAATGACCCTATATTCAGTAATGTTTTTTATCATATAGGTATTCTAACTTTAACATGGCATGATCCATGGGCAGAAACATATACGAACGTATAAAAATCAAGCTACCAATAAAGGTCAAATATTTTTTCCAGAATTCCAGAGTGTTAAGAAATCTGGTAAAGTTTTTAACAAGTCATATTTAAAGTAAAAAATTCACAGTATTCAATATGACAAATATCTTTATAATTGTTCAATTCTTCTTGCGTCAAAAATACATAAACTTTCGATGATAAATGGGCATTTCCAAGATTTACTTCGGCTGTAATAGATTTGACAAAAAAGCTTTCTATTTGTCGTTTCGGACTGTGATTCATCTTCCTGACATAATATTATAAATCTTACACGCCCGTAGCGGCACTAAGACTTCATTAATAATAAAATAAGTAAGAACTCCATGAATAAAATGAGGACCATAATGTATTTGTCCAGTACCAAGTAGGCTTTTAAGTCAATAATTTATGTTGTGGTTATGATTCATGGTTGGTATAAATTGTACAATTATAATAATTCATACTACGTTGTAAATAAAACACAATTTGAGCTATTAAGATCTTTCTCACCAAAGTACTTTGCCGGATGTAATTATAAGCATTGTTAATTGAATTTTTAAATTTAATTTATTCTTCGGAATTGACATCATTTGCAACTGCGATATTAAACAATAACTTAGACGAGGTCGCAGATTAGTATTATTAACTCCAAGCTTTGTTTGATCACCATTTTCTACATTTATCTCCTTGTATACAACTCCTAAATTGTTATGGGAAACAGATTCCCCATAACAATTTATTAGAACGACAAACGACACGGACATGCCAATTGTCATTTAACAAGCGCAACAAGTTACCAGATTTTTTTTTCTAACCACTTTGAAACTAGTGCTTAGGTGTTAAAGATGAAAATCAATTAGGTATAGAAATCTGGCAGATTGTTACAAGCTATTACAGCCTGTCTGTACAATTGGTGAATATAATCAATTAATTACCTTCGACGAGCGCACCCATACGTTGCACGTCGAATTATTACGACCCGACGCAGTATTAATTATTGTTATTAATTAATCTGGTCACGTGTCACCGCCATCTTGTCGTGAGTTATGTATAAATTCCCTATAGTAACTTAAATACGGTGAGGTTAACAAACTTAGTATAATATAGTGCAAAGCTTGTATACCTTAATGAAAGTTCGTGGCTTCTTCTGTAAAAAGAGGCCTTTGCCCTGCAGTGGGACGTTAAAGTGTCAGTCATCGTCTATAATTTGGAATAATTTATCACCCAACTCGCTGGTAATATATTTAGAGAAAATTGGAGGACTTCAAATCATTTAGTTACTTTATTTTTATTTATGTAATTATAATAGTAACGTACACTTGTAATTAAATCAAAATTCTGAAATCACCAATCTCCCTTGAGTAAGCGTGCTAGTCATTCTTGTCTGTGTGAATGATAGAGTCGTGTGTGTCAGAAGAGCCCTTTGCCCTACAGTGGGACAAATAGATTGGTATTTTTGTTGTCAACGTATGTACTCGTAATTGGTCTTATTAGAATACTTAATCAACAAACTCCTTGGAAATCCACTTAGGGAATACAAAGTAAAGTGTTCTCAATGACATTCTCGTTGTGAATGATACTTGTCACTTAAACCTTTTGTCAGATAAATTCTTCTATTGTTCGAGGCGATTTGTTCATGTGTAATATTTTGAGTTAATCTTTTGTTTAAAAGTTGGCTTAGGTTATGTACTTTTATTAAGGAGTCAACGGTTCATACTGTTTCAGGCAGTGTTACTTTTAAGAGTAATTTAATTATCATTTATGCTACGCTGTTAGTAGTGTTTGCCCGCCGGCGGTAGGACAATATCGGCTAGTAAAATATGGTAAAATATGTCAATATTTGAATTGGCTTCATCATTAAAAGCGTGACTATCAATCAGGGCTTGATTTTTTCACTGCTTTGAGAGATAGTAGACCTGAGTATGTGATATTAATTTCAGCTTAATATCTTGACGCGTTTCTAAGAAAAAGGGTATTGAAAGACGAACCAACGGACGGACGGACGGATGTGAACTAGTTACAAATTTACGGTTTTCGGAGTTTTTCCTTTACTTGTGCTACATGACCTAGCTTCTTGCCAAATTTCATGACTCTTGGTCAATGGGAAGTACCCTATAGGTTTTGATTTCCTTGCAAATGTCTAAATATGCAATATAAACCGCCGTATTTTTCTATTGCGTTGATTAGGAAATTTAATTTTTTCACTGCTTTGAGAGATAGCAGACTTGCGTATTTTTTATGACCATTTTAGTAGAAAACTGTTTTGTTTAATTACAAAGCTCCGAGTAGTACTAATTAAGAATTTTTTCTACGAAGTACAAAAAAATTCTACGAAGTCGACTAGTCGTAGAACTTGAATGTTTGAATCTTTTGTATCTTTATTTTAAGGTTCAGAAAAAATAGGATGAAATTCCTTAGCACTTATTGTTTAAAATTAAAGACATGCCAACTTGTATTCTGTATAACGGTAAGCAACACCTTCTTTCCACAACAGTACGTTTTGATTTTTAATATTTAGCAGACAACAATCTCAATTGTTAGTTTCTGAGATGTAATCTGGGCAAATCCCATTACTAAAATTCTTTCACTAATATAGCTGTAGTATTTAGGTAAAGTAAATTATTATTTACATCTACTAAAAAAAATATTTTTTATTTTCACTTAGAATGAAGATGCCAAACAAAAACTTCAATATATAATAATGTATTATAATAGTTTAATATTTTATAAGTAAATTAACGTAAAGGGAACTTTCTTTGAAGTTGTTTCGTCTTCTATAACTACGTCTGACAAAATTGTCAGATTGGTGTGACTTGTTGAAGTTGTTACACAACATGTTGCAAACTATTTTGTTACGACCTAGCTTTATTAAATTATTTCGTGTCTTTTTATGAAGGAAGAACGACTGCTGCTCGTATACCAAATAAATTATAACAAAAAAAGATAGATGCTGAAGTTATTTTTTTTATTATATTACAAAATTTCCTGCGATAGCGGCTTATTTGAATAATTCCGCAAAGTATCGGCTCCCTAATTGAAATTGATTTTCGCGTCGATATCGGCATGAATGAGAATAAAGGGTACTTCTTTCGGCATCGTCATCAGGTTTTTAGTATGCTCTATTTGTGTGAGAAGTGAGAAGCGTCTTTACGCACCTTAAATATGGAAGGTACTTTAGTAATTTCCTACTAGATTGCAGATACTTTGGGTTTACAATATACTTTAGATACTGACTTGAAAATAATGTTTACATTAAAATCTAATTTCTGCTCCCTACGACATTTAAGTCACTCCGGCCACAGTGCCATATTCATCACAAAGCACATTTTCTTGTCAAAACGTGAAGTCAGTCACGCACGACTCCTACGCTACGGTCAGCCGAGCTACACAATGCTTTGTTAAGGTAGCCCACACGCGACGTACCAATCTGATCCTTGTACCTACATACATTTTCTACTAATTTCTGACAGGGACTTTATCCTCGTCAGTCGCGTCTTGTGTACTACAAAACACAATTTTTGGCAAAGGAGAAGCACTCTATGAGTAAAAGGATTTTTGTTTAGTTTAAACATAAAACGAGTTAAGCTCTACTTTAGACGCAGTGTCACACGTCATTTGCACCTGTGTAGCCTGCCTATGTCACCCCTTTGTACCGTTAACGCATTTGGCGGAATAACGTAACAATAAGGCACTCATACTGTCATATTCAGCAGAATAACTATAATTTTGTAATATATGTATTATGTTACCTTGGTTTGTTATTTTTATACACAATTATAAAGGGAAATGGTTTTCTTTGTCGATACACCTATATGCTACATAAAAAATACATGCTGCACATACCTATTATTTTATACTGAATTGAACTTGTCTGCAAGTCAAAGCATTTTGACGCGAAGTGTGAATATAAAAAAGTTTGCAAACAAAGTGTCTTATATTTTTTTCCTATACATTCTCGTTTAGTTTTTCTCAGACGAAGTGTGTAATAAAATTCCCCAAACTCTGATCAGTTATTAAAGTTTGGTAAAACTCATACTAATTTGGCCAGGTTTTGACGATCAACGTCGAAACTTAATCACTTTTAATTACAAGAATTGGCCTTAGTCGTAAAAAAGATCTTATGATTGATGACGAAAATGTCGTGATGACCAAGAGGTTAAGGCGCCCGCATCTCATTCAAGAATCATGGGTTCAAATCCCGGCAAGGGCCAATATGTCTTTTTTCAATTCATATGTACTTTTTAAGTTTATCTTGGACATCACAGACGCAGTGAAGGAAAACATCGTAAGAAAACCTGAATTTATAATAAATATTAAGTTCGAAATTGCAAATCCGCCTTGAGCAAGCGTGTTAATTAATGCTCATGTCTTCTTGATATGAGGCTTTTGCCCTGCAGTACAATTCTCTAAAAAGATTCGAACCGAATTACCTAGAGGTAACACATTTTACCAACTGTGCGCCTAGTAAGCACGCTGACAGCACTTTGTTCTGAGTTGTATGATAGCACCAAATGCGCTGAATGTTATGCGATACAAAATTTTATTGGTTGGATGACATTGGTCAAGTCTGTTATTCCTCAAATCGGCAGTTCATCAATTAGATATTGGTCAAATCTGTAGTTAGTTTTCAAATCGTATGTTTGCCCAATTACGAAATCTGTAAAAATACTGCAATTTGATTAACAGATTGATTTGTGTTCGTCATAGTTTCCCATTACCTCAAATCTGTTTCCATCACAGAGATCGTCGGCGTGAATGGCATGACGCGTCGTGGCACGACAAGCAGCTGCCTAAGCCGGTTGCACCGCGCGCCGACGTGTTCGTCGTGCGCGTCGATGCGACGTGGCCTGACGATAGCCCCTCGCTCGTGCGCCTCGGCCGCGCCCGTGCGCGCCCTGTCAGTGCGCACCCACCTTAACTAATGGACTATAGTGACACTTCAAGACTTCGTGGACACAATTAAATAAATTATGTATTAAATGGGTATGTTTTTTATTTATTTGCATATCAAATTTTTTGCTTTCTTGTTTATTTATTGGTATTGTTCACAGCGTAGTATAAGTATGGCCCCAAAATATATGTGTGATGATATATTTGCCTAAAGTTGAGGTCGACATAAAATGTTAGGAAACATAAAACGAGCAACGTTTAATTTTGCTGATGAGTGAAAAACAGAACAGTCATCGAAATGAAATGTGGACTGTAAAACACATTTTTTAAACAGATGTTCCGCTGTGCTCGTTTGTCTTGTTTAGGAACCATTTCGGCGGGTTTCTGTGATATTTTTATTGTAAGTAACAGTTTATGCCCCTGGGACGTATATTAAAAAGTGTTATATTAGGGTTCTGTACATCTAAATGGAAAATTAAATACTTTTAGCATCACTTATACTGTCTGAACGATGTCTCCTCCCTTCAATTATCACTGAAACTACTGAGTCTAAAGGATTGTAAAAAGAAATGCTGCAGAATAATATACAATACACATAAGGATTCTCACTCTCTTAGTGTGAGAGTCCGATTCTCTCCTGCCTGTTTTTTTATAACTAAGAGCCACCTAATTCTTCATAGGCACATTTAAATAAAATTACACTCATATAAACAAACACGAAACAACTACCTATACGACATATAATTCTTGGAATGTAAAACCACAGGAAATCCGCAAAGTAGCGCAGCAGTTAGCTAACGATCAGTCACGGCTCCAATTAAAGGAGGTAATACATTCAGCTGTACTAGTAATTAAACTGCTATATTATACAGTGGTGTGAGCGAGGCAAGCGATTTTCTACTTAGACATACTCTTTGTAGAACTTGTAGTATACGTCGAATTTCTAATGTACTCGTAAATGTTAGAGTCAAGCATCGAAGCTTCTGCGCTTTGGCTAGTTAAACATAAAGTTCTAAACTAACCGAAATTATTTGATAACATCCGATCCATCCAATCTTTCAACGACCAAGCGACAGCCGGCTGTCGCGCTGCTATCGTCTTTCTATTGTGTCTCAAATCACGTGTGTTTGAAGGTTTAATGGTGATTAACAGGATTACACTTTTCATAATCTCTCCTGGGACATACTACAGTGCTAAACAGATTATTTTAATTCTGAGAAGACAAAATGCGAAACAGATTAAATTGACTTCACGAAAGGTCCAGGTTTTCCTGAAAATATGTTTCGCCAAAATTTAAAATTGTAATTTGTTTTGAGATTTACCGAAAACATTGGCCAATCCGAGGATAAGCCAGTTATTCCGCGCTAATTATCGTCTATCACAGTCTAAAACCGACAGGTAGGTTTTTAACTGTGACATTATAAAAAAAAAACTCTAAAGTCTAAACCTTTAATTAATTCGCTCAACTCATTGTCGACTAAATTTGAACGATAAAATTCGTATGCAGAATTGTTAAAACATCGTCCACTTAGGGAGGTTCCTCAGTCGAGTCACGTACTTCACGATCTACCCTTAGGTCTAGTCGGGTAGCTTGTGAACAGAGATTATATTATAAAAAAACTTTTTTGTTTTAAAAAAACTTTTTTGTTAATTTTGTTGTTTTCTTCATTGTGAGTGATTTCCGTGATTTTAATTATATTTACTTCGTCTTGTATCTTACCCATACTGAAGGTTCGTCCGAGCAGAGTGATGCGGTCTTGGAACTTGACATGCCGTGGGTATTTCAAGGATTTTCTTGAGAAGACCTCGAGTAAGTGTCGTGATGGCCCAGTGGATAAGGCGCCCGCCTCTCGTGTAAGAGGTTGCGGGTTCGAGTCCGGGCAAGTATCAATATGACTTTTTCAAATCATATGTCTGATAGGCAGTCGCTTCACGTAAAACACTGTTATCCACCTGAATCCGGTTAGGCTGGAAGCCGACCCCAACATAGTTGGGAAAAGGCTAGGGAGATGATGATGAACATTGAGTGGAGGACATTTTGAAAACGAGGAGGATGTGAGTATTAAATAATTTATTACTACCATCCTTTTCGCCTCGTTTGGATGGGAGTATTAAATTATTTATTACTCCCATATACGCAAAATTTACAATATGCCAATAAATTATTTATTTTTAGTTTACTTTAATAAGAACTTCGGGTATTATATTATTACATTCTTGTAGGGAACTTAAAATATATACTGAAAAAAAGCGAACCCAATTTACCACTATAGATACCTATTACGTGAGCCGATAACCATAACAGATAGCTGTTTAGGTACTATTTAATATTACCAGGTACAAAAGAAGTATCATAAAATGCATCATCTGTTCATTTCCCACCATTGTTGGGTGAAGTAGACCTCTCCTATATAAATGTGTTAGCGGTACCTATATACTCACAAATCTGCGAGCCCGTTAATGGATTTACTGTTTAAACCGATCTTCATTACTCTTCGTTGAAGTATAATACATACCTATTAC
Organism: Athetis lepigone; assembly: GCA_033675125.1. Lineage (NCBI taxonomy): Eukaryota > Metazoa > Arthropoda > Insecta > Lepidoptera > Noctuidae > Athetis > Athetis lepigone. The sequence continues at coordinate 9,067,278 of CM066226.1, read as the reverse complement.
AGGATACTTGTAATAAAATGATTTATCATCTCAGAAATTACGCGCTTTTGCGACGTAAATCGGCACAGAAACAAATTAAGAAACTCCTTTGTACCAGACCCCTTGAGTGGCAGTAATTTAGTTTCATAATGGTGCCGATTCTCTTGTGCACAAACTAACGTAAATTTAAGTTAAGTGCATCTTTCTCTTTCCATTTCTTATAGAAAAGGACATAAGATACATTTTAGTTTACTCCTGTCAAATTAGACAGCGCCTGATGAAAATTGACGTATATTTAGACGCCATGTTTTTAAATTGCGTCTAAATTATCAATGGAGTGTCTAAATTTGACAGGACTTAACTAATATTTGATCTTCTGTCCTTTTCTTAATTAAAAGGAAAGAGAAAGATGCACTTATCTTAAATTTACGTTAGTTTGTGCACAAGAGAATCGGCACCATTATCTTTTTTAAGGAACATATAGTTAGCGAAAGTAATAAGAACAAAATATTGTTTGCATTAAAATCCAATATTTAGTACAGTAAAAAGCTAACCATTAAGTTTTGACTCAATATAACAGTATTGCCATTAAAATCTACGGGGAATCGCGTTTTGCGCATAAATATAGTATGTTCATAAATTGGTCGCGTTTTCTAGTCGATAATCCTGCATACGACCGAATACGTTCGCTTTCCTAATTAGATTTTCTGATCAGAAATTCAAATTCGGGGAACCTAATAATACATTAGAAAACGATACCATGCCTAAAAAAAGGTATGACAACTGTTGCCTTTTAGACGATACACCAGTCTTTTTATCCAGTATTTTGTACATTTAGCTGGAACAGATAAAAAATACGTACAAATATTAAATAAATTTGGCCTCGACAAAAATTCGGGAATCTATAAACCGAAAATGCACGTGAAGTGGTCAAACAAACTCATTTTAGGGTACCGTAAAAATATTGAAAATAGGTTTTCACTTTCTGATTACAGGCAAATCTGCAAAATATCTATGGCCTGAAATAGCTTGGTAAATCAATTACATTAATTTGAGGTTTAAAAACTCGTTTTTCCATACATTGATTGATATCAGGATAAACTTTTTTGCCAACTACAATTTATTAATTTAAGTTAGTTTTGTCTGGTAAGACAAGTGTGTATTAAACTCACCCAGAGGGTACGAAGCTGGTAGCTGGCTTTAAGTGTTTCGGACCCAAAGGGTAAACAAGGACTTTATTACAAAAAAAAACAAATATTTAAAGGGGCTGCCATAATATACAAGCCTATGTTGTCTCACTGCAAGACAGAGTCCTCCCTTTCTTCCTTTCTACCCTTTCTATCCTGGGCCAGTATAGGCCAGTCCGTCCTCCTAGCATTATTTGCGTCCTGGAGCGGAGTACTGTATTCCTAATGCGGACTGTTATTTTGACTCCCAAAATAATGCGCTCCATTACTCGCTGGCAAACCTCAAGCTTGAAACTCTGCTGAACTGTCAAAAACCAGGTTTGAGCGCCATATGTAAGCATAGACAAAATTCATATGTTCATCAATTTGCGTTTGTGACCAAATTGGCAGGTTTCCTTTCATCAGTACCTTCATCGACCAATAAATCTGCCAGGCGTTTTCAGTGCATCTAGCAAGTTCTTTTTCCTGTATCGTCTAGAACGAGACTAAGCCGATGCAGATGTATTCTGGAACATAAGCAATCTCCACACGCTATACGTACAGTTTTGTTGGAAGCAGCGTCCAATACGTTCGTAGGTACGCAGTGCGTGTTTAATGACTAACAGCGGCTGTAAGTCATAGGTTTTGGCTTCGACATATTTATTTGAAGTACCTCAAAGGCTTCTCAAAGCTCACCTTGTTTAGGTCATTAAATATTTCGCCCAGTTCTACTGCCGAAGATGAAAATAGAACAATTTCGTCGGCGAAACGAAGGTCAGTCAACTTTTTTTCGCTGAGGATAACGCCTTCATCTGCCCAGGTTTCAGACAGGCTTTTAAAAACCTCTTCGAGGGCGGCAGTAACCAGCTTAGGGAAAAGCGGGTATTTTTATAGGTGTGTGCGATTTTGGTATATTGTCGTCAATACATTAACAAAGGAGGTGTCTATTTATTTTATTTTATTGATTTTAGGAAAATTTACTTACAACTAATACAGTCCAGTAGAAAAAAACAATGTGTAAAATAAAGCTAATTACAAGTTCTCACTTATAAGACTCACTATGTTTTGATTGAAGAGTGCCTTAAATAGAGAATGATGATCAATGCTATCAAAAGGTTTGCTTTGTTAGATAAACAGGGATTTAAAATACTAAACATTTTTCTTTATCTTGATCGATTGTAGATGGTTAGGGGTAGAGAAATCCCGTCGGAACCCAGCTTGTTCAGGTGAGAGTAAAGCTGATTTGAAATGCGGATTTCAATAACCTACAGATTTTGTTTGCCGAGTCCCACTCGCATTTGGCTATTTTTTATTTACCATCGACAATATTTACAGTTTGCGGCCAACTATCACAAACTCAAAAACAACACTCCAATACAGTTTTACAATAAACATGAGTCGACCAAATACGAAATGAATTAAACAGGAGTCTGGCTATAATCAGACTTAGGCTTGGTTTAAATTCTAATGGAGTGATGGATGATTCTAAACAGATATTTTCATTGTTATTTTGTTGCTGTTTCAGTGTTTTTTGGTATGACTAAAACATTAATTCTCCTATTATTATAAACTAGCTGTTTCACATTGTTGGCTACTGATAGACTCTCGTAGGTTGTAGCGTGATGTTTACATAGGTAGCCTATAACTTTCCTCGATAACTTCGCTATTTCTGGATTTCTGGATCTGGATGTAATTAGCCTTAATATTGATGATAATATAATTAAATCAGACCTTGAAGTCGCCGCGGCTTTTGAAACGTTCTTTGCAGATATTCCCGTTTCGACTACTAAATGTCTAAATTCATCACCCATAGCTGCAGAAGCTTTACTTAAAGAAAATGTCCCGGCATGTGATTCTGAATTTCAATTCGAGCATGTCACTTGTAAAAATGTAATTAAAACCTTTCACTCATTAAATGTTAAAAAGACTGCAGATTTATGGGATAACTCGGTTGATGTTGCTAAATCTATAATAAATATTGTAGCTCCAACTTTAGCCAATATCTTTAATAATTGTATTGATTGTGGTAAGTTTCCTGACTTAATGAATATAGTAAAATAATACCATTATTTAAATCAGGTAGCACATCTGACCCCAGTAATTATAAACCAATATCAGTGCTACCCACTTTTAGTAAAATTTTTGAAAAACTAATTTTAAATCAAATGCAAATACATTTTAATAAGCTCGAGCTTTTGCATAAAAAACAGTTTGGATTTACCAGGGGTCGTTCAACAACTGATGCTGGTGTTGAACTTTTAGGACATATTTATAATGCATGGGAAGACAAATGCGATGCATTGGGCGTTTTTTGCGACTTGTCCAAGGCATTCGATTGCGTTCTCCATGAAACTTTAATCAGGAAGCTACACCACTATGGAATCCGGGCCTCCTCTCTGAATCTTCTCTCTTCGTACCTGAGTGATAGGATTCAAAGAGTTGATGTGAACGGTAAAAGGTCACCTGGATCTGTTGTGAGAAAGGGGGTCCCCCAGGGCTCAATTCTTGGCCCTTTTTTGTTCCTCATTTATATAAATGACTTGCCTTATCTTATTAAAGATAAGCATGATATAGTGTTGTTCGCAGACGACACTTCACTTTTATTTAAACTAAAACGTCAACAGCTATGTGTTGACGTCATAGATAGTTCACTCGCGTCAATAGTCAACTGGTTCAACGTAAATAATCTACTGCTGAACGAGAAAAAAACTAAACTTGTTAAGTTCACGCTACCAAATGTTAGACAAATAGAAACCAGTGTACTAATAAAGGGACAGGAATTGAAGCCCGAAGATTCCACAGTATTCTTAGGGATAACCTTGGATGCTAAACTTCAGTGGGGCCCTCATATAGATAAATTATCTAAGAAACTTAGCTCTGCAGCATATGCCGTCAGAAAAATTCGTGGTTTAACTGATTTGGAAACAGCCCGATTAGTTTACTTTAGCTATTTTCACAGTTTGATGTCGTACGGCATTCTATTGTGGGGCAACGCAGCCGATATTCAGACTATATTTGTTTTGCAAAAAAGGGCTATTCGTTCAATTTATAAACTGAGTCCTCGACACTCCCTCAGAGACAAATTTAAAGAGGTAAATATTATGACTGTGCCGTGCCAATATATATATGAAAATTTGTTGTAAGTACGCGCATAAAAATATTAATTTGTTTAAAAAATACAGTGATATCCATAATATAAATACAAGAAATAAGGACAAATACATAGTTCCTTCAACTAGGCTTAAGAAAATAGGTGGCTCGTTTAAATGTCAATGTATACGCTTTTATAATAAACTACCCAGACAAATTCAAGAACTTAGCTACTAAATTTAAATTATTTATAAAACGTAAACTTTGTCAGAAAGCTTTTTACTCTGTCAAAGATTACATTGAGGATTCAAATGCTTGGGATTGAGCTGTTTCGATTAATACATTGGCCATTATTTACTTTATTTACATTTCTTTTCTCTTTGACATTTCAATTATTATTTTGACATTTATGTGTACTTTTTAAAGTATATAATCTTTTTTATGTATTTCTATTTGACATTGATGTGTACTTTTTAAAGTATATAATCTTTTTTTATGTATTACTATTTGACATTGATATGTACTTTTTAAAGTATTGTGTATATGTTTTTGTGACATTTATTTTTGTGAATGTGAGGACTATGGAAGTCGTTGGTTTTTTTTTTTTTTTAAATATGCGGTCTGACGGTTTGAGTATTTAATGCGGCCTACCCAAATGTCCTTACTTTGGTACTGTTCGTCAAGACGTTGGGCTCCTTAGTTTTTAGTTGAGCTAAACGACTACTGACAAATGCTTGCACTGTCTGGACAGGTCCACTCAAATCTGTGTCCTTCTCTCAACAAGAGAGTGCCTCAGACATTAACCTCCATGGTTCTCGCACATTTTTGACCAATACGATTGTATGGACTTTAAAAGAGACTTTGACCTCTGAGTTTGTTTCGGATGTTTCTTCTCAGAGCAGTCCAGCTACGAAACACCGGCCCCATCGTTCGCTTAAAATAAATAAAAAAACAAAATATTGACGTGTAAGAGTGAAACAACAACAGAAAGAAACCACTAACATTTATATTTTTATTCTTACAACGACCAACCGACAGCCGGCTGTCGGGCTGCTATTGTCTTTCTATTGTGTCTCAAATCACGTGTGTTCGAAGGATTAAATTAAAAGTCACAAAACCTGTTCACAATAGAGTTCAATTTAGTATTGACATCGTGTAACCCGCACCAGTAACCGTTGAGTGTTGAATTTCGATTATGTATGATATTCTGTAATTAAACCTCGGGTTAACTACTAATTATTACCAAATAGTTAGTCACTAACGAAAACAAAATTAACTAAATATGATAGCTATTTAGGTTATTTTGTAAAAATAATAGAGATCGATTATATGCAGTAAACGAAGACACGGGAGAAATCACGGAGGACAGCTGACAATTGATAAATAAATCTAACATGTGTTCTATATGCCTACAAAAGTAAATAAAATTACATAAAAAGCAATTGTGTGAAAGTAAACACTCCCTCTTGGCTATACACCGGTAAAATACCTTTTTATTATTTTCTTTTCCTGTCTTATCCTACTGCGATATGTTTTGTTAAAAAGCAATATCTGTAGATATAACAAAAAGCTAAATCCATACCTACCGGCCATCAGGGAATACACACTCGACTGTAAATGCTGGATAAAAAAAATGGTAGGTTTTTTATTTTGTGAAAAATCTTTTTGTTACTTTGATAGCTTTATCCAATGATGTTATAAGTAAAAAAGTGTACATAGGTTATATGCAGTCAAAAAGTGGCACATTAAAAGTTTGTCAATTGACAAACATGATATTGAGTATCGCGTTGACATTTGACGTTTATCTCTTTTCCACTCGCACTACTTCAATCATGTCAACCTACTTTGACGTGTAATGTATGTGTGCGTTAGTGTGCCGTTTTTGAAGATAGAATTTCGTTTGGGTAACCTATCTACACTTTTTTACTTAAATTATCATTGAGTTTATCGGTCGGATGACTAACAATTTTTTTTTGTGAAAGTGTATTTCCTTTTGGTTTGATTTCCCCGTTGAAGGAAGTCAAAGATAGCTTTTGTGATTATTACTAGCATCACACATACTAACGAGGAAGATTTGAGGAAGACACATATTTTATTATTATATTCTGGTCTGAAGAGAAAAGTCAAAGACAGCCGTTTTTGGAGTAAAAATCACCGAGCGAAATAACCGAGGCAGACATTAATCGTTAATGCTGCCTAACAAGCGTGCATGACTCAGCTTAGCTTTTGTTGATTTATAATCTCGAAAAACGTCTCTAGGACACTAGTTCTTAGAAGTTTTATTGATTAAAAGCCCCACGATAATTGGGTACCTTTCTAATCAAAAAGTCGTTGTTTAAATGAAAAAAATAAAAGATGTAAATCCAACCCTATTTCTTTTTATATTGTCGCTGAAGAAAATGGTCAATTAACTACATAAAATTTTTTGAATTATTATCCGTACTAATATTATAAATGCGAAAGTAACTCTGTCTGTCTGTCTGTCTGTCTTTCTTTCTGTCTGTCTGTCTGTCTCTTCTTCACGCCTAAACCACTGAACCGATTGTAATGAAATTTGGTACCGATATAGTCTGGGACCCGAGAAAGGACATAGAATAGTTTTCATCCCGGAAATCCCCCGGGGAACGGAAACTATTATTTCATGCGGACGACGTCGCGGGCAAAAGCTAGTACAATAATAATTTAATATTTTACTATAGTTTGCGTACCTACTTAAGTGCCTACTATCTACAGTATCATGAATTTACTTATAACTATTTCGTAATTTTCATTTAGACCTAATCACTGAAAGCTGTTAGCAAATAAAGTTGATGTGTTTCTTACCTGACGACGACTGACTAATGACTGTTGACGGGCTTGTTGGTCTAGTGGTTAGTGACCCTGACTGCTAAGCCGGAGGTCGTGGGTTCGATTCCCACCCAGGACAAACTTTGTGTGATGAGCACGAATGTTTGTTCTGTGCCTGGGTGTGATTTATCTATAATTGTATGTATTTAAAAAATATATAAGTATGTTTATCAGTTGTCTGGTTACTATAGTACACGCTCTGCTTAGTTTGAGATCAGATGGCCGTGTGTAAGTTGTCCAAGGGTATATTATATTATTATATACCTTTATTTTTAGTACTTTGCGGACGAACCTGCGTACCTACTTATCTATACAAGACAGATTACTTAATGAAACTAATGAGTACCTGAATGACGACCCTCTTAATTAAACCTTCGAACATACGTGATTCGAGACACAATACCTATAAAGACAATAGCAGCCCGACAGCCGGCTGTCGCTTGGTCATTGAAACGTACGCAATATTTTTTTTTTGTATAGGTATATTAATTAGTTTGTGTTTATACACAGAATGGTGCAAAGGTTGCTTGATAATTGTATACTTTTAGAATGGCAAGTCAATCTAAATAAATTCAATGATACATCAAAGATATAAAAACGAAGTGTTTAAAAGGGATGTTAAGTAAACATAGTCCGTACTCCGTACCTACACCGAGGTAAACTCAAATATTGTGTGGTTCAATTGACACAGGTCTGTTTTCTTTCGACCCCTAAAAAAATATAAGCATATGATCTGTCTGTATTTTCAATAGGTGACTACGTGGTGAATATAATAATATGTGAGCGCTTTTAATCGTTTTATCATGCAAACGTAACTACGTGAAGTGTGTAAGATCTGCATTGTGGTAACAATTCCGACCACAAGTTAATACATGTAGGGAAAAAAAAATTCAAACATGGCCAGTCACACAGACAGGGTGTGCTCTGCAGAGAATGCTAGAGTAGCCCGCAGCTCGCGGCTATCCTGTCGTCGTGGAGGAAGAAAATCGACAAAAATAAGATTCCAATTATCTGACGACTACTTAGGTCACGTAGTTTCTATTGCGATTAAGCATATCCTGCATATGTACTGACGTTAAATTACGCTGTTAATTGACGGGCTGGATTGTTGTTCTAATGGTTAGAAACCCTGACTGCTAAGCAGGAGGTCGTAGTTCTATTCCCACCCAGGACAAACTTTGTGTGATGAGCATGATTGTTTGTTCTGTGTCTGGGTATATTTATCTACAACTAGCTTTTGCCCGCGACTTCGTCCGCGTGGATTAAGATTTTCCCGCTTTCCTGTTGAATTTTTTTCTTTGCTATAAACCTCACGGAGCCTGAGACCTTTCCAACGAATGCAAAACCGTGGAAATCGGTTCGTCCGTTCTGGAGTTATAGCGTCAGGAAGGAAAACCCGACTTATTTTTATATAGTAGATGTGTATTCATCTATTTATAAATTGTATAAGTCTGTTAATCAGTTGTCTTATTACCATAACACAAGCTCTTCTTAGCTTGGGATCTTACGATGGGATATATATTAATTTATTTACTTATTAACAATTATTGATGTTCCCTGACTGTCTATACAAGGTGTATTTTTGGTCTTGCACAACCCGCTAGGAGACGATTCTACCCATGAAAACAAACAACTTTTATTATGGAACCAACTCTGAAATCACAAAAAAAAAAGACGGGTTGCACTCCGGGAGTGCCGCATGCCGGCAGAAGTGAAAACTTGATTATAGATGTCTACTATCCATCCGTCCTACGCTTTTTCGATCAGGTCACGTGTCCTGACGCGAGTTTAAGATTTTATACCCATTACAGAAAAAGTGCTCAACGCCGCTAAAGAAGTTTTCACTTCAAAAACACATTCGCTCATTTATTTACGAGTGTGCCTTTGGCTCGCCTGCCCCAAGCCATTAGCAGGACCACTATATCTCTCTCTCTCTATCTACAGCAAGCTTATATTAAGCTGTTTCGCCAAGATTTTCCAACACTATTACTCCACGGGTTAAAATATAAACAAAGGACATTGCCATGCGTCCATACATTGTTTGCCTAAGAACCGATAGGGATGTGTTTTTTCATTTTTGGTTCTAAATAATATATGTTTTCGATTGAAACTAAATTAAAACTACGGACACTTGAGACTTCTAAAAGCCATCAAAATACTTAAATATCAACATCATGTCACATCAAAAGTATCATCTATATTTTCGACCAATATATTTGCAACGGCAGAAGTCTTTCCAAGACACTTATTGATGTTCCCTTTCTCTTTTACATGGAGCCAGAAGCTGATCCGCAATTTACACAAAATTTAGGATAATTTTGGGAATCCATGTTAAATCTGCAATGTCCGTTTAATCTCTTGACACCCACCGCCATGCCAGGTCGTCGTTCTTAGTAGGTCCGTACATCAGTCAATCACAGCCGGAGGTCGCTATTTCAAGTGGAAATCACAGTCCGTAGTTTAAGCGAAGTGGGTAGATAAAATCGGAAAGGAATAATAATAAAATGCAAACAACCAGATTACACAGAACCTGGTCAAATGTTGGCATCTGTCAATTCAATTGACGAAAAACAATAGACTAATATGTTGATCTTTTTTTCTAAACAAATGGCTTGTTCATTTGACACAGCGCTTTCAATCGCTTTAATGCCCATTTCACACGAGGGCAGAACAGTGGGCAGAACAGTACTGCTACTGTGTGAACGCACAAAACAGTACTGTTCTGTGCCAGCTTCTTAAAACGATGACTCGTAAATATTATATGTTTCCCACAACCAAACTATATGACGAATGTAAAGTTTTAACCGTGAGGCAACTCTTTATCCTCCTACCTTTCTACAGAAAACCTTCTCATATATGGCTATTAAGCTGTACACATGCAATGGATTACTGTTACTTACCAATTTTTACATATATAACACCTAATATACACACACTGACAATCACAAACATGCACACAACACACATACACACACATGCACGCACTCATGACTCGAGAGTTTATATGAATATAATAATTCAAATCGACACTGTTCTCACTTGTTAAATCTTAGTATATAATCAATTATTTAGTTTAAACCAATGGCTGAACCCTGTCTCTTAAGATACAGGCTAGACCTAGTTTAAGGGATAGAGTCCAATAATGTAGTTCTACATAATTATACAATATAATTCTAAACTGTTTAGTGTAAGCCTTTATGTATAGGTGCACTCTTCCATGTTTTTATGAAATAAATACTTATTATTATTATAACTGTTCTGCCTCACTGTTCTGCCCTCGTGTGAAATGGGCATTATATATTCGTATTAAAACCTTATTCATAGATCAAGCGCTGAGAATATTGAGTTTTTCAATTTCGGTATACATACTTATTTTAATACTTGGCTGCATGAGCTACGATACCTTAGTCTACTACTAACTTCAAATTAAATCAAAATATCTGACACCGGAGATTGAAACGAAATTGAGTTACTTTTTATAATGTTTCTGAAATTAACACCTGTCCATTGTATTGTAATAGTCGTAAAGTACTTTATAAAAAAAAAAACTACTATGACTATGACTATGACTACGACTACGACTACGACTACGACTACGACTACGACTACGACTACGACTACGACCACGACCACGACCACGACTACGACTACGACTACGACTGCGACTACGACTACGACTACGACTACGAGTACGACTACGACTACGACTACGACTACGACTACGACTACGACTACGACTACGACTACGACCACGACCACGACCACGACTACGACTACGACTACGACTACGTAGACACGATAAAAATCTCACACACACTGATACAAGGTACAATTTTCCCGAAAATTGTACCTTGTATCAGTGTGTGTGAGATTTTTATCGCGCGTTCAATTGTTATCCGTCCTACGCTTTTCACGATCAGGGTCACGTGTCCTGACGCGAGTTTAAGATTTTATACCCATTACAGAAAAAGTGCTCAACGCCGCTAAAGAAGTTTTCACTTCAAAAATATCAGCTGATTTTAACAAAAGTTCAATGCCCTACCGACCATAATGTATGCAGCATAAAGCAGTAACCAAAAACGGGGGTAGAACCGCGGAGTCTGCTAGTATTAGATGAAATACTGATATATTTATAATAACAATAAAATACAGATGCAATAAAAACTAAGTAATCATTATTTATACAAAGGTACGTATAAATAGATACCCTTTAAGTTTTCATCAACTGATGCTATACCCACTATGAATATTTCATGAACATACCTATACCTGCTTGGCTCGTATTTTCTTACTTATACCTGGACCTAACCCAATAAAGAATATTTGATAACAAAAATATTTGCCGAATTAAGGAATTTTTTCATATAAAATTTTAAACCTGCCCGACAGCCGGTTATCGCTTGGTCGTCAAACACATGTAATTGTGCTACTATGTATAGCAATATATTACATATATTATGTAATTGTAACTCTAAATACACATTTTAAACTTGCAACAAGTAATTAGTGATCACATACTCATATTTGTTTTAATTTGTGTTGTTACTTCGAGTTTCCTATCCAATTATCTTAATATATATAAATCTCGTGTCACAATGTTTGTCCTCAATGGACTCCTAAACCACTTAACCGATTATAATAAAATTCGCACACCATGTGCAGTTCGATCCAACTTGAGAGATAGGATAGTTTAAATCTCAAATTATAGTCGCAATTTTAATTTATTGCTAATTATTTGTCTGTTATTATTTGACAGTCACAAATAATTTATTAGTAGTTGTTGATTTTGGAATGTTTTACATTGGATCCGACAGACGGCGCTACCATCGCAGTATCAAATTTTAAATAATAATCACTTTCAGATGTCAAAAACATAGACAATGATATTAAAAAGGTTCTATAAGAAAATGCGTAGCAATACTTCTTAACATGTCGGCGCTACCATCGCAGTGTCAAATTTTAAATAATATTCGAATTTTAATTTTAGTCTGTCCCGACAGTTAGCGATGCGATCAAATTAAAAAAAAGTTTTGTTATCATTGTGTTATCTATTATTTTGTTATTGTTGTGTTTTTATTGTGTAATCTTATATCTACCCGTGCGAAGCTGGGACGGGCCGCTAGTATTAAAGTAAAGCTCTAGATCTATCAATTACTTACCTTTATTTTTATTTTTAGTAGGTATCTATGGTTGGTATATTTAGGCAATCTGTACTAAATTACTAAAATAAAGCTAAAGCTTTTATTTGTGTAAAGCGGAATTTTCTGGAATTACTGTTCAGACATAAAAAAAAACCGTTTATCGAGGAAGGTTGTAGACTAAGAAGAGGAGAAGGGATGAAAAAGCTAACTTAACGTGAAACCACGACGGACGTGTTGAATGCAATCACAATAAACAGTGTAAGTAATACTCGATGAATAAAACTGATACTCGCGTAAAATCGTACAACCACGCTGTATTTTTCCAGCTTTTATTAGCGCAACGGGCGAACATATTACCTTGAGTTTCATATTAAAAAACTAAAGCAATAAGACGATATTGTGCTCAGTTTCGGTGTGGTAGTCGGAATACAATAATTTCCGAAGTTGTAACTGTTTACTCGTAATACCACTTAACAAATATCCTGATTTAGCGAATTTGAGTTGAAGTGGCGATGAATTTAACCATGTGGAGCGGTTTATCATCAAAGCACCGAATATTTCACCATAATTCATTCAGTAATTTCGGGGCTCTGTTTTGTTTTATTTATAAAGGCTCTGCCACACAGAAGCGCTTTCGCGTCATATCGTAGATAGATACAATAAAACTTCACTTTTGACTCTCGTTTATTATTATGCCTTTACAGAATAAAAACTATGAACATTCAAGACTGGCAAGTTTCGCGTTGTCTAGTTTTATTCAAATGTAGGTGGTAGTTTTTCAATACTACGCTAACAAATATGCAGAAAAACTTTTACAATACGAGTTTTTAATAAACATTTTGTTATAGTTTTGTTAGTTTTATCTACTACCTGTAATGATCGATATAAATAAACGTTGTTTGACAGAGCAATATGTCACCGTCGCATAAATCTCTAACTACGATGGCAAATAGAGACAGAATATCCATACTAATATTGTAAATGGGAAAGTGTGTCTGTCTGTCTGTCTGCATGTTTGTCTTTCTTTCACGGCAAAACGGAGCGACGAATTGACGTGATTTTTAAGTGGAGATAGTTGAAGGGGTGGAGAGTAACATAGGCTACTTTTTGTCGTTTTCTAACGCGAGCGAAGCCGCGGGCAAAAGCTAGTAGACAATAAATGTTAAAGTACGATACGATAAATAGACATTAGTTTTCTAATTTATATTCAGCTCGTCTTAATACATACAAAGATAAGAAAGATATAGACACAATGTGTTGTTCTGTTTCCCATAAATTACGTAAATAACGAACTTGATAAGTAAACAAATAAGTTACGTTAGAAGTTCTTCACGTTAATTATTAAGTTAATCTTGTAAAGATAATTAACTCTAACCACAAGTTGTCTTCTCTTCTCGTTCAATTAAACTGATCGCGGCGATTAATTAACTGAGTTTGAAAGGAAGTTTCTGAATGATATCTCTATATAGGTTATGAAGTTTTGCAGGTATTTCTTTTCAAAATATCCATAGTAATATTATAAATGGGAAAGTGTGTCTGTCTGTTTGTCTTTCTTTCACGGCAAAACGGAGCGACGGATTGACGTGATTTTTTAAGTGGAGATAGTTGAAGGAATGGCGAGTAACATAGGCTTTTTGTCTCTTTCTAACGCGAGCGAAGCCGTGGGCGGAAGCTAGTAACCTATATATTTAAGGAGTTTTTGTAACAAGATTATATTTTCATGGTCTATTTGAACACTGAACAATCCAATTATTGTTTTGTAGTTTCATCGACATATGTATTTATAAAAACACAAAGAACATTATTTCACTTTATTAAATAAGTCATTCAGCACCTTACACAAGTCTCAAACAATATCAATACCTGACAATGAGACATAAGCTCTAAGCCTAATTTTATTGAATACACATTAATTGATACACAAATGGTCACTAATTAACAATAATTATCACGTACGCAAACTATTGTTTAATTAGGATCAATATTATGTGCGAGCAATCGATCCATAAACATTTCACTATATTGAAAAAGTGTAACGGATTTTAAGGGTTCCATAGCCAATAAGAAATACTTATAATAGTTTTGTCCGTCTATGTTAGTTTTATTTATATGTCTGTACGCAACTTAGCTCAGACTTTTGGTACCTACTAGAAAGCGGTGACTCGGCATTAAAATAATTTACGTACTAACTAATCACGCCGACGCCGACGACAGTGTTAAAATAAAATGCCTGCTGGAAAGAAAGTTCAAAACAACAATTATTTTTATAAATTATAAGAAGATAAACTTGCCTAATTAATTGTGGGACTGTGGTCGTTACTCGTCAGCTTTTTTAAAAAGGGCACGATGGTCTTAGCTACTGTTTTAAGAAAAGTAAAAAGAAAATAATATCGTTAGGTAACCTGAACTTATAGTTAATACAAGTACTAAATCGCCGTTCCGCCTTGAGCAAATGCTCGTGGCTTTTCTATATGAGAACAGGCTTTTACCCTGCAATAGACAGTAGGCTGAAATCCATACTAATATTATAAATGAGAAAGCGTGTCTGTCTGTCTGTATGTTTGTCTTTCTTTCACGGCAAAACGGAGCGACGAATTGACGTGATTTTTTAAGTGGAGATAGTTGAAGGGATGGAGAGTAACATAGGCTACTTGTTATTTATAAAATGTAAATATTTTTAGAAAACTAGCTGTCCCCCGGGGTTTTACCCGCGTTATTTAATGTTTTTGATTAATGCTCCGCTCCCATAGGTTATAGCGTGATATAATGTAGTCTATGTGTTATTCTCATGTATGTATAAGTTATATTACTGTAAAGTTTCATCAATATCCGTTCAGTAGTTTTTGCGTTCTAATATAAACTTTCACATTTATAATATTAGTAGGAAATGGGATTAATTGTATAACATCATTGTCATTGGAAAATTAATTATTTCCAGAAGAACTAGGTTAGAAGTATCAATTCATTGTTTACTTGTATACTACATTATTCGCATCGATCTTTATTTATTTCTGAAACATTAAAAGAAGTGAACTGACAGACACAGAACTGGTGGTAAACAATGTCTATCATACACATACTGTCTGTTTACGTATTATAGGTACCTACCGATTACTTAGAAATAAACACCAAGGTGGTATATTTTCGGAGCTGTTGATACAAATTGCTGAATGAAGGAAATGAATGAAGTATTTGTATAAAATGTTACTTGTGTTGTGGGCGGTACATTATTAGCGCATAATATTGTAATTTACTGGCGGGGTTTGTGACCTCTTGTAATATAAGATTGGTCACGACTTACACAGACTACCGAACTATGAAAAAATACACCTCAAAAATGACGGCACACATTTGCAACCATCGATTAAATCTGTTTTGATACAAGACAAAGCTACTGTGTACGTAATAAACAAAACGACAAGTCTATGAAAAACAATAGAGTTCCAGTCGTATTCCATTTTCTGCGTAGCCCATGTGTAGTTTTGGTAATTGATGGTCTGTTCGACACGGTGGAATAATAGAACAAAACCAAGGGAATACCAGTGATAGATCACAATGTCGCACAACTGTCAACTACAATGGTGAAATAAAGATTGGTACAAAAGTACAATCGACTTTGAATCCATGTCTGTAGGAAAATAAACTAATAGGGGTATTAGTTTATTTTCCTACAGACATTCAAATACAATTGGGTCGTCATTCGCGTAAACATACATACCTAGGTATTAAAAACGTCACTCGTATTGTTATTTTGAGAATTTCAAACCATTTATCGTCGAAGTGGCTCATGATTCCAATTTGTCGACAGTAGTTTTAGTCCTTATCGTTATTTTTTTGTCGTTTTTGGAAATTGTTGCTGCACATTGTTGTATATAAATGCAAACTAACTCACATTTACCAACAACCAGAGTTAAACCAAAATTTTACCTTACATAAATTCCGTTCGTACGGGAATCGCATTTCAGTTCGTATGGAAGGAAGTGTTCACGCATCAAACGCGTGACCATACACATCTACGTGCTGATGTCATCGGCGGCGGCGGCTGAGGCGGCGGGCGCGGGACGGGCATGCAGCCGGGCGACGACGGTCGACGGGCGGTGCGGGGACTTCTACATACGACGGCTTCCGAGGCACACACGTCCCTCTATCGACACCTCACTGTACCGCTACTTATATAATTTCAATACAATTTTAATTTAATATACAGTCCACTCATTTCTGCACTACCCTGAGATCCTGAACATGGTCCTTCGAGCCGGATTGTCCTTCGATGATACATACCTCCACCTGTCACCGGCAGTACTCTCCTGAATTTCAGCGACTCGATTACGTACAAAGGGTTTTAACTTATTTGGTAATGTATTGAGCCATCCCAATACGATCATCGAGTCGCTCCAAAATAGTCGCTTAACTATAGGCATAGTTAAAGATTCTATTACGGTCGTACACAGTCTTGCACCCAATAGCGCAGCACAAAGTTCAAGGCGCGGAATAGTAACAGTCTTTAATGGTGCTACGCGATTCTTGGACACTAAAAGTTGTGTATATACTGAGCCATCACTACCTACTGAGCGAACATAGATGCATGAGCCGTATGCTCTTTCTGACGCATCACAAAAAATGTGCAGCTCATGTTTCACTGCTAGATTGCAGCTGACCCATCGTGGAATCTTTAAATTATTTAAATTGGGAAGTGTGCGAACAAAAGTAGACCACATCTCGGCAATTGCAGGTGAGACTTCATCGTCCCATTCGGATTGTTGAACCCATAGTTGTTGCATTATTAGCTTTGCCTCAACAATACAAGGGCCAACCAAGCCTAATGGATCAAACACCTGACTGATCACTGAAAGAATGTGTCGCTTTGTAATCTTTTTTACTACGGTAATATTAATTAAAAAAGATAAGGTGTCAGTATTACATAGCCATAGCAAACCCAAAGTTTTAGATGACTGAGAGTGAGTGGACAAGTCTAATGAATAAGACTTTTCTGAATCACCTATCGCTTCGAGGATTTCCGGACTATTCGATTGCCACTTTCGCAAGAAAAAATGAGCAGATGACAGAATTGACTTTATTTGTTTTACTTGATCTATAGTTTCCGGAATTGTTGAACCACCACCGAAGTAGTCATCCACATAGAAATCCCTCGAAATCGCAGACCTCACGTTGTCTGTGAAAGCATCGTCGGCAAGACTAACTAGACACTTTGTTGCTAGATAAGGTGCAGATGACGTGCCGTAAGTCACTGTGTTTAGTCTGTATGTTTTTAACGGTTCTTTGGGATCCTTTCTAAAAATAATTTGCAACAACGGTCTTTGTGAATGAGCTACCTCTATGCAGCGATACATTTTTTCTACGTCAGCAGAAACAACGAACTTGTGTTGACGAAATCTTAATAAGATTGAAAACAATTCATCCTGTACCTTGGGCCCTACCATTTGGATGTCGTTCAGAGATACACCAGAAGAAGAAATGGCGGACGCATCAAATACAACCCTCAGCTTCGTTGTCGTACTAGATTCGCGAATTACTCCATGATGAGGTATAAAATATTCGGCGTACTTGTTTGAATGAGGTTTTGACTCTGTTTTAACTTCACTCATATGACCAAGGCGCTCGTACTCATCCATAAAGTCAATGTATTTTGCCTGGAATTCAGGGTCTCGTTGAAAGCGGCGCTCTAGAGACAGAAAACGGTGTTTTGCCATATAATAAGAATCGCCTAATTTGCTTGGATCGGATTTCAGCGGCATAGTAACAACGAATTTACCGTTACCATCACGAATGGTTTTTTCCTTGAAATTTAACTCACAATCTCGTTCCTCTTGAGACATATAGTGCTTAGGAGAGATGGAGTCTAGTTCCCAGAACTTAGATAAATCAGGGTTTCCGATTAAGTTGGTGAAATTACAAAAATGTGAGCCTTTTTTATGAGAACGAAGCCGAGAAACTGGACCAGACACTATCCAACCAAATTTGGTATCACATAGCTTAGGCATGCGCTTGCCTAAATCAATAGTAGCAGTGCCTATGACGCTCCAAAATATTTCTGCGCCTACTAAGATGTCAATGACAGAAGGAATATTAAATGTAGGGTCAGCTAAACGAAGGCCTGACGGAATAGGAATATCTTTCATGTCGACATAAGAGGATGGCATAAATTTAGTAATCTCAGGTAAAATTAGGCAGTCTAAATTAGTCCTATATTCACCATTACAAGACTCAATACAAAGATTGCAAGACTGTGTACTGTAGGAAGACTGTTGGTTGATACCTGTGACAGTGGAGGTAGTTTTACGTCGTAACAAATCCAGTTTGGTGCAGAGGCTCTCCGTCATAAAGTTGGCCGTGCTGCCGTTGTCAAGCAGGACTCGAGCGTTGATCCTCTCACCGCTGTTGCTCACCACCTTCACGATAGCTGTGGACAGCAATACATTGGGTGTACTAGCATGGTGTACAGTATCTGCTGATAAGACGACACTATTTGAAGTATCGATTGGCAAGGCAACACTATTTGATGCTGAAGGCATGGGGTCTTGATAAGGCTGCTCAGTCGGTTCAACATGCAAGAGAGTATTGTGCCTGGCTTTGCAATATTTACAACCGGCCAATCGACATTTCTTGGTTATATGACTAGAGCGCAAACAATTTAGACACACATGTAATTCCTTAGCTTTTTGTATACGTGCTTCAGTAGATAAATCTTTAAATAAATTACAAGTGTATAAAAGATGGTCGTTAGAACATAAGGGACATTTTAATTTATTTTGTAAATTGTTACTATTTGATTTTTTCGTTTCTAAGCTGTTTTGTAAATTAATATTTTTCTTGTCCTTTGTCTCTGAAATAATAAAACTTTTTTGTTTATTATTCGTATTAGTTTTACTTTGATTGACTTCTATGGTTTCTAACAGATCAGCCCTACTGCTAATAAATGAAATTAATTCTGTCAATGTTGGAGACTCCGACAGCGCATTGCGATACTCTTCCCATTTTAAGTTTGTATTTGTGTCTAATTTCCTAGACATCATAAATATTATGAGAGTATCCCAATACTCTGTTGGCTCCTTTAAGTTTTTAAGTGCCCGTATATTTCTATTTACGACATCGATGATACGTCGCAAAGAAGTTGACGATTCCTTATGTATCGGTTCGACGTCAAACAGGGCCTGTACATGATTATTTATAAGAAGGCGATTGTTATTATAGCGATCACACAATAAGTCCCAAGCTACTACATAATTATCACCCTTAAAATCAATATTTTTAACTCGCCCCGGACTAAGACCCAGGCGAAGACGTCGAGAGTCGCAAGACGACTACCGGCCACCGTAGGCGCGGTTCTGCGGATGACGAGCGATGGGTAGCTCGCCGCCCGGCTAGGACCAGGACCGCGTCGACGGTGCGTTAGTGTTCCACGCGCGCCTCAAAGAGGAGTCAGCACAGGAAGGGGCCCAACAGGGCCAACGCCTGCCGGGGTTGCGGAATGTTTCTAATAGTTACCGTGACCCTGGAACATAAAGGGCAATCGAAGGAACATGAGTGGGTTTTAGTCAGTAAGAGTCTGACACGCCCTCCCGCCGCACCCAGGACGGGAGCAGTCATTGGATGATTTCCCACTCACCAAAAAAAATAAAAAAAAAGACCCTGGAGGTAAAAGTTAAAGCTCTCCCGGGATGAATATGAGACAGCATAATTACAAAGAACAGTTAGAAAGAATACAGTAACAAATATGATGAGACGACTATCATTGAAAATTAGTCACGGTCTAGACGCTGAAAATTTGAATAATCTTGAAGATTGAAGATTTGACTTGGACGAACGGCTAGACACCTGAGAGATTATTCGTAATACAGGATCTGTTATCCATTTGACCGCACGTAACGAAAAAATAATACCTAAAAAAAACAAAACTGATATTACGATAAAAAATATCGTATAGATGATTTTTGCACTTATAAAATTACCCAAAGTTCCTAACAAAAGGCGACAAAAGGCAAAGGGTGATCATGCTATTGAGGCACGACCTGCTTTTGTACTAGGTACAGGATTCATATCATACACAACATATCGGTTTTCAATTGAGAAATTCATTAAAGCTAAAACAGAACTAGTTGCTGGAACTGTTATTTTGAAGTGTCGTAGCTATTGGGAAGCAATTAATCTGTACAAAACATGGCGTTTTGAATTAACTTTGTCGCCCTGTTAGCCAGCATTTCGTCCGGTCAAGTACTTGTACAAATAGGTATCTGCTATCTTCCGATTGGAGAGATATGAAGGATAAGCACATTAGACATACCTAATTTCGTATCAAATTTGTCTCTGAAATTACACAAATTTGCGTGGTTTTTGGTATTGTCGGTAGATACTGACTGGTATTGTGTTATACTGTCAATTCTAGGTGATGATGACCTCTTACCATTTTTTTTTTTGGTGAGTGGGAAATCATCAAATGACTAATACCCACTCATGTTCCTTCGGTTGCTCTTTATGTTACGGGGCCACAGTAACTATTAGAACTATTACGCAACCCCGACAGGTATGACCACTTACCATCAAGTGGTTCATTAGCATGTTTGCTATTAAATAATATGAAAAAAAGTAGATACTGCTAGAAGTGCTGACCTGACTGCTCTCCTTTCTAGCTATTTTTAACTTTTAAACATCTTCTCTCAATCTCCATGTCTATTATTAGCAAATGAGTACAAGTATTTTCGTTGCTAAGAATGCCCAAATTGGACCATAAATCAAGGAAAAGCAATAAAGCCAGTCATTCCAGCGCGACTCTTTACGGGTCATCGTAATACAGATAAGGGTCGCGGAGTATACATCTAAATGACCTTTAGAATCAGTGAGTGGAAATACGTTTATGTTTTAAAGCCTTATTGTTTTCTATAGAATTTCAATAATGTTATGTTTATTGTTTTATCCTTTATTGAAACAATGGACCGTTCGTTGATTGTATTCAATTGCCTCGAAAAAGGTTTTTCTATAGTTAGTTAAAATGATAATATCAATTTGGGAAAGCAATTATGATTACACATATTCATATTATATAATAAGCAATTAGTATGTAAAAGGAGAAGGAACCGGCTCCATACATCGCTGGGCGATAGGTAAAATGATTCAAACTAGCCTTATTTGTAGGAGGGTATTATAACATGGCCTCACTAAAAGTTCTGTGAAATTTGGCTATCCAAGAAACAAGTTATGTAAATGAAATATAGTAAAAGTATTATAACATTATGTTTTATTTTATTTACGAAATTGCACATTACTGACGAATAACTGTTAAAATCGTTTCATTTTCCGAGACTCTGCCAGCAATAGAGTTACTGCGGCCAGTCGCAATAATACAATCTTTGAATATAAACATTTAAAATCAAAGCATTCAATTTACAAAACGATCCGTGCCGACAATATCAAATGGCGTAAACCAATGGCGTAAACAGTTGTCCAAAATAGAGAGCTAGGTAATTAGGAGTGGATCTGGTACACTTGCGCGAAAGACATTTGCGCGAAAGACACTTGCGCGCGGACGTTTGGGCGAATGGACACATGCGCGAATGGACGTTTGCGCCCATAGACATTTCCGCGAATGGACACTTGCGCGACTAGACGTTTCCGCGCCAAACCACTTGCGCGAAGCCCTTTGCGCGACGGACACTTGCGCGCCAGACAGTTTCGCGAGAGACGTTTGCGCCCAAACACTTCCGCGACTAGACACTTGCGCGAACTTTTTTCCAAAGGACTTTGGGCAAATTTAAAAATATTATTAAGGGGTACCAATATTTTTTTATTTACTTAGTTTTTATTATATGGCGTCCACATACCTACCGAGGGTGGTAAGTCGTTTTCAAAAGCAAGATGGCGGCCATGATATTTTTCACAAAATACGTCATGGGTGTCAATTTCAAGGTTTTTTAGGGTGCTAAGGTCGAAAATGAGGTCGATTTGAGAATCCAAGATGGCGGCCGTGACCTTTCTAACAATATGCATCATAGGTGTCGTTTTCATAGGTTTTGGGGGTGCTAAGGTCAATAATGAGGTCAATTTGAGAATTCAAGACGGCGGCCGTGACCTTTCTCACAATATGCATCATGGGTGTCGTTTTCATGGTTTTTTGGGGTGCTAAGGTCGAAAATGAGGTCGATTTGAGAATCCAAGATGGCGGCCGTGACCTTTCTCACAATATGCGTCATGGGTGTCGTTTTCATGGTTTTTGGGATGCTAAGGTCGAAAATAAGGTCGATTTGAGAATCCAAGATGGCGGCCGTGACCTTTTACACAATACGCGTCATGGGTGTCGTTTTCATGGTTTTTTGGGGTGCTAAGGTCAATAATGAGGTCAATTTGAGAATTCAAGATGGCGGCCGTGACCTTTCTCACAATATGCATCATGGGTGTCGTTTTCATGGTTTTTTGGGGTGCTAAGGTCAATAATGAGGTCAATTTGAGAATTCAAGATGGCGGCCGTGACCTTTCTCACAATATGCATCATGGGTGTCGTTTTCATGGTTTTTTGGGGTGCTAAGGTCGAAAATGAGGTCGCTTTGAGAATCCAGATGGCGGCCGTGACCTTTCTCACAATATGCGTCATAGGTGTCGTTTTCATGGTTTTTTGGGGTGCTAAGGTCGAGAATGAGGTCGATTTGAGAATCCAAGATGGCGGCCGTGACCTTTCTCACAATATGCGTCATGGGTGTCGTTTTCATGGTTTTTTGAGGTGCTAAGGTCGAAAATGAGGTCGATTTGAGAATCAAAGATGGCGGCCGTGACCTTTCTCACAATATGCATCTTGGGTGTCGTTTACATGGTTTTTTGGGGTGCTAAGGTCGAAAATGAGGTCGATTTGAGAATCCAAGATGGCGGCCGTGACCTTTCTCACAATATGCATCATGGGTGTCGTTTTCATGGTTTTTTGGGGTGCTAAGGTCGAAAATGAGGTCGATTTGAGAATCCAAGATGGCGGCCGTGACCTTTCTCACAATATGCGTCATGGGTGTCGTTTTCATGGTTTTTTGGGATGCTAAGGTCGAAAATAAGGTCGATTTGAGAATCCAAGATGGCGGCCGTGACCTTTTACACAATACGCGTCATGGGTGTCGTTTTCATGGTTTTTTGGGGTGCTAAGGTCAATAATGAGGTCAATTTGAGAATTCAAGATGGCGGCCGTGATCTTTCTCACAATATGCATCATGGGTGTCGTTTTCATGGTTTTTTGGGGTGCTAAGGTCAATAATGAAGTCAATTTGAGAATCCAAGATGGCGGCCGTGACCTTTCTCACAATATGCATTATGAGTGTCGTTTTCATGGTTTTTGGGGTGCTAAGGTCGAAAATGAGGTCGATTTGAGAATCCAAGATGGCGGCCGTGACCTTTCTCACTATATGCGTCATGGGTGTCGTTTTTATGGTTTTTTGGGGTGCTAAGGTCGAAAATGAGGTCGATTTGAGAATCCAAGATGGCGGCATTCAAGCTGGCGGCCGTGACCTTTCTCACAATATGCGTCAAAAACGACACCCATGATGCATATTGTGAGAAAGGTCACGGCCGCCATCTTGGATTCTCAAATCGACCTCATTTTCGACCTTAGCACCCCAAGAAACCATGAAAACGACACCCATGACGCATATTGTGAGAAAGGTCACGGCCGCCATCTTGGATTCTCAAATCGACCTCATTTTCGACCATAGCACCCCAAAAAACCATGTAAACGACACCCATGATGCATATTGTGAGAAAGGTCACAGCCGCCATCTTGGATTCTCAAATCGACCTCATTTTCGACCTTAGCACCCCAAAAAACCATGAAAACGACACCCATGATGCATATTGTTAGAAAGGTCACGGCCGCCATCTTGGATGCCGCCATCTTGGATACTTAAATCGACCTCATTTTCGACCTTAGCACCCCAAAAAACCATGAAAACGACACCCATGATGCATATTGTTAGAAAGGTCACGGCCGCCATCTTGGATTCTCAAATCGACCTCATTTTCGACCTTAGCACCCCAAAAAACCATGAAAACGACACCCATGATGCATATTGTTAGAAAGGTCACGGCCGCCATCTTGGATTCTCAAATCGACCTCATTTTCGACCTTAGCACCCAAAAAAACCATGAAAACGACACCCATGATGCATATTGTTAGAAAGGTCACGGCCGCCATCTTGGATTCTCAAATCGACCTCATTTTCGACCTTAGCACCCCAAGAAACCATGAAAACGACACCCATGACGCATATTGTGAGAAAGGTCACGGCCGCCATCTTGGATTCTCAAATCGACCTCATTTTCGACCATAGCACCCCAAAAAACCATGTAAACGACACCCATGATGCATATTGTGAGAAAGGTCACGGCCGCCATCTTGGATTCTCAAATCGACCTCATTTTCGACCTTAGCACCCCAAAAAACCATAAAAACGACACCCATGACGCATATAGTGAGAAAGGTCACGGCCGCCATCTTGGATTCTCAAATCGACCTCATTTTCGACCTTAGCACCCCAAAAAAACATGAAAACGACACCCATAATGCATATTGTGAGAAAGGTCACGGCCGCCATCTTGGATTCTCAAATTGACTTCATTATTGACCTTAGCACCCCAAAAAACCATGAAAACGACACCCATGATGCATATTGTGAGAAAGGTCACGGCCGCCATCTTGAATTCTCAAATTGACCTCATTATTGACCTTAGCACCCCAAAAAACCATGAAAACGACACCCATGACGCGTATTGTGTAAAAGGTCACGGCCGCCATCTTGGATTCTCAAATCGACCTTATTTTCGACCTTAGCATCCCAAAAACCATGAAAACGACACCCATGACGCATATTGTGAGAAAGGTCACGGCCGCCATCTTGGATTCTCAAATCGACCTCATTTTCGACGTTAGCACCCCAAAAAACCATGAAAACGACACCCATGATGCATATTGTGAGAAAGGTCACGGCCGCCGTCTTGAATTCTCAAATTGACCTCATTATTGACCTTAGCACCCCCAAAACCTATGAAAACGACACCTATGATGCATATTGTTAGAAAGGTCACGGCCGCCATCTTGGATTCTCAAATCGACCTCATTTTCGACCTTAGCACCCTAAAAAACCTTGAAATTGACACCCATGACGTATTTTGTGAAAAATATCATGGCCGCCATCTTGCTTTTGAAAACGACTTACCACCCTCGGTAGGTATGTGGACGCCATATAATAAAAACTAAGTAAATAAAAAAATATTGGTACCCCTTAATAATATTTTTAAATTTGCCCAAAGTCCTTTGGAAAAAAGTTCGCGCAAGTGTCTAGTCGCGGAAGTGTTTGGGCGCAAACGTCTCTCGCGAAACTGTCTGGCGCGCAAGTGTCCGTCGCGCAAAGGGCTTCGCGCAAGTGGTTTGGCGCGGAAACGTCTAGTCGCGCAAGTGTCCATTCGCGGAAATGTCTATGGGCGCAAACGTCCATTCGCGCATGTGTCCATTCGCCCAAACGGCCGCGCGCAAGTGTCTTTCGCGCAAATGTCTTTCGCGCATGTGTCCTGATACCATTAGGAGTAACAAGATCCGTCAAATATTCCGTTATAATATGCAAAGTCAAAGTAATATAAATATAATATGTAAACAATAAAACAAGGAAAATACGTGCGCTCGCAGAACGAAAGAAAACGAACGCTGAACTGTACAAGACAGGTTTTCGATTTTTTGAATTTTTAGGTTCGGAGAGGTAAAGGGGGCTCCCCAAACCCCCCCAAACCCCTTTCCAAACTAAAAAGACGAATACTTTTAAAGATATAAGGGTAAATATGTACGATACCGGATTGGCAAATTAAAGGCTCGTGAGGGTCTCCGGCGCTGCGTGTGGGGGTGTTACGCTACAGGCACTGCAGAAACTTCAAGATGCAAAGTTTAGACACACGCACACGTATAATTTTCTAAAGAAATATATTTCACAACTTTTTCACATAATCGTCTGTTTGTTTGACCACAGACAATAAATAATATATCGCGCGTAAAATGCAAAATTTAAAAAAAGTTCTTTTTTTAGCACCCACCACTAGTAGATTAAGTTTAAATTCTGATTTAAAAACCAATGACAATATTACACAATATTTTTATAAAAAAGTGTTAGTCTATATCGAAATGGTTGGTTAGGTAACCTAACCAGCCATTTTAGAACTGTGACCACACAACGCGCGCAGGTTTCCTCTTTTGCATAGCAAACATTCTGGTTGCTCTGTATGTACAATAAAAATACGTGGCGTCGGGGGTCAAAAGAGTTCAGCAAAGATATTTTTGGAATTTCTTTATTAGATATTATTATTTTTGCATCCGACATTATATTAGATCCTATACCTAGTTTGAGTGTGAGTTTCGCATTTTAGGCGCCAAAACTTATGTGTTGTCTGTGGTCATAGTCAAAATATAATAGTTGTGCAAGTTGAAAGTGTCGTAAAAAATTACGAAAAAATAAGTTTTTTTTTCTGGAAACTATGTGTGTCCGTGTGTCTAAACTATGGATCTTGCAGTTCTTGGAGTTTGTTTGTATGAGCTCAACTTTCCGAAGCCCCATAGACCTTCACAAGCCTTAAAATTGGCAATCCGGTATCGTACATATTTATCATTATATCTCTAAAAGTAAGCGTTTTCTTAGTTTGGGAAGGGGTTTGGGGGGTTTAGGGAACCCCCTTTACACCTCCCAACCTAAAAAAAAATCTTGTAAAAATCTCGAAAATCTGTCTTGTACAGTTTTACCAAAAAACAAACCAAACGAACAGTCAGTGACTGACGGATGTCAGGCACCAGTAAGGGCTGTTGATAAAATATATGGCAGAATTGTGGTGTCTTTTCCACAAAGGCCATTCATTAAGAGTTGAAGTTGATAAAATTATATAGAATCGATAGTTAATATTTCAAAAAAAGGTTCTATTTTCAATTTTTTGTTGACAATTGTTAAAACTATAACATTATCGTAAACTTAATCTATTGTAGGTACTTGCTTTATTTACACTATAAAATGTTTTTCCACATTACCATAATAATATATATCAAGAAGAAATTTAACTACAACAATTTGTGTGGTTTTACTTATTTAGTGGTACGCCCAGAAAATAAGTTTTACTTATTTGATGATAAAATTATTATATCATTCGATATTTATCAAAGTAACGATATTTTAATTTAATAAAAACTGTGTATTTTTTAATCTGCAAAACCTTTTAGGAGGCAGTTACGTTAGTGATTAACAATAAAATGGCTAGGATTTTTTTATTAAACTTTATATCGGTATGAAACTATCGTTCTTAAAATGCAGCGAGTCTGGAACCAGCCTATGACAGAACGGTCACACACATAAACAAACGCTAACGATAATTTCATACGTTCAAAGCATGTACAAGGTTTATTACGGGAGTCATTTTGAAAAACAGTCAATCAAAGTTATAAAAAAAAACAAGTATTATTGATTGTTGACCAGATAACGTATGACTATTAACGAGGCTTTGCAGTTTCAAAAATGCACCTTATCGAACTAAAACTCTAATCATTTATTCCATTTACAGGTAACAAACTCAGATGATGTATTTATATTTGAAAAATCTATATATAGAAAATGAGATATTTATATCAAGATATTTATTTATTTATTAATTTATTAACTTAATTTAAGTTTCTCGGATGTAACAGTGTACTATTTCCTTCCTACCTTTCCTTTCCAGTACACTGTTACATCTGTATTCTTCTTTAAGTATACGAATGTAACAGTGTACTATTTCCTAAACTATAACAGCCAACCTCCAGTTCGGAAACAGCTTTTACATGTTTTAAATTCTTGACAATCCGCGCTGACAAGCGTAGGCTCGTCAGCGCGGATTGTCAAGAATTTTGTAATATCACACGCTAAGCTTGCACTACTGCAAGCGTAGCGTGCGATATTACAATCAACAGATACGCAAAACTCAATATTGATTGATACCTTGAACTATTCCTCGGCTATTCAACGAATACTTCAAGATATTAGTATCGATATGATTAAATGTTAACAATTGTCGAAACTTACTGAGGAAGATTGTAGGGATAGAAACTAAAAAAAACGAAGTGTGGATTGTTATAAAGGTGAATTGAAGATAAAGAATACCCATTTCCAGCTTTGCTGCTCTCTAAATTGTGAACGAGCTAGAAAACGCCCATTTTCACGCATCACAATATTTGAACTTGTTTTACCTAGGTTGTTGATAGCTAGACTCGTATCGTCCTAAAATTGATAGATACTTCGTTTTTGGAATTTAATAAAAAGACGGTACGTGCGTGTCAGACGACGTACAATGTGTCACAGACGGACATGGCGTAACTATTACGGTAGTTAACAAAAAAAATCTTCTAAAATAGGTAAAACTTTAAAACTGTTTATTTACTAGCCCCTTCGCACGAGTGTTACAAATGGTTGAAACATAAGCTAGTTGAAAAGATCCAAGCGAACAGACACCGTAAGCGACTTCATTTTATACTAGGTTTGTAAAGATAACATGCATTAAGCGCGGTAAATAACACTCGTAAAATCAGAGTTCAAAGTTCAGTTCTATTGTGGCCTTCATAGCCACGAAGGTGCGCCCTATTCTACGGCAGTTATGGGTGAGTTATAAACCCAAATGTGATTTGCTCATAAATCCTAACACTCTAATAAAATAACCATTTTTAAAAGGGGCTATAATATTATCTTGTGAATACCAATACTCACCGATCTGATACTTAGTCTGCTTTTTACTGCCATCTTTTTTGCGAACATTCAATGAGTTTCTTCTTTCATGTCAAAATGTAATAGCGACCTAAATCGTAACGTAAAATTGCAAATGCTCTACTTACGCTAGATAATAAGATAAGAATTTATGTTGATACGATCAATGGATTCGAAACGCAAACGTCCATAAGGGCTCATTCTTTCAAAGAATTTTGGGCGCGCGCTGTCAAGTATAGTGTGCTGTAGACACTTTGTTGTATCTACAAATACCCATTTTACACATAATATTTCTTTACTAAAAATCCTACTAGGATGAAGAAAATCGAGAATCAAAAATACTTATCTGTGAGTGAGCTCGTGCTAGGTGCTAATGACAATTTGAACACAATGAAGTTTTGTTTAGTTTAGTGTTTGTTACTTACTTGATCCGACTGCAAAGCACTTCTTGGGTAGGGGTGTTTGTGCACACAGTAGCAGAACTAGAATGCAACCCGAGCAATACATTGTTCGGTCATTCTCCGATTCGGCGTTATTTGCCTAATTACCGTAACCATTTTTATTTTTCACTGATTTACCCTAAACTCATTAAAATATGAAACTAGTAAAAAATACGAATTCAATAATAAATGAGGCATGTTTTAAATAATGGTAGTTTTCTAGTTATTGAGACTTAAAAAAATTATGAGTACGGTAATTAGAAAAGTTTAATATCTTATGCCACGGTAATTAGAAAACACTGACAATTTTAAGTAAAATGTGATATAATATAATAAAAATAACACACATTAATAATTTGTATACATCGATTTATATAAAATGAATCCCTATTTCCCTTTATTATCTTTGGACCGATTTCACTAAATCTTTGTTGTGTTTGTTATTGTTTGGAGAAGGTTCTTATGGAAAAAAAAATTGAAAATTAAAAGGGTACTTTAGAGTAGTGTAGGTTAGAGTAGAGTAGGGTAGAGTGGGATATAGTTGGGTAGGCTAGAGCAGGCTAAAGTGGGATATAGTAGGGTAGGCTAGAGTAGGGTATAGTAGGAGTGAAGCCGCGGGTTCGTTTTCGCGTTATTTTCATACAGATTATTTACATGTTTAAATATTGATATAAAAAAACAAAAACATGTAAGAATATAAAAAACAGTAGCCCAACGGCATCGGGAACAGGGTCCCAGCTACCGGTGATCAGGGCTTCAGAGAGAAGAACTTCCTAACGATGCGAGCCGTGTCCAAAAGCTTCTAAATGAAGCCCTAGATCCAGCCATCTGACGAGAGCCTCCTTAGGTGTTGGTCGAGACTCTTGGCTATTAAACCATTGGCAGAAACAACTATCGGCACATGACCGTTGAGTCCACATTCAACATGTCAACAATCTCGCGAGCCAAGTCGATACTTAATTTTTATTATCTTTCTCGGTCTTCACAAGGTTCTTGTCACGCGGGACCGTTACGTCAACGAGCATTGCGCGCCGCTCCAATCGATCCACCACCACTATATCAGGCTTGTTTGCTACAACAGTCCTTTCAGTGATGATGTATCGACCCCAGTACAATGTGACATTGCCATCTTCAGATTCTACGAGGCCGTATCTCAGAGCAAGTTGCTGATTGATAATCCTGGCTACTAGGTTGTGCCCATTCAAGTCCTCTTTGTTAGCAAGACGAGAATAATCAGAGATAGTGTGTCGAATCGTTCTCCCGGCAGGTGACACGCCCGACATAAGTTAACCGTACCATCTTTCACAATAAATTCCCGATAATTCTTTGTCATGATAACATTATCCATAATTGTACAGATTTGAGGAAAACCTTCGGTTTCCCCAAATAGGTCACCAAATTGTAGCTACTAAAGTGACACTAAAAAGTCTACATCGGGCCCATGCAGGGCCCGGAAAAACCACCCGTGTAGCGCCTCACTCTACCATACTTCCTCACGATCCTTTGCCTCAAGCACTACAAGTTTGCGCCAGTTCTCTTTAGTTAAGGAGAGCGGAGTGAGGTTCTTGACCACAGTGACCACATCTCGTATTCTCGGTGCTGACGTGGGGAACCACGTCAGCTTTAAGGAAATAATCCCGGAGATACAACCTCCGGGTCTCGCGGTTGAGGAGAGACTTAGCATTAAGAAAGCCTCGTCCTCCACATATCCGCGGGATTATATATATATCCCGCGGATATGCCTCATCAACTCATCACTGATGATCACGGGTGATGCTCAAGCGCGCTTTGCATGTAGATTGACTTCTGTACCCATCTATTTTGAGACTACAGTTAGTAAATAAGAATTAATTTTTCATACAACGGTAATTATAAACATACGGTAATTAGTATATGGTAATTAGAAAACGATAGATTTTCTTAAAAATTTCGAAAACCAACAAAATATGCAAATACTAGGTTATTACAACATACGGAGGCCAAAGTACTGCCTCGATTTACATGATCAACTTAGGTCTAACTTAAAAAATCAAATTTATATAATGTGAAACGGTAATTAGAAAAGTTTGTAACCAAGGTTACGGTAATTATATACAAGAGCGCTTTATTAACGGTACACTAACGTTAGAGACGTGCAACTGCTGGTGTTTCGCGGTACACATGGAGGAGACGAGACGAGTTCGGAAGTGGTGTGCCAAATCCTGTTTTTTAGGGGTGTGCACTCGAGAACAGAATATGTCACGGTAATTATAACTTTCCATCGGACGTCCGATAATTTAATGATAATTATTTATAGACTGGTTCTAGTGAGTCAATATTTTACTATGCGATTCACGTTGTTTAACACCATTTAAAATGTTGAATAGATCAAAGTAAACCTCTAAGTCATAAAAATTACAAGTAAGTTTTAACATTAAGACAGTGTGCGGACACGTTACGGTAATTAGAGAACAGAGGTTTTTGAACTTAGATTAAATTAATTTAGTCTTAAATACTTTAAACAGAAGCCTGTGTTTTTGTTTATGGCTAGATAGGGATGCTATCTAACATATAAAAAATATTGGACGATTGAATATGATAAAAGTACGGATTATTCAAGCCCGGACACGTAAAATTTGCTTATCGGAGAATGGCCGTGTTACGGTTTCCACATTACGCGAGAAAGCTTTCTAAGTAACGTAGAAATAAGGTGCTGAGAAACAGGAAATCATTAGTATGGCTTTGGCATATAAAGTTTGAACTAAATCAGTTCAGAAGTACTATAGCGGTGTAAGATATACTGCAGGTCTGGATGACAGTAATTTAAAAAAAAAATTCAGTATGTACGAAAATATTGATGCAGAACCTCCCAGACCACCATTTCAGTTCTCCGACTTTTGTTGCTCCACAAAAATTTTACTTTCATGAAAAAATAACAAATATGGGTGTTACCAATTATTAGTTAAATAAAGTTGATTTACATATTTATGTATACCAACTTTAACTCAAAATGAGTTCTTCATCATCATTAACAGCCTATGTCAATAAACTGCTGGACAATATACCTCTCCCACACAATCTCTTTGTAACTAAATTAATAACGTGAAACTAATTCAATATGCCAAATGTAAATAACGTTAATATTCAACATTTACAGTTCAATCCATACTAATATTATAAATGCGAAAGTAACTCTATCTGTCTTTCTGTCTGTCTCTATACCACTGAACCGATTTTATTGAAACTTGGTACAGATATAGTTTGGGTCCCGAGAAAGGACATAGGATACTTTTTATCCCGGAAATCCCCCGGGAACGGGAACTATTATTCCACGCAATCAAAGTCGCGGGCAAAAGCTAGTACTTAATAATTCGCGCAAAGTGCTTTGTTTCCGATGTTTAGAACTAATTGTTTGTCCAACAGATATGTACGTATTATAAGAACTTTATTTTCAGATCTAGAAAACGACTTGACTCTTGTCGAGGTATTTAGTGACGCAGAAGGCACGGCTCCCTGACGTTAAGTACGACGCGGGTGCTCTCGGGGCATGGCTGCTTCGGGGCGTACCTGTGCCGTATTAACAGGGAGCCGGACACTTAGTTCACCATTGCGTCGACTATCAGGAGGAGACGGGCGGCGCAAAATACGCTGGCAGTGTGCCGATCTGTCGCCGTAGTCAGTTTGATGGCCGGTAGCGCAGTGTATTGGGGTGCAGTAGTCTCCTTCTGCTTACAGCCCTCAGTCCCAGGGCGGAGGATATCCATAAAGATTTTCTACCTCAGGTAAAAAAGGTAGTTAATGACCCTAACTGCCAGGACACGAATTTGTGTGACGAACATATTTGTTACCATAATACAGAATCTGTCTAGGTTAGAATGGGTGTGTGTGAGTGAGTGGTCCCAATTTTTTATTTTTATTTTACTATTATTTACGTCCTGTATCTGGCATGGTAGGAATTAATATTCGGCAATCTTGGACATGGGCGACGAACACGAATGTTTTAATTTAACCCCTCGCATATCCGTGCGTCGAATTCTTCAACAAACATTGTAGTAGTGTACAAATGAAGCTTGAAGAGGCAATTTTTTTTTCCAATTCTGTTAACCAAGTTATTCAGTAAATAGATTCATAAATTAAAAAGATTTATAGTGGAGCTGGCTACAAAATTGCTCTTAGTTCTTAAAATAAATTTGCATCAATAAAACAAATAGTCTTAAGCCACAGTTTCAAAATGAATTTTATCTAATTTTGTGTCCCTAAAGACAGTCCCCTATTGACGTAAGTTCCGTCTATAATGGCTCCATCACTTACCTCGGGAATCCCGTAACACCGATTAAGGCCTTGCGT
This sequence comes from Athetis lepigone, assembly GCA_033675125.1. Taxonomy (NCBI): domain Eukaryota; kingdom Metazoa; phylum Arthropoda; class Insecta; order Lepidoptera; family Noctuidae; genus Athetis; species Athetis lepigone. The sequence continues at coordinate 9,033,547 of CM066226.1, read as the reverse complement.
CACAGTACGAGACAAATAGATTCTCCTGTGTTCCAAATGACGCCATACTGACTTCGTTAAATCACCTAGCGAGAATAATTACTGTTATCCTTGATATACATTCACATTATGGAAAATAATAGCTCATTTGCATATAAATGCCATATAAACTCAGCGTGGTGCATTAAGCGCAGAATCTGTTTTGAAGCTTGTCGCCATCGGTTAGACTGCAATCGGTCATAACAAACTATTCTATTATATCATCACCATCTACTGTTTCTCCGATTATCCTCAGGGTTTGTGCCAATTTCGTATGCCGTTCAAGTGCCAGATAGATATATTTTATTTTTGTCTATCTACGTTTCTGTGTATCTCTTTACTATATTAATACATACCATATTTGTAGTATTCTACGTGTATTGGTAAGATAACCTAAATGAAAAACATATCACAGCCTCACAAGTGTAACGTACAAATCGTTAAAACAGATGGTGCAAGATTGAAGATAAAATCCTCACTATTAAGTATTTCTAAATTAAGTTAAAAATAGATTTAAATACCCACACAATTATATGGAACAGCGTGTTTAGAACGTTTGGCACAATCATTTAGCTATACCAGATGCTGACCATGTACAAAATCTTTTTAATTACAATATGACTGTTGACATTTTCTTGGATACTCTACTAGACAAAAAATAAATAAAGTAAATCCTGCTATTGCCAAATATATCACATTAATTATTAAGAAGAAACAAATAATGCATATTTCTAAATGTAATAAACTAATGGTAAATAACAGATATTCATCTAAAAGACTTTTACCATTTTATCTTTCTACGACAATACGTTCATAAAATAGGCTTTTATGCGAATGTCCGTTTATAGGTGTATTGTGATCCAAATGAATAAGCTATTACTTCCATTCAAATAAGAATCTTCTGTTTTCTTTGTCGACAGAGGAAATTAAATCATGTGTTCCGAGAATGATAGCACTTTTATGGAAGATGTATACGCGTGTAATTTACGTTAATTGCCTACTCTGAAAATACCAGTTTCCATGTAAAATATTGTATTAACCATATTATTTAAGATTTGTTTTTGACTTTATTTAAATCATTCATTCATTGGTACTTGAGGGAGATTTTGTATGATTAGGTTTATGTAAGACAGATTTTTTCAAATCCTTGTTATACGACTCAACTTATCGTGACATTCCTCAAAGAAGAATTTTGTATCAGAGTGTCATGTATCGGCGATTTCGTTGAAAGCTACGTGACCTCTTGCAGCGCAATACGACGGACGCCGCGTTTCTGTATAAAGTAGTTCTATATGTATATCATAAAAGTTATGTTTTTGTATATTGATATAAATGTTTTATTTTCATGTAAGATTTTTGATGTAAAACATCTATAGCCGCACATAAAACAAATTTCTGGCGTGGCGACGCATGCCGTGGCGACGCGTCGCCACGCTATATGATGGTGTATATAAATACAGTCACAGTCTTGTGTACTGTGTGGCGATGATGTAATGTCGATGTTTCACATCTGCCAGGCGTCCCGTGACGGCTCACTTTTTTTTTTAATAATGAACTGAAATAAATTATTGTTAAGCACTAGAGCAAGCAGCAAGACGTTGGGCTCCTTCCGCTCTAGTTGAGCTAAACGCTTGAACGAACTGAATAGTTTCACAAATCGTTGTGCTTACTCATCAAGAGAATACTTTAGTCATTCCACCGATACCATATATTTAACATTTTTTTTAAATAAATATAATTTTATTTACATAAAATTGATAAATGCATCAAGCCTTTGTTAACCTCGTTCATAGTCACCCATTATTCAGGATTTTCCGCACGTGTACATTAAAGGGCTCTTTTTGCCCGAATTACCCCGCGAGAAAAGCACATAAGGATAAACGTAATTTTAAGTGAGTTTTCCATGCGTATATTTTGAACACGACAGTGTTAAATTCAACGTGACAGGAGACAAACTGCCTACTGCCTCTTATATTAACAAGCTCTACCAAAAACTTACGTACCAGAAAACTTCTAAAAGAACAGTTGGTTCGGAATGGAAATTTCATACTTTTAGTCAAACGAAACGCCTCAAACAGTTCATGAAAATCGATTTCAAAACAAATTACGAAATTTCTGTATAAAGAAAAAAGGCGCATTAAATGTGTTATATGTTCTCATTATATTTGGTCAAGAGTTTCAGGGCTAACATAAATAATTATTATAATGAACTCAAAAGAATACCTTCCTATATTGTCAATTGACTTAACAAGAGGAACATCTGAATGGCTTCATACAAATGTAGAAGAATAGTGTCAAAGTTGCTTTGTTTACAAATGTTTTTGTGTATAAGTTCACTATTGCAGCGGCTGGCAAAACTGGAATTTACTGACTACAGTGAAATGTGAGCCGAGGCGTATCTGAGTTCATTTAAATACCTAGTTTCTAGTAGTATAGCACATTTCTAAACTGATTCCCAGGAGTGTAAAAAGGGGTACCTACCAAAATAAAACATTTAATAAGCTGTACCAACCTCACGTTCATTTGTTGCTTTTCTTTTCTTTCACTCAATACAATGTACCGATTGTCAAGTTTAAAAATTTTAAGATTATTTTGTAGTAAAAAAAACTTGATTGCAGTTAAATTGTAAAATATGTATTACATACTTTGTCAGGCTAATTGTATTAGTATTTAGTGCCTATAATCCCAGCCAATATAGTGTCCCCTATTTATCACGAATAAATCTGTCAAAACAATAAGTGATTTTTTTAGCAACTTAAGTAAAATTTTCTAAGAGTCATTCGAATCAATAATGTCTTATGTCATAATCTTTAAGTTTTTGTTGAAGTTAATGTATCTTCGAGACAAGGTAGAATAATAAGTCATTACTTATCCTTCGAAGATACAATACCTACAAAAGCTTTGTTCCAGGTGGCTCATTTTATCAACGTACTATAGCCGGATATTACGAAGGCTCGACGGATATTTCTGTTCAATCCCAACAGTTGACGAAGTTGTACATTTTCTTATAAATTTACCCTAATTCACACAATTAATATATATAATCATAGTCCAATCAAATTCGTTAATACTTTTGTAAAGGACAGGCAATAAAAAAATACCTTTCGCAAATCTGTTTCAATATTCAGTTGGGAGTTACGCTTCATTGTAAGTTTTAATAACTTTAGTTACTATTTAATCCAATTTGATACTTAATTCTTGAGATATTGGCAGACATTTTGCAGAAAGTAATTTCTCTAATACGGATGGAAGTTAAATATTATGATGTTCAAAATTAATTTTACCTTCAGTTATCAAAATGAAAATTGAGTTTAAAATATAACAATTTACTCGAGAAATTGTACGAACATAACGGTATATTTGCATACCCTTAAATGGACCAACAAAATGAAAATTATGCTCTAAAATTGTTTTAACTATATTCATGCATTTGTGAGACTGGTTTTAAAAATGGTAGATGTAATTTATTAATAGTTTTCGAAAATATGTCTCTTTGATGCACTCGGTAATCCAGCACTCAAAGCATTTAAAATTCGTAAATGTATTGCGGTAGTTTGGAAAATATCCATAGAATTTTTTTGTTGGTCTCGTCTACGTATTTAAAGTAACAGCCTGCATACTTGTTTCGCTTTCATCTTTAGTAGCCAGTTTCGTAGGTGCCTTTAGATAGATATGTCGCAGTCATCTGGTTGAATCAGCTATTTCATTGTATGACTAGCGCGTTCATTGAATGGCGACATTTAATTGAATGACACTGATAGATAACACTGTCTTGATATTATTTTGATTAAATTTACTTTAAAGTGACTTATTATTCGTAATAAAATAGTGCGACAGCATGGATTTTCCTATTAATACGCCGCCGCCGCCGCCCCGGCCCCTTTTAAAGTTTTTTTTTTTAATTAAAATCATAATAAAGTGTGTCATGTCATGTCCTCATTTTTGTTATGTAAAGGAAGTTAGTTGCGAACTTATGGTCACCCTAAACAAACATTACAAAGTCGACTATATCCCATTTAACGACAATGCTAAATGACGTTCGGTCAAGTTGTTGAACGTTACATTAAACAACTTGACGAATTGTCGTTTAGTCATTTAATTAAATGTCGTCATTCAACCAACGCGCTAGTCATACAATGAAATAGCTGATTTAACCAGATGACTGCGACAGATACATTGGGTAAATCCTTCATGGAAATCAATTATGTAGAAGAATAAAAAAGCCTTCATGGTAACATCTTTTAAGTTTCTGACCACATTAAAATCCACAAAACTAGAAACGATACGTAATTGTTATTAATGCAGGACTAAAATACCTAACAACAGGATTCCTTGAATAGTTTTTCTCTCTTTAGTTTTAATGTCATTTCACGTTTATAATTGTAGAAAATACAACACAAAAGCTTTCCACAAGAGGTCCGATGTTGCAAATAAAAGAAAAGTAACAGAAAATCTTTATAAAGCAACTTCGACGGTAAGTTTTCTCACAAAGAATATTCATAATACTCTTGGGATAATAATTTTGTACATAAAAAGTTTGGGGTCAATCGCAGGATACGTCAATAAAATCTCACAAATTTATTTTTTTATGTTTAACAGCAAACATCATATTTTCACGATCATTTATTACTTATGGAGATTTTGTAATTATTGTATACGAAAACCACGTAAATTATTAGTTGGTAAAACTTGTATAGCAAACAGCAAAGACTGAAAATGGGTCGGTGTACATTAATTCATTGAAATTTATTATCTAAACGGCCCTGTAAATATCTTAGAAGATTTGTGAGCGCACGGGGGCAGCTTGACTGACTGACGCAGTCGAAGAATTCCCCAACGAACGAGGCGGTTGTTTTGTTGAGCAGACTGTGCAAGTGGTACTCTTGCTACCGCTGGTGACTCCTGTCTTCTCGCCTGTCTGACATCTGCACATGAACACACCGCGTCGGTGTGGTTCGGCGCCATTAACGCCCACCAATTCTAATGAGAAAAAAACAAGTATTTTTTTAAATATCAGCAGCAGATGCTTAATAACTTGTAACTTTAGTTATTAAGAAAATAGGGTAATGTGAAAATCGTTTTCCGTTACTGGTTCCGTTAAGCACAAATTAATTACGCATTATTATCATTTTCTTTTCTCTATTTTAAGCGCAACGCACTGGCTGGAAAATTACAATAGCGAAGATTTAATTCTGACAATGACTGATTACTGCTGGTAGATCTAGAAGCAAAAATTACGTAGAGCTCCGCGGCCATCAGCGGATAACTGAATTTCAAATAAATTAGTCCCGTTTTCGAGAAAGTAGGAAACAAAATGTTTTTGTAACGAGCACGTTTTTTGTTCCTTTTCGCTTATTTTCTGTTTCAAACAGTTGCAATTTGTATTTAATTAAACTTTATAATATCCTAAGCAGTTTTTTTTTACTTTTATTGAACAAAAAATGTGGTAAAAAAAACAGAGTCGACAAGGTTAGCTCTTCAAGACAATTAGTAAAGTCTAGACGTACGAACGACAATTTAAAATCTGTAAGTAAGTAGGTAAATTAGGGTGAATTTTAGTTAACTTTTATTACTGTTAACAGTCTGCTTAATAAAAAATACATTTCTAAAAGTTTTTTTTTTGACATTATAATTCTTTTTTGGCACATGTTTGTTCCTCTGATATAAACACGGTTTGAAAATAGAACAATATCAGTTAACCGTCAGTCTGTGGGACTGACAGGTACGCTTTTATTGGACAAATTCTTTATCCCAATACCGATATCACAATATAATTTGAATAGAATCCTTTCATCGTATAAAGAATCCCTGTATCGTATTTATTATAATGGATCGATAAGTGCTTCGGTGCTTATTTTTTGGATCACTCTAAAAATAACACAGAATAGCTATAAAAACCTACGCACCAATGCAAATGTTATCAACGCGTATTTTTCATATAGAAGCTAAACTACTGAAGTTTACTTAATATTATTGTCCTCTTTACAAATATCAGAAACAGCATGTTTGCAAGGGATAGTATTGTGCACAAACCCAGATGCACTTTCTCATTCCTGACTCTTATATTACGATGAAACGGAATGCGTCACGACGGAAAAGAGACCAGACGCAGGAATCGTGGTTTTATGTGTTTTAAAAAACACAGAAGAAAGTGATATTTTTTTTTAAAAGACACATGACTTTTGAAATCTTAGCCATTTATGTCTTGAGCTTGAACTCTCATCACTCGGCTATCACGACTTCACTAATATAATAAGGACGCAATTTTAAATACTTTGCTTCAAACTAATAGACATTTAATATAGTAGAAACTAAAATTGCTACGAAACTACGAACGGAAATAACAACTATTTTAGATAAAAATAATTATATAAAATATAAATAATTCATTGACCCTTTATAATGGTTTTGTTAAACCAAAAATTATAAACTCTTATTAGTTTTAGTATTATTCTCAAAAGCAATTTAACTCGAACAGCCCCAGAGTGGCCCAGTCCAAACTTAATTATGACAGGTCATTTAAATATCTGTACGGACTTGGCCCTTTGGATTGTATATAGTTAATTTTTGTTACTTAAATTTAATGTAATCAAGATTCGGCAAACTATAGGAGTTTTTAAACAGCATCGAAAATAATGACGAAACTTTACATATGTAAATTCAAGTGTTGTCTTGTCATTTCCTTTTCGTTACTTTGTATAATTTAAAAAATAACTTGCAGGCTTTACATTGTCTTCGTATGGCCTCCATTGTACCTGTGACAATAACCTCATGACTATGATTCGCGCAATAACAATATCCCAGGAGTCATTCCAAGTCTCGATTAGGTTACCTACTGCAATGAAAGGTCAATTTGATTGGATCGGTCTATAGGGAAATATTCAAATCTATATAATATAATGCATTCAAATCAATACAGTAACAGTATGTTACTGTATTGATTACAGTAACATACTGTTACTGTATTGATAATATTCATTTATTTGCATGTGGTATGCAAATAAATGAATATGAATATGAATATGTAGCTACAATTTTGAAATATATTAATATTGTAGCTACAAGTTTGGTATCGAAATGAACGTAGAATTTTACATAATAAGGGATTCCTTAGACTTTTTTTTTAATTTCTTCATTTGACTCCTTAACAGATACGTAAAAATTTATACAAAACGGTCTTAGTGTCACTCTATTTGTTTGGCAAAAGATAATTTTATGCATGTCGATAAAACTGTTTTTTCATGAGCTCATGACAAAATATAGTCCAACAAAGTTAAAAGTTATTCTGGAATCTCAATGACAACGTCCTCATTATCAACTTTTATTCGTTAAGGACAGGGAACCGTTTTTCGCTTTATAATTCATGATTATAACAAATACATATAATTTATTATTTTAGATAATAAGGTGTGCGTAGTTTTGATCTGATTAAATAATTAAGAAGTTGTAACAATATCACATCATATTTTTGTATAGTAAAAAAATACTCTTACAGTCTTACCTGACATAGGTACCCCGTCACAAATACTTGAGCGCTGAAACGGTCTACCGGAGTTCCTTTTCTTCAAACATAACAGTCCGTTGAGTATCTATCAAACAGTAAAAAAAGTATGGAGATATAGGCATTTAAATATCAATCAGGTCCGTGAGTTGCCTGTTTAATAAAATAACACCATAATGCTTTTGTGACCTCATTCAGTGCCAAATATTATTAACTAAGTAGTGATTTTACCACAGAAAGATATTACATGGACTTACAAAACATAACCTTTTGATAACTTGCGTAATAGGAAAAAAATGGCAGAGGAAACACATCTGAATTGCAAATTAATTGGGTTAGGTGGCCTTCAACTGTTATTTCGAATAGCTAGAACACGTTTGACTTGTGTGTGTAAGTACAATATAGGCGAATATAGTACGATATTTTTCGTTATTTTTTTTTCATTCGGGATTTACCGTCACTTCCTAAACACGATTACATTATTATTACTTCGTCATATACGGAAAAGACATAGATATGTTAAAACAGTATTATTTGATGATAATGAGAGGTAAGTATTCCGGCCTTGAGGGGCTGGAATATATATTTTTTCTCTTATTTTCCTACGGACTTACTTATCTACCTTTGTTTATTTTAATTCTGAATACTTGTTGTTAAATTTTATGCGCCCAGTTTCTTAACCCTATATTTAAAAGAAAACGTCATTCGGCGTCTTAATACTTGAGGCTGAGGTGTTGACACACCTTTTTTATGTCTCAGCCTCTATGTAGGCCTTTAGGTCTTTATGGCGTCAACTTTCGTAGGTATCCCGACAGTAAAATTAAATGTTCTGTCAATATGAAAAATCAAGTAAGTATTCTATTTCAAGGATACGTAAGTCGAAACTACGTGTAGTAACCGACAAAAAATTGAAACGGTGTTAAATCTAAAATCATGAACCTAATTTACCTAATACGTTTACATCAAGATATCCCATCTGCCGCGGTCGGCATTAACGATTTCTGTATAAAATATACATATTAAAAAAATTGGGGCGCTTAAGAAACCTTAATAGAGAATATCATACAGATATATACATTTTTTTTTTCATTTTCACTTTAGTTTAATGTATGTTCCAAGTGAACAAACATTTATTTATAAGTGTTACTAGACCTACTACTCTTATAAAGCTCTGCTGTCACCCTCTAACTTAAGCATGAGGCCTACTTAAAATTATGTTAATATGCAGTATTCTCACATGACGTTAATATCTGTGCAAAGTTTTAAAAGAGCTTTTTCAACTATTTCTACTAAACTGTAGTAGAAATAGTTGAAAAAGCTGTTACAAGATTTGTTCCAAAGTTTTTGTGTTTTTACCTCTTTGAACCCGCGTCGATACCGTACGTTCATGTAGCTGTAGATCATGGGGTTGTAGCAAGAGTGTGACATCGCCAGCCAGTGGCACGCGAACCACATGTATGGCATGCCAGGCCACATAGCCCATTCCTCATCCCCTTCGTGGATCGTCCATAGTACCTGGCATTAAATATACTATAATTAATGAACGAGGCAGAACCTAGAATAACCAGATGTGACTGTTCCTTGCCTACCCTAGGCTGATAAAATTTTTAATTTTCCTAAATATAATCATTAGTGAGAGAAGGGATGATGATATGTGGCCCGCGGCCACATAATATCTGATTATTAGGAAACGTGACTACAACTGATATGTAAGTTGGTGTATAAATAGATATATTTACGTATGTACGTTATAAATACATTAAAGATAAATAACACCCAAACATAGAACAAACTATCATATTTGTTACACAAAGTTTGTCCTGGATAAGAATCGACTCCACGAAAACTCACTTTGAACTACTGTCGAAAAAAAATCCATTGAATGAATTTCTGCATAAACGAAACCAAAAAATAATGTGTGTATAAACTTAACCTGATTTATTATCTGAACCTTTTAACCTCAGTCAGAGTCAATTTCAGTGACATGGTTTAAAAAGGTAATGAGCTTGTAAAAAGTGACTGAAGACCGATCAAGTTACCGGCTACGCCGTAGCTCGCGTAGCAATAAGCTACGGCTGTGCCTACGCCTACGTGTAACTCGTAGCGACCTCGCATTTAATATGAACATGACAAGTTTTCAAAGCTAATTACTTATTATGATCACCTAATGGTTAAGACCTCTTTTAATGCTTAAAATTACAGGTTTGATACACTGCCTTTTTTAAATCATTTGTATTTTTAAAAAATATTTTAATATTTTTTTTAAAGTATAATAGCGTTATTGCACATTCAACACAACCATGAATCGAAAATGTTGTAAATACAGTCGGACATAACTCGGCGCTAGCTCACAAACACATAGGTAGTAGCTAAAATAACAGTTGTAGTATTTTTTAATTTAAAAAAAGTAAATCGTAGTAAATACCGTCAATGTTCGAAGTGAAATGGTTTTTACTGGAATCAGATCAAACATAAACTGTTTGATTTGATTACAGTAAAAAAACGTTTCAATATAATATTTCCATGGTATGTGATTTTAGTTCACTTTGCATTTATTTTGAACACAACTCACACTCACTACACTCACATCTAAACAAATAATTCTATAGGAATTAATGAATGGAAACCTTTTGTTATAGGTCTATACAATACATAGGTCTATACCAAGCGTATGCCATGTAAAAGCTTTCATATTTTGCTGAAAAAGTGTTTTTGTGTAATGTCTACAACCACTACTATGCCTCTAAACATCACAAAAAGGGTCAAATACTAGCTGTACCCGCGGTTTCACCCACGTTTTTGGTTAATGCTGCGCTCCTGAAGGTCGTAGCGTGACGTTATACAGCCTACTAGCTTTCGACCGCAGCAGCAAATAATAAAAATCGGACCACTAGTTGCTGCGATGAGTTTTTTTTTTTTTTTTACACTCGTGAGCGGATTACATGTATGAAGTAAATTGAGGTATTGTTAGAATCTTGCATCGACCTCTGCAAAATATATAAGATCAAGAGATCCTAGCCTGATCAAATCATTTTAAATTATTTAAATCTATACTTTTTTTATGGATGGAAAATCACGCGCTGCCGACACGGGCCTGGTCCTAGTTGGGCGGCGAGCTACTCATTCCTCGTCGTCCGCACACTCTCGTCATCTACGCTTGGGTCCCTGACCGGGGCGTGAGGCTTAACGCTGCCTCACGCGCGCCGCCGCCTCCTTCTCCAGCATGACTGCTTCCCAGAAGGAGGCGACGGCTTCCCATTCGGTCTCGCCCCGGAGCATGGTCTGAACCAGGACCGGGCGCGAGAGGTCACTCCTGCCGATTGCCTCTGCATGGACACGGCGGTGGTCTGCCTAAGCGGGACACACCTCCACCATAAGCTCTACCACGTCCTCCAGGCGACCGTTGCTGCAGTGGTGACACCCAGGCGTCGCTTCCGCCCGAATCCGACACAGGAACCTCCCGAGCTGACCGTGTTCGGTGAGGACCTGTGTAAGTGATACGTGAGAGTGCCGTGGCGCTTCTTCAGCCACTCCTATATTTTCTGTACAGTTATCGCATTTATTTTCGAATTAAATTGAAATTTTATCCTAAATCAATTAAACTTATGTATAAAATGCATAAAATAAAAACAATTGTATAAAAACACAATAGCCATGGTAAAATACTATGTAGGTACTAAAAGTGTGAAACATTCTTGTAAGAAAAAAGGTTTTCATCAACGTATTCATAAAGCATTTGTTTCTGATGAGCTTTATTTAATAGTACGCTGCGACGCAGAATAACGACATATCCTCGGAATTCTTGTTCGATATGGCCGTCGGTATTTGGTGCTACAGTTTAAATCACAAATAGCATTATACTACATATCTGTTGAAAAAGGAATGCACGGATGAACGTAAATGGCAAATGTAGTATGTTATGGTATTCTAATTCTCGGAAACATAACATGATGCCACACCTAGTTACATTTTTTACTGAGAAAAAGGACGTCACAAGCCAACATTTCGAAACTTTGATGCTTTGTATTTGTTTTTTATATTATTTTATACGCGAAAAATATGTATCGTATTTTTTGATGGTCTAACGGAGGGACCTAACAGAATGTCTTTTTAGGGTTCCGTAGCCAAATGGCAAAAACGGAACCCTTATAGATTCGTCATGTCTGTCTGTCTGTCTGTCTGTCCGTCCGTATGTTACAGCTATTTTTTTTCGCCGTGGTATCAACACTTGTTGATACCACGGCGCCACTGTCGCCAACAGTTCAAATAAGCTCCGTATTAATATCGATTTAAAAATGTTTTTAGTAGCGATAACGAAGTTAAAATAAGTTAATTAGGAAAAGTGAGCCACAATTATTAAGTGACAGTGTTATCCAGTGTTCACAAACGTAAATAACAAAGTTATAACTACAATAAAATACGAGTTGTAAACAGTCAAATTAAATCAACCAATATAAACAATTGTGTGTTAAAATGTGTTGTGAACAAAATTTACGTCATAGTGCATAAATGTGAGTCGAAGCAAACCAGTACCGTATTCAAGTGAACTTTCAATTTCATAAAATAACATTTATCATTCCTTTTCGTTTCGTTACTTTTCGAATTTGCAAATCACGGTTTACCTAACCGCAAACAACGCCCTCTATCTTCAAGCTGCCTAACTACAGCAATAACTTCTCATCATCAAGAGGTCAGACGATTATTTTTCCTAATCGATAATCGAAACTAACGCCATCTAGCCTCTTTGACATAGAACTACTGAGACAACTACTCAGCATACCTCAAAGTTGTCACCAACCGACATGGCATCTCCACTGACCACAAATACTACTAGCAGTGGCCGAAAGATGGCGGCACAAGTAGTATGTTACAAATGTAAAAAGTCTGTTGACATAAAAAAAACTGCGTTGTGCTCAATTTGTAATAACAGATTTGAGCCAGACTGTGATGGATACCCAGCACAAACATACCGATTAATGAGCAAAGAGTCTAAAGACAAATGGCGATGCAAAATGTGTATAAAAAAAACAACTACCACTTCTGCAGTAATATCTAATATAACAATGCGGAAAAAAAAGCCATCGTATCCGACTAAACCGTCGCCTCCGCAAAGCGGTATAAATCATATTAAGCACTCGTCTCCTAATCAAGACTCACACATACTCACCGACTATGAAACATCATACGAAAATGACTTTACACCGACTAAACTGTCAAAAAGCGTTGACGGGACTACGACTAATTTATGCTCCATAACGGAGATGGAAGATACAATAGACCAGTTGACCAAAAAACTAGAAAGTACGGAAAAAGAGTTGGACAACACAATATTAGACAACAATACATTAAATAAAATTGTGATGAAACTGACCAACGAAATTACAATATTAAAGTCGTTATGTCAGTCTTCCACGGTCATTGAAAGCAGTCCTTTAACAGGCAATAAAAACAAAAAGAAAAGGCTCTCGTGTCTAAGTGCAAACGCGTTCTTCACACCCCCCTCGCGCAGACGCGCATCAGACGTCAACTGCAACATAAACACCTCATATCTAACACTACAACAAGAAATCTCAGCCTTACAGAAAGAACTTAAACACGCAGAACAAGAGATACAAAGCCTTACTACGCAAATAAAAGTATTAGAGCAATCCCTCACGACTATTTCAACTTCGGAAAAAAAACCCTTAGCTGAAACCAATACGGAAAATCACCCTAATACAGAATTCAGACAGCGTGAATTCGGGAAAACGATAAAGATTGTCGGGTCACAACAATGCGTTGGCTTGGCTACCGCTCTTATACAGTCAAGAAAGAATACCCAATACGGAAAATATAAAGTACTCGCACAAACGTTGCCCAACGCACTTAGTGATTCGATAACTAAATGCTGTATGAAAATTAACCTAAGATCTGATGACAAAATGGTGATATGTTTAGGTGAAAATGATCAAAATATAAAAGATGTATTATCTCAGCTGAAAATCATACTAAAAACTTTTTCTAAAAGTAGTATTATTATTTTAAGTGTTTTTAAAAATGACTACCTAGATGTTGAGAAATTAAATCACCGTATCAAAAATATTTGTAAACATTATAAAAATTGTAACTTTGTGGATTATCAACAGTACACATTAGTCAACATTTGTAAGGCATTAAACTACACAATAGATTGTGAAGACTACGATCAAACATTTCTTAATCCAGCTGAGATCAAAAAACGCCTAGTTGGTAGCAAATCAAGGTTTTTCACAAAGGTTTCAAATGAACCCAAAAAAGGGACCATACCATTTTATTTTAAAAATAGAATCAGTAAAGAACCCGAACAAGACAACACTCCCGCTATAAACAATAAAAAAGTAGGTACTATACCGTATTATTTCCCCTCTATTAAAAAAAATAATAATACATTTTTTCGTAAATAAAGATAAGACACCTACACACCCACACACCCACCCACACACTTTTAGGATACTCCATCAGAACATAGCAAGTGCACTTTCTAAACAAGAGTTACTAGAATTAACACTACACGAGCTGCAAGATACACAAAATGAACCAAATGTGATTTGTCTCTCTGAAACATTCATAAAAAAAGGTTATGAGAACTATCTGAAGTTATATAATTATGAAATGGCCGCAAATTTTTGCAGGGAAAAACACCGTGGGGGTACTTGCATCCTAGTCAAAAAGGGTCTCTGTTACAAAGATATGTCATTTTTAAAAGCTCATGCAACAGTAAACACTTTTGAAGCTTGTGGCATAGAGCTACACAACGACAACTTAATAATTATTTGCTTATATAGGACACCTCAATCGGATCCTAACCAATTCTTACAAAAGCTCGATCGTATCCTACACGATTTATTCAAGAGATACAAATCAAAATCACGAGTAGTAATAACAGGTGATTTCAATATTAACACCTTGAAAAAAGGCAAAATCACGCAAAATTTTCAGGACCTGACACACAACCACAATTTAAAAATTCATATTAATGTACCCACACGTAAACTTTCTTGCATAGATCATATATTAAGTAATATTCCTGATTCAGTTGCAACAGTACTACCACTATACCTCTCCGACCACGACACAGCGCAAATGCTAAGTTTCCCATTAAGAGTGCAATCAACAAATTCGACGATATATCATATATATAGAAGAGATTATAATACAGACAACACGCATAAATTCAAGAAATACTTGCAAAGCATATCATGGACAGACATATATAAAGAAAGCGATGCAAACACTGCTTTTAGCGCGTTCCATGAATTGTTTTGTTTATTACACGAACTATGTTTCCCAAAAGTAAGAGTAAAGATCAACGTAAACATGAAAAGGAAACAAACTTGGATTACCAAAGGCCTAAAACAAAGCGCTAATACCAAACGCTACCTAAGATATAAGTACTACAAAAATAAAAATACATCTAATAAATCTAATTATACTACCTATTCAAATCTCTTACAAAAATGTATCTACAATGCTAAACGGAATGCAAATATAAAATTTATGAATAATAATAAGAATAAATGTAAAGCTACATGGACGGTAATAAAAAAAGTAACAGACAATGCACAACACAAACATAATATTGACAAAATTATAATCGATGACACCATATTTACAAATCCAACAGATATAGCTACAGCCTTCAACAATCACTTCACTAATCAAATTCCTACACAAACCGGTACGAATAGTTGCCTAAATAAAACCATAAGTCATAACTCAATGTTCCTGACACCTATGTCTGAGAATGAGGTAAAACTGCAGATACTGTCATTGAATAATACTAACTCAGTAGGGTACGATGACCTTAGCACCCGAATTGTTAAGACATGTATCAACGAATTAAGCGGAGTATTGACACACTTAATAAACTTATCTTTTTCTCAGGGAGTATTTCCTAATGCATTAAAAATAGCAATTGTTAAACCGGTGTTTAAAAAAGGTCAAAAACACGACCTGAATAATTACCGCCCTATTACGTTTATATCCATAATCTCGAAGATATATGAAAAATGCATGTATCAAAGATTATTAAACTATTGCGAAAAATTTAACCTCATTAAAAAAGAACAATACGGTTTTCAAAAACGTAAGTCTACGAACTTGGCCATATTTTCGCTTATGAAAGAAATAGCAATAAATGTTAACAACAGTCAGTTTACAACCGGGCTATTTTTTGACCTATCGAAAGCCTTCGATTTAGTTTCACATGACGTATTATTACATAAATTAGAGAATATCGGAGTCAGAGGGCAGCCATTTCAATGGATATCTTCATATTTAACAAATAGAAAACAGAGGGTTACAGTCACGAGGCTAAATAAAAATCAAGACATGGTCCCATACTCATCCGAATATAAATATATAAAATGGGGCGTACCCCAGGGTAGCATATTGGGCCCGATCTTATTTATACTTTATATAAATGACATAGTTGATGTAACTAAACATAAATGTTTTCTTTTCGCTGACGACATTTCTATAATAGTGACCACCGATAAAAAGGAAAAAACAATTGCTGACCATGAAGCGGACATAAATGCTACAATAGACAATTTAATTCGTTGGTTAATCAATAATAATCTTTCTATTAATCTCGACAAATCGGTATATATACAATTCAATAAATCTTATAACAATAAATTTAATTTCAATGTGGACATTCAAAAAATTAATCAAGTGACTCATACCAAATTTTTAGGAGTAGTAATAGATGAATATCTGGACTGGAAAGCACAGATAGACAATGTTTGCAATAAGATAAACAAATTCGTATACGCTCTCAAGCAATTAAAAAACGTCACTAACATAAAAACGGCGGTCATGTCGTACCGTGCATATGTAGAATCTTCGCTACGGTATGGACTAATCATGTGGGGAAATGGTACTGACCAAAATAGAGCATTTATCGCCCAAAAAAAGTGCATACGAGCCCTCTACGGGATTCCATCGGATCAATCATGTCGACCTTTGTTTAGAGAACTTGGTTTGCTACCCCTACCTTCCCTATACATTTACGAAATGTGTATGTTTGTACGCAAACACAAAGAATTGTTTAAAACAGCAGACGAAGTATGTTCCCGAAGTCGTCGTGATAAATACAAACTTGTGTTAGATGAGCTCCCTAGAATGGCAAAATTTAATAAAAGTTGTGTGGCTATGTCTGTTCGTATCTATAATAAATTGCCAAGTACATTTAAAGATTTCAATGATAGACAATTTAAAAATAAATTATATGAGTGGCTGAATAATAATATTTTTTATAGTATTAAGGACTTGCTTTTTAAAATGTGACATTAAATGGATAGATCTTAAGTTTGCATGCTTTAACCAAAGCAAAACATGTATGTTCCTTAATTTTGTTTTATGACCATCTTTGTATACCATGTTTTTAGCAAATAAATATACTTACTTACTTACTTACTTACTTACTTCGAAACTATAAGAGCTATACTGTTGAAACTTGCTGAGTGGATGTATTCTGTGAACCGCATTAAGATTCTGATACAAAAATAGAAAATAAATAAAAAATTTTGGGGGTCCCCATACATACAACTTAAACTCAAAAATTTTTTTTTCATCATACCCATATGTGTGGGGTATCTATGGATAGGTCTTCAAAAATGATATTGAGGTTTCTAATATATTTTTTCTCTAAACTGAATAGTTTGCGCGAGAGACACTGTCAAAGTGGTAAAATGTTGGTCCCCCCCCCCCCTGTAACTTCCAAAATAAGATAAATAAAAAAAAATATATATGATGTAAATTACCATGTAAACTTCCACCGAAAATTGGTTTGAACGAGATTTAGTAAATAGTTTTTTTTTAATACGTCATAAACCGTATGTCGTAATTTACCTTTCATTCAATCAACTCATATATAACAAGAACTTTATATTATGTTACTTGCTGCTACGGAACCCTTCATGAGCGAGTCCGACTCGCACTTGGCCGGTTTTTTTTTATGTATTCATTATCTTTCGTTCGAAGAGATCAGCATTTTATACACAAGTAGTACGCATAGGGTATACCCTATGCGTACTACTTGCGTAGTATATATACTACGCGTACGTACTACTTGTGTATAAAATGCTAATATTTCACATTATTTTGAGAATAGATTTCTAAAAAACATTACTCATGCTAATCTCTTCTGATGAAGTAATCATTCAGATCAAACTTCACTCACAGATAGTTTCGTTTAATCTTTAATCGTCTTTAGAAAGGTCAATAACATAAAATATTCAAAATTAAGAAATAAATACATACATATGTACATATTATCCTTTTTGAATTTTATTAAGACTCAAGAGGTATAGTATAGTCTTTATAATATTCCATTACAATACAACCTACAGGAGCGGGTCATTAAACAAAGTCGCAGGAGAAACCGATATAAGTAGTACAAGCACAATAAAAATATTTAGTAAAGGAGCACTTACAATAAAAATGTTGAGTGGCAACCAGCTCATGGTGAATACAGTGACCACCGTCAGCATCATTTTGATCATCTACAAAAAAGACCAACACATTATCATTCGTTAAAAAAAAGACTTATCAACACTTATCATTCGCTGCGCTCGTGGTTCAATTTTGGAATCCTTCACTTGCTCGGTTTTCAAAATTGAGCACGCGATTAAAAAGCAACTTTGCACTCATGTACAACAAATAACTATTTTAACACAACTGTCTTTCTCTTTGTTGGTTCCACTCATAATTTAACAATTGAGCGACAATTACAGAAATAATGCTCAGTCGTACTTGTACTAAGTAAGGTATTATTTAGGACAACCACCTAGCCGGTCTATTGTGTAAAATTATCCCTAGATGAATTTAGGTGAGCTGTCAGACCCTACTCGTCGGTACGTTGATAGATCACCTCAAGTGCACATCACACTAATTTATCATAGTAGATTTTTATTTGAATAGGTCAGGTTTTATTTAAATTGGATGAAGATTTAGGTTAACATACTTTTAAGGGAACGCAAAAAATCACGTCCCTATCTGTTAAATCGGGTCATTTCTACATTGATAATGACAAATTCATTACATTTTTATGACAGAGCGGTGACGTGATCGTCTGTAAAAATACCAGTACCTATGTATTCAAACGAAATACTCAGCCGGCGCCATTCCTCAGATCATAGGTCGCTGACACAAAATAATTTGCGGTCACCGGACCGCTTCTCCAATTTGTCTCGTTTAAAATGAGCAATTTAATCAAACCGTGTGATAAGTATTTTTTGACAACGTCACGTCACGTTGCCACGGAGGTTTAAAATATCATTTTATTTTTTGTACATCCCATGCTACTGGGGCTTATTCGCTTTAAGCTATGATCTCTATTGATTTCATGAAATAAATTACACAAAGAGAAAGTCCTTTACAAATAAGAGTAATGGTGATTTATCGTTTTGGTTGTATACTAACATTAAGCTCTCGTTAAGCTAGTGAATATCAATATAAAATGTCCAACCTTGCGCTTGGATTGTTGCATGCGCGTATCTCTTGCATCTTGCGCCTCCCCGGGCGGGCGCCCGCCCCAGACGGTGTGCGCGATTCGTGCGTATGAGCACACCAGTGCACAGAGAGGCAGCACGAACTGCAGCACCAGCAGTGCGTACGTGTACTGTCGACTCTTTTCCGGGCTGGGCCAGTGCTCACCACAAACATCTCTTTATAACATAATACATTTCATTACAACAAAGTAAATATAACTAGGTCGTCCTACATAGAAGAAAATACAATATAGAAACAGTAACAATATTAATTACTACTCACGATACTTCGCGTGTATTCGACAAAGTTAATTAATCGGAACACGGACAACGCATCAACAAATCCGAACAAGTTAGAGCACTCTTTAGTCGAGTATCTTGTTTACTTTAGTGTCAAAACGTTATGAATGTTGACCTCCTGACTTGTGAAAGTAAAGAGCGTGCAGGCTAACTTTTTTGTTACAATTTAAAACTCTATATTCGTATCTTTGTGACGATGATTATGATAAATACACATACATTTCACATGCCTGATGCCAGAGCGATGGCCTCTGCAGTTTGGACACTATAGGTATCGGCGCCGCTGTGATTAAGGCTCCGCTCCATACAGCGAGCACCACCAGCTTGGCAGCCGTTTTTCCCAGCCTCGGCTTCAGCGGATGCATTATAATGATGTATCGGTCTATCGATATCGCGAGCAGAGTGTAAGCGCTCACGAGCACCGACACTGCTTGCGAAAAGTTCACCGCTTTACACATAAATGCACCAAAGGGCCAATATTCGAGTAACAATATGGGCACAAACGAAAATGGTACACATAATAGTGTCATCAGAATGTCTCCCACTGCTAGGTTCACTATGAAGTAGTTTGTCACAGTCTTCATCCGCGGGTTGATATACACCACTGCACACACTAACCCGTTTCCTACCAGAGCAGCTATAAACACTGCAATATACATCACATACACAATTACTTTAAAAAACCCTTTTGAAATATCCTCTTCAGTATAAAAAACACAGAGAAGTTCGTCCGGATAAGTGCGGTTATTGCTGTAAAATGTCTTATTGAGGCAGTTTGTACAGGAATAGTTATGTTCCAAAGCATTTTCGCTGTCGTAGAACATCTTCTACTATTCACATGCTCAGATCAATTTCTTCATGATTTCCTGAAACAAAAATTCATATAGTTTAGTGCTTTATAGATTTTTTACAAATATGTTTTATTTATTATTTCATTCAATGATTATTTTGTGTATAATAAAAATGTAAAACATCCATCACTCGTAGAAATTCACAAGTTTGAATGAGTAAAAGATAATTTGAACAAAATGCGAACATGACAAGACTACGTAACAAGTCCCGGCTTACATAACAAGGCGCTGCAAAATTGAAAAATATTGCGTTATCTATACTTCAATACTAATATTGGGTATAAAATGAAAGTTTTAGCTGTTTGTTTGTTTGTATGCATTGAATAGGCTCCGTAACTGATTTGAAAAATATATATGGTATTAATCCCTATCGATATAAATACGTTATTCAATACAACATAAATTTTGAACCCTGCATATTTTCAATGAATTTTTTAGAAGAGCATACATATAAAATAACTCTGCACCAAAAAAAATGAACGTAATGTACTTTCAGTAATGAAGCCAGCTGGTCGATTTGCGAGATAATTATTGCCTATCAGAATAACACGTAGGCATATCCCTCTATGATCCACGAGAGCTTAGCAGTAATCTAAAACCTAACAATACGCGGGTGAAACCGCGGGGTACAGCTAGTACAAAATACAGTCGATGACAATAAATACATACAGCTGAAAGGAGCTACAAAGTAATGAAGTTATTAAAACCTTTATCATCATATTCATCTCATTATAACGTAAAGGGTGAATGGATGACAAAGGTTTAATTAAAATTTAAATCCTATTTTTCAAAAGGCTTCCTGTAGTACTGTATTTTGAACAGAAAATACGGAAAAAATATCCTTTGGTAGGGATTCGCGAAATTTCTGCTCGCTCTCGTATTTCCTCGCCACTACCCAAACATCAATCTGTCCGACCTCAGGACTGGCATTGATTTAGTAATCAAAAGTAAACGAGAGACTGTGATTTGTGAAAATACTTCACACGTTTTTACTCAGGTACGTTTTTAACCGACTTCTAAAAAAAGGAGGAGGTTCTCAATTCGAATGTTTGTATGTTTTTTTTTTTTTTTTTATGTTTGTTCGCGCATATCTCCGTCGTTTGCCAACCGATTTGAACAATTCTTTTTTTGTTTGAAAGGGTAGACTTCCCAAATGGTCCCATTGTCATCGGGTCCAGGATCTGATGATGGTATCATGCTGAAATCGAGGGAACTCCTCAATTTTTATAGAAAAACGTACATTTTTTTTGAAAGTTACTCTAAAACGTAGTTGGGACTCTAACTAAAAAGTAAAAAATAAAAAACTTTTTCCAAAAAAAAGATAACCGACTTCAAAAACTAAAAACTCAAAAATAACTTTTTCGGAAGTCGGTGGCAAAGCAACACAATTCGACCGGCAGAAGAGAAGCCACCGACTTCCGAAAAAGTTATTTTTGAGTTTTTAGTTTTTGAAGTCGGTTATCTTTTTTTTGGAAAAAGTTTTATCTTAGTTTTTATGTCTTTGGGTTAACAAAGTGGCGGGCTCACCTATTAGGAAACTGTACTATCTAGACTCATACACAATCTTCCAGAAATAACTATAAAGCCTATACTGGCACGCTATACCCATTAAAAGTCTATTAACCTTTCGACGATCAAACGACAGCCGGCTGTCGCGCTGCTGTTGTCTTTCTATTGTGTCTCAAATCACATGTATTCGAAGGTTTAATTATATGTGGAATAAAATTCACGCCTTGTCTTTCTAATGAAAATAAAATGAAGAACTTTCAAAAATTTTCAACATCATTTAATTATAATTATTAAATACTTATGTTTTAATATTATTGGATCTCCGATTCATAGAGATACCAGGCAGGTACTACGTTCAGAACCCCGCAAATGCGACTCATCCTAGGCCAAAGCTAAAATGTATCATGTCCCAGTGGTTACACCGCACCAGTACCCTACAAACCAAAACATAGCAAAGCTGTTTTGTGCCACGATAGTTTTCTAATATTATCTATGTACTAATAATAATAAATTCATTCGTTGTAATAGAAAAACAAACAGTATTGTTACCTAACAAATTATGCAACGAATAACCAATTACATATAATAATAATAATAATAATAACCCCGCAGGGCAGCTTGTGGCGAGCTGTCGGGCAGTAGCGACCCCGTGGACCTGACCTCCTGGGAGACCCTTTGTTCTTCATCTCTGGCTTGCCTTAACTGGCCGGCCAGAGTGAGCACTGACGAGGAACAAGGCTCCCACCTCACTCTTGCCTTAATTGGCTGGTTTGAGTGGAGATTCGCAAGAGCAAATTTGCTCGGGGGAAGGAAGTATTCCAGTAAGATGCTGGTAGGGATCTTGACCGTACTTCCGGGATTGTCCTGATAGCCGTGGAATACCTCTCCACTCCTCCAGCACCTCGATATATGTTGCCCCCTTGTCGCTACGTCACTATGTGCTAGCGGCCGTTTTCGGGGGCCCATTTACTGAGTGTGCAAGTCACCCCCTGCCTTTTATCCGTGTATACAAGCATTGGTTAGGCAGGGGCCATAGCCATTCAATAGTTTCAGATAAGTAATCCATCTTAGCAACCAAAACCCATAGTCCAATACTTTCTTTATTCCATGACCTGCAATAGACCACCACCAACCGGGGGTTGACCTTAGGTGCACTTGAGTGGTGCATATAGGGATAATCGCCGGTTGGTGTCCCACTTCATATTATAAAGCTTTATTTAAGGGGCCTCTGCGAGTTGGCTTCGGCCCCTCGTACGCCTTTCAAAGGACCGGGACCCCAGGGTCCCGAGAAACTTAAAGTTTAAAATATAAATAATAATAATAATACCAGCCTATAACTGTCCCACTGCAGGGCAAAGGCCTCTTCTCATACAGAGAAGGCGCGAGCATTGATTGATTGATTGATTGATTGAATTACATATATTCACATAAAATAAATAAATTATGAAGAGCGTGCTTGATGTAGAGAATGAAGTAAATAAAACTTGCATTACAACGATGGTATGTGCGTGGGACACTCAGAAAGTTTTGAGAAACTAAAAAACTACCTTCTATAGATAAAAATATTTTTGCTGAATCTTTTCAAAGAACTCTTCAGTAGCCTCTATACAAAGTTTCATGCGTCTATACCAATTCTTATCACATTTTTTCCAGTTCGATGCAGACACCTCTTTCACGGCCTTCTCTAAGGCTGCTCGCGCGTTTTCCAGCGATGAAAACTGTATCCCTTTCAGAAGATTTTTTATTTTAGGGAATAATAAGAAGTCACACGGTGCCAGATCAAGATTGTAAGGAGGGTGCTCGAAGACTCCAACCTCTGTGGTGTCCAAGAAGTTCCTCGTTTTGAGCGCTGGGTGCGCGGGCGTGCTTACATGGTGAAACAGAATCCAGCGGAGCCCGGTGTTCGGTCGCCTGTTGCTCATTGCAGATAAAACTTCTGGCAAGCATTTTGTGGTGTACCATTCGTCTTTGATGCTGCTTTGGTCTTGTAATGAAATCGCATTCAGATACCCCGTGAAAGTGAAGAAACTAGCGATCAAAAGTTTGCCTGTGCTTCCCGATCGCTTCACTTTCCTAGGCGTTGGTTCGTTTTGAAACAGCCTAACTGTCGACTGACACTTTTTTTCTGGATCGTATTGATAAATCCAGGATTTGTCATCTGTCACAATGTAGTAAACGCGCCAAGACGAACCTGCCTCAAATTTTTTAATCATATCACGGCACCAATCTACACTGGTCTGCTTCTGAGCTTTGGTGAAGTTTTGCGGCACCCAGTAGCACACATCCTCCTCATCGGAAGATGCTCGTGTAAAATCTGGTAAAAGCTTCCCGATTTAATCTGCAGGGTCTGCTGAATCTCTTAGTATGCAATTCGCTTGTTTTCTTGAATATTTTTTTTTAATGCCAGCCCACTTTCTTCCGTGACTGCCGTGTTAGGACGACCACTACTTTGTTTATCTCCCAAAGTAAAGCGACCGCACTTAAACTCGCTATTCTTGTGGTAGACGGTAGCTTTTGAAAGTCTTCCACCCATAAAAGCAATTTGAAGTCCATCAAATGACTCATCAGATTTTAAGCCACATTTAATGTCGTAGAAAATCATCGCACGAAAATGTTCGCAGTGCAGATTCTTGTTTGGAAGAGACACGTTAATTTAATTTGGCTCTCAAAAAAATGTGGAGGAAAATTCAAAATTCGAACAGTGGTATTTTTACTTTTAAATAACCAAATTATTCAAAATAATTACAAATGGCCAGTGTCTTATACATAAAAACGTTTTTTCTCAAAACTTTCTGAGTGACCTGGTACTTATCTTCGTATTAGTTAGTAAGGGATTGTTTCACGACCGCACTATAGACTCTATTTTACAAATATATTAAAAAAGAAAGAAAATGTTTGAAATTATCTGCCACTTATGTTAGTTACATAATCAACACTATAAAAAAATAAAACTCCTCTCTATAGTTACGGATGTCAGGTTTTATAATAGAAATCTTAGAAGTCACAGAAACACGTATTCCACCGTCGAGTGACTCACGTACTCGTTATATGAGTATTATTTTATGTGGGTTTTTTTTGTCAGTTCGCGCTGTAATTTGATACAAACAATTTAATCATCTATAACTCCAGTAAATGAAAGCAATAACGGATAATATTCGGGCAAAAAATAATAGGTAACATAAAATAACTTACAAAGACCTTTCTATACTTGCCTATAAACAAATTGTTCGCTTTCATCACATATAAAGGAAGTTTGCTACGCCGTAGCGCTACGGACTGTGCTACGCTCGACGGGTCACGTAAATATGCAGCTTAGTATAGGAACTAGGAAGCACCATTTTACTTCTGTCATTCTCTAGGAATAATAAAGTAAGTGTTCATCCGGAATATAATCTAAGTTTTATTTAAATATTTTGACATCATTTGACACCGGCACACTTAAGTTACAAGTTTCACAAATAAAACCAACCAACAACTTAGTTACGGTCAACTTTTTTTGCCTCTAAATTAACCCTGATTATTGTACCTACCTAATTTGCAAGCGGCCGTTTTTTTTTAATTTAGTCTACCTTTTTTAATTAACAAGTATGATTATAAGGACATAAAAACTAATTATTCTAAACAAAAACAGCTTTTGAACATTACAGCGGAGGAAATAAACGTGAATTAGACTTGCTTTGTATTGAAGTGTTGCAAGTTCACAATAAAAACGAAGTTACCATGATTTACCCAAACCACGATAACCTTTCGACGATCAACCGACAGCCGCCTGTCACGCTGCTATTGTCTTTCTATTGTGTCTCGAATCATGTGTGTTCGAAGATTTAAATACACATTTTAACTTGCAATGTAAATTGAATGTAATGAAAGCAATGGTAAAATACTTTAAACTTTCGCGTTGCATATTTATACTACACTTACTCGGGATTTAACGCGCACGTATCTTTTTATTTGTTTTTTACTTGAGGTATGGGCAGGGTTACACCTTCCATGGTCACAAGCAGACTAAAATGTCATGGTCTGCTTGTGAAAAAACAAATAAAAAGGTACGTGCGCGTTAAATCTCGAGTAACAGTGTAGTATAAACAATGGTAAAAGCTTTTTTAACTATCAAGAGCGTTTGTTGGTTTGTTTAATGATAAAATCATGCAATTTGAATTTAACCCACTTCCCGGATTTCGATTGAGCTGATATTTTTACATACTAGTTCAGTTCCGATCACAATGCATTTTGTGGTAAGCATGACCTGATTCTGCAACCAGAATAGTGCTGCAAATAAAGGAATTCCTCACCCGTCAACAGCACTCGTATTTTTAAGGATTAAAAAAAATGGTTTTATAAACCTACTAGCTTTTGCCGCGCGCGTTTTCAAGAGAACTCTTCAAAAGTTCGGGAAAAACTATCCCATGTTCTTTCTCAGGGTCAACTCTATCTCTGTACCAAATTTCATTAAAATCAGTTCAGTGGTTTAGACGTGAAAGCGTAACAGACAGACAGACAGAGTTACTTTTGCTTTTATAATATTAGTACGGATTTATTATATAATTTGAGAAGTCATGACATATTTTGATATGGTGACATAATTGCGAAAAGTTCACAAAAACGTGCAGTGCAGAGTTCCGTAGCCTTTCCAGTTGGCTCACTTTTCATCGATCTATGTAAGGGTATGGAAAAAGATTTAACTTTCCTTTTAATATCAACTCTGAAATAACATTACATTTTCTCAACCTTGCATTCTCTAATTCCTTTGAATTTATCCTGTGTGTTTGTTAGAATATAAATTAAATTCTAAATCTGCTTGCTCTTTGCAACGTTAATGTGCTGAAAGCTACATGAAATCTATTTCGTAAAATACATTATGGTACAAGTGGGTTAAGTTTAAGCCCGAGTTGGGACTGAGGCCGAAACTGTGAATGGAGTGGAAAGCGTAATGGAGCCGAAAACATAGGGATAAAATGCTCACAAGTGCTAAGGGACGTTTTTCAATACACTTGTAAGAAATCTTTAATAAATTGCGAGATACCGAGCAAGTACCAATGTGACTTTTAAAATTCAAATGTACTCTCAATGGTTTAGCATGACCCTACAAGCCAGATCATTTTCAAACTTTTTTTGCCTTAACAATGATTTAATAAATACTCATAGGTTCAATACATATACTATTTATAGGTTATACGAGCTTAACCTGCGACACGCAACACTGTAATCTAAAATGTATGAAGCAAATTTGACTTGGTGGCGCATCAAGATGCGCTACCGTCTCGTTAGTTTAATGATTTTGTCGAAAAACTGAGTAACTAGAAGTTACGTCTTAACTACAAATACTAAAAACTAGCTCTTCTCCTCTTTTTTCAACTCAAAGCAGTAGTAGAGGATATTACCGTGTTTAAATAATAAACTCTTAATTAAAATTGTTAGACAGAAATGTTAACTAATAATTTCGTAATCTATTATTAATTTAGTTTGCATGAAGCGAGCATAATTAAAAGGTTTCATTATATGTTATCGTAGCAACTAAAATTTCAATTGTAATGATGGTACTCCATGCCTGTTCATAAGCATTGTGTAACGTAATAATGTAACATTATCACATTATGTCATAACAACGTTTGAAATATTGACATAATCTGGACCAGTGAAGCGATGACAATAGCACAAAGACTGCCACATCCTATTGGCATCTCGTGTTCATCCAATAATGAAAAATACGCTACTTACAATTGTTCCACTGCAGGGCAAAAGCCTCGTCACTAATTAAGATGGCGTGGACATCACCACGCTTGCACAGGCTGGAATCGGGAGTGTATAAATGTTTGTCTCATTTTTATCCGCGAGAAAGATGAAAACGACTTTCTAAAGTTTACCTTAGGCATCACTGACACCCCGTGCCTCGGAAAGCACGTAAAGACGTCGGTCCCGGTGGTCACCGTCACCGCCGGTCGCAGAACTTTGACAATCGTTACGGGTAAGCCAGTGTCGCCCAGATTCTGGGTTGTGGAGGTCTGATAGGCAGTCGCTTCACGTAAAACACAAGAAACCAGCTGAATCCGATTAGACTGGAAACATAGTTGGGAACAAGCTAGGGAGATGATGATGACTCGCGGAGGGCGAAAAACAGGGCATGACTAATTATGGAGGTACGCCAGTAAGGAAACTAATTATTATTAGAGTAAAGAGTTTAAGGTTTTACTTTTTAATTTATTGTATTTAAATATTTATCAACATATTATTAAAATAATATCCATGACACTAAAAAACATTAATACATTTAGTTGCAGGCTTCGTCTAAGATTGCCACGAACCAGCAATCTCTTTGACGAATCGCAGGTGTTTATTAAAACCGGAAATTAACAGGCCTTTTACAGGTATACTCATTCTACGTTGACCTTATCCATTACATACTTTGAGGCGAGAGTAAATTCAAGAGCAGCACCATAAATTTAAAAACTATGTCGTAAAAAATGTATAATCTTAATTTAAAATCCTTTAAGCTTCAATTTAAAGCTAAAAGCTTCTTGGGTGACCCTTCTGCTGCAGACTTTTAATTGAGGCAGCTTGACAACATCGTCTTGGTGAATAAGGCTCACTTATCAAGTTTTTCAGTCTTTTAATGCAGGCGAAGGTTTTTTTCTTTTCTTTCTCGGATGTTATTTTTCCTCTTTACTCCTCAAAAACTATTCTAGGAATTTAAATATTTGCGGTTAATCGCCCTTCGGGGCATCCGATCTTTGTATTACTAGCTGCGGCCCGCGACGTCGTCCACGTGAACGCCATTAAGCTGCAAAAGTACTATAGCCTGCACCGCTGTTTTTTTATCCCACAAAGGTTAAAGCCTGTTAGTATACAGCCTAGGTGTTGACCCGACTTTAGGGTAATTTTAATGCAAATTTTAAATAAATTTTATATGCAGTTTTATAGTATTGGCCATGTATTATCTTTGGAAGTTTATCCCCGATAATAATAATACAAACGAAATTCTAAACTATATTTAGCTGTTCGGCATTATTTGTAAAACACGCATCAAGTATTAGTAAAAAAATATATTAACGTACAGTTTTGGTTTCGTTACGATTTTATTACATGTTAGGATCGATGTTATGTACCTCCTAAGTTTAGCTAACACATAGCTGTGCGAACATAAACAACGTGATGTAACTTGAACTTTTAATTAATACAAAGCTGAGAGTTTGTTTGGTTGGTTGGTTGAACATAAAACAAATGGTTGTAATATTAAAAAAAAAAACAATTTAATGGATACCCCATTCATCGGACAAGGCTATGTATATATAATACCCGACGCGAAGACCTGTGTACCCAAGAAATCAAAACCTAGAGGGACTGCTAGTAATAAATAACACAATTGAAGTCAAACAAGAGGAATCGGAACTTTATTGCGAAACTTATTTGTCTTATTTCCTTTGAGTAGTTCTACTCTAAGTGAAATAAAAAAGGGACAATTCAATGTACAGCCAGCATCAGAGAAAAGGTCCCCCCCTTGGTAATGACATCAAACCATTTAAGTTTTTTGCAGTAGAACGTAGATGTCATGTTGGTCTAGGGGTTAAGACTGCGGCTGAGCAATGCGATGGTTGCGAGTTCAAATCCGCGGAAGTCTAGTTTGATTTTTTTTTCTTTTTTTTTAGGATATCATTTACGTGATAAGGTTGTTTTCGTTAACTATTATTTATGAAATCAAATTTTAAAGTATATAGGGGGTTTATAAGAAAAGCTAGTCATGTTGCATAAACAATTTATTTATTTTTTTATTTTAATTACAAACGGTTATACAACTGACTACAGTAACTAAACAAAATAACACAATAAATAACAAAATTATAATAAAATTAAAATTGTCAACGACATTTACATCAATCACTCTCACCTCACAATACTTCTACACATACATATGTAGGACTTCATGGAATCCACTTCTTGGTTGAATATACAGTTTTTTATCTGTGTTAAATTGGGTTTATTTACTTAGAATATTACTTAACTAAACACAAAATAGATACTCTCGGTAAGGTTTAGAACGTTTAACATTAGAAAACTGTTCGTTTATAGATATTTCTAAAACAGTATTATGATGAAGTGTAGGTTAAGTTGACATTTTTAAATAGTGGGTTTTGTTATTTTGTTTAAATTATAAATGAAAGCCTGATTAAAAATCAAATGTAGTCATTTTTCCTATGATTTACAGAGAAAGAACTAACATGCTAAACTATGACAGTATAGCAATATACATCTTTCTCTTTTATCATATTTTTGATAACCCTTTTAACACAACATTAGAAAAATATGTGAGGTCAGGTGGTGCATGGTTAACACATTACAAGACTAACTAGATTCGTAAACAAGAGTATCTGGATCGATAATAATAACGGTTGTTTATTTTTGATTATCTACTAGATAATGATCCCACAAATATTCGAAATGATTAACACTTGATCATACGTTCCAATGTAATTTTACCAGTTGAGTAACACAATAACACTTCCGAGTAAATTGTTTATTAATAACAAAGAGAATGGCCGTCATTGTCTATCACTTCCTGAAGTCGACTTTTCATGCCCAAAACCATATTGAAGCACTTGAACGCGTAGTTTTAAAGGGTGGCACCTTCGATCACTAATCACTAGTAAACTTCCACAATATTACGGTGTCCCTCCGATTCATTAGTGTAAGCAATTGGGCGAGGGTCTTGGCGATCACATTTTACATCACCCGTCGCTTGATACCTTTGTATCCATCGACGAACTGTTTTTCTCTGTAATGAAAATGATAATATTAGAAATACATTAAAAAAAACAACTTGTAAGTAATTATGCATCATGATTGCAGCAATAAATATAATGTGTAAAATGTAAATCTTACCGTTATGCCCATAATTATCTCGTGCTATTTTCTTATGCTTTGTTCCTGTTCCCACTTTTAGCCTTCAAAATAGTTGTTAATCGATCCATTCTACCAGTTAAAAGAATCAACTTTGCAAAAACTTAATAAATTGAAAAATAATTATTAAGTTGGGCGAAGATATAACAACACACAAGCAGATCGGCTCGAAAACGAAACGATTTGAAAAGTATATACCCTCAATAACAGTTTTGTGTATGGCAAAAGAGTATTCTAATTTCAACCATATCTTGCAGTTCATACGGCAGTTAAGTTTCTGAAGTCAAATTACGGTAGTGCAACAATCAGAATCGAGCACATTCTATTCAACCAAACAAAAAATGTATGCTAATTTGAACCTTATCTTTTAGATATTTGAATTATCTTTTAGGTGATTGAATTGATTTTATTTAATCGTAAAACAAAACGGTATGGAAGATATAACCGGACGGAAGTTGAAATTTAAACCTTATTATCTAGACGATTAGAGCGTTATCAACCTTGTTCGGTAAATGAAATAATTATATTAGAAATTTCGTTATATTTGCTAACTGTGCCAATAGCCTAGTGGTATAAGGCACGGTCCAGATAATCGGCTGGCACCTAGTGATGCGGGTTCGTATCCTCAACAGCTTTTTGTAAGTTATTCATTGTAAGCCGAAAAAATACCAAAAAAATATTAAAAAGGTGCAAATACTATTTGAGTGGGATCGGTGGCAGGCAGAGATGGGTGAGGCGGCGTGGCGGGGAAGGGAGCCGCTCGGGGTCTGAGTCACGTGAAGCGACCGCCCAAGTGGCGGCGCGCGCGCCGTCGCTCGGGCGATAATTCTTTAAGTCTTGGGGGGTTCCTTTTCTCTGACGCTGACTGTACATTGGGACTACACTGCAAATGTTTATTCAACAGTCTTGGCAACTCTTCACTTGTCGGACTATATCTGCATCTCTGAATGGCTGAACGTTTTTTAGTGGAGCAGGGGCAATGCAGCCCTTGAGGCACCTGTTCTGTTGACAGTGAAGCAAATGAGTTTTCTGATGCCCTATGAGCCTCTCTTTCTGAGTGGATCTTCTGTAAATTGTACACTGTAAATATTGTATTCCCAAGATTAATTAAAATTTCAAAAATATAGATGCTAACACACGTAACATATTAAAATTCTAGTAGCGGCAAGGCATAAATAGTAAAGTCTCGACGTTACGGGTACAATACAAAAAGGCTTACGTTGTAATCAAACACCCCTGTTGTACGTAAAAGCCGTTCGTCTGTTAGACCATAGCTACATATTAAAGAGTAGATAACATACATATTTGAAAGACAGCAAAAATCCAATAAAAAATTCCTTTGAAAAAACTTCTATTTAATTTAAACGAGACGAACGGATGAGGTTCGTATGTCGGCGAATTCACAGCTAACAAAGAGTTCTAAATAAACACACACTACCAACATTTACTTAAAGTCTGATTAGTAAACCCCGATAACTCTTTTGGGATTTAACCTTTGTCTAATCTGTTTTGACCTTACCCCACCCCCCTCTAGGGTCAGAAATTTATTAGACAAAGACTAGGAGCAGCGTTAAACACGACTTTTGATTTTGGTGGCTAAAACTAAATGAATCAACTAAGCACGGACTGATTCTAAGCTAAAGTATCAACCTTTCACAAATATTACAATGTGATTTAACAAAAGAAGCAGTAAGCAACATAACGGCTAAATGTAATATTTATTTTAAAAAAAATATTGCACTTTAAGATACGATCTCGATTCTAAGTCAGAGCTTAGAATCGTCCTTTAAACGTTTTTAGGCTATAAAAATATCACTAATTTAATCAGTAATATGAGACAGAAATATATAATGATGAATGAAAGATGTATTGAGAGGTACCAATTGAATACCCCAATTGAAAATGCGGCAATTAATTGAAACGTCAGTATCTTCTTTACCAATCAAGTAAAAGGAACTCACCAAATTTCACGGTTCAAAATTATATCCAGTAATCACTTAAGATCCTTTATCGGTCGTTTATTATTCACACTTACATTATTATCGAACACTAAGAGATTCAAACAAGAAACTTTTATAAAAAACTTAACCGTAACTTAACATCACTTTGTTATGTTGTAGGTCCTACTGTTATTTTTTGTTGGTGAATTAATCACAGGAGTGTAAACTTTGTAGCTTTATGAAACAATATTTACGACACGTTTTAAGTTGATAGTTTTCTGGTGACGGCGGACGCGCGCTGCGGGCCGTGTATGCGAGCTCTATGAGAGGAAACCTGCACAGAGCTATGAAACGGGAGCGCATGCCCGCTTCCAGTATTCGTCAAATCAAATCAAATCAAATCAAACCATTTTATTTTGTAAAACATAGATGTATACAGATATAATAGGTTAAAAATACAAAATATGGTTCACTATGTTTTGCCAAAAAATAGCGCACAAAATTTAGGGATATAAAATAATAATAATCATTAAGCAGGAATGTGAATTAAATAGATAATGTCAATATGAAAATTACACAAAACATGGTTACGAAGTCATATTTGTAAGAATTATATAAAATAAGAATAAATTTGTTAGTAAATTATATAAAATCAATGTCAATAAAATAGGTTTATAGCATGTCAATTTAAATATGTAGATAAGCAACATATGGTAACAAGTTTAAATAATAAGTAGTTATATATAAGTCGGATCTTCATACCTCGTCAGATCTATGACATATTCTCTACATTTAAATATTACCTTTCGACATTAATCGTGAAGAGACCGCTTTAATTTCATAATGGAAATTCTGTAAAAATAGATCGTATCGAGAACGTAGAATCATTTACCGTCTTTTTCAAGTCATAACCTGAGTAAGTTAAACTAAAACCATTTTAACTAAACCATTTGCAGGCAATTTTGAATAGTTGAGGCGCCGTCTAAAGTTTCGTAACCTCTAAGTTGAAATTTCGGTAAAGGCCGTACTGTTCTAGGGACACCTTGTAAACGGCAGCATAAAGTTCAACTTACAACATTTATCTCCGTGTTCAAAAACTTGACATTTATTTAACGTTTTAGGTGGCAGCCTTGCCTGAAGAGGTTTATGAATAAGGGATTCAGTTTCCCAAGAAAAAGTGTCTGGTTTATCATAAAATCTATTTTATGCTAAGGCTTTTTGCTACTAGTATAGGTGTAAGCATCAAGTAAAAAGCGATGGATGACGGAAACTGCTTTGTTAAGTATTAGAAAGGCTTTTGCAGAAGTTTAAGTTATCATAAAAAGTAACATAACAGAAAGTGCTTCGGTAAAATAAAATAGTTTTAATGGGTATTAAAAATGACCCTAAAATATAAAAAAGAGGGACCTACATAAAATATCGTATAAACGCTTATCTGTAGCAAGCGGTTGTATTTTTATGAAGTTTCTGTATCAAGTCCGTCTATAAAGTTATCAAAATATGAGCAACGGTCTATTCGCTTTTCTTCACTTTTCATTCCTTAAATTACTTTATTAGTATGAAAGTTGAACATGTAGCAGGCAAACTTACTTTTCATCTTAGATACTAAAAAGTCGAGGTTAAGAAAGGGTCATGGCAAAAACCATTAATCTTTTAAAATCAGAATAGTTTTGGACGGTCAGTGTGGTGGACCAGTCTGATTTCGATCGACGTTGATAGTTCTTCTATACTACGACATTCGTATCGTACCCGAGACGCATCTTGCTCTGTAGAGAATAACTGATTTTCTGCATGTTTTTTTTTATGTATGGGAAATCATCAAATGACATCTCCCGCCCTGGGCGGTGCGGGAGGGAGTGTCTGACTTTTACTGACTAAAACCCACATTTGTTTCTTCGGTTGCCCTTTATGTCCCGGGGCCGCGGTATTTATTGGAACTATTCCGCAATCCCAGATTTTCTGCATGGTTAACTTCAAGTTATTCCTATTCCACTCACTATTCCAGATAATTTACAATAATCTGAAATAGAAAAACGCCTCTCTCCATAGGCTATATAGAAAAAACCATTCTATGTAGCCTATTGTTTCGTGTAAAATGCCTGTTGAATAAATCCCTCGATTAAAATTTAAATGGCTGTTCAGATGAATGAAAAGGATTCTGCTCGCAAGTGTCATTTTCATTTAAATGCCCTGTTGTGTTAGATAAATAAAAATGAAACCTAAACTAAGGGCAATAAGGTTTAACGATTTTTTCCACTAGATAGAAGTTTTGTGAAGCGTGTACTTGGAGAAGTACTGAAGTGAATTGGTACGCTAATTATTCGTTTGACTCGAATTTAGATATTATTGTTAAGTTTTTCAATTTGAAGTCAACAATACACAAATAAATAAGTAATTACTTATTTATTTGTAATAAGTTATTACTTATTTATTTGTGTAAGTCTTCTGCTATTACATTTTAAAATCAATGTATGTGAGTAACATTAATAAAAAAACTAACATTTATAGTTTATCCGTGTTTTTTGTTTGGTGTAATAATCAAAAAAAATAAAAATAACATTTCAAAAGTCTAAGTAAGCAGACCTAGCAAAATGAAATACCTTTTTAGGAGTGTGTAGATGACGTTACAGACAGAATCGTTTTATATGGTACAATCCTTTCTGAGAATTATTTATACGAGAACAGTGTATTAAAACGCGAGAGCCGGTGAGGCGGGGGTCGGGCGCGGGTCAAGTGGCGGTCAAGCGCGGACCGGGCGCTGGTCGTGCATTTCGTTCGTCCTCAATACAATACATCACTCAGCTTCATACAGCGATTTGCACTTATTCATTATTGGCTTTTGCCCGCGGCTTTAGATTGCATTTGAAGTATGCGATCGAAAGTTATGTATTTTATTTAACAACATCCCGCGTGTTACCAAAACAAACGCTAGGCTTGAAATGATCTTTCCCAAAGCTGATCCTTAGTGAATGTTTACAACTTAGAAGGCATATACAAAACAACATACATATACCAAAATACCCAGTAGGCATGCACTCAGACACTGCGTTGATAAATCAGTCACTCAGTTAAGCAATTTAAACTAATCAGTATGCTTAAGCAGTAATGGCCTTCGTTGATAAAAGTTATACCTAAAAGCTTCCTTTTTAGTAAACAATTGACTTATTTTTTTTGACTTGAGAGAAATAATATAGCGGTCTTATTTAATCGAAATATTTTCACATTTTACTGATACATATAAAATACTTAAACAAAACATACACATACATACATATTAAATACTAAATACTTACATATTAAATACTTGGAATTATTATATCTTATGTACAAAGAGACAGGCCTTTTAGTGTCTTCACTGTGGTTTGTTTGCAAGTAGTCATCTACTTGCAAACAAAACTACAGATGCTTGAATCTTGAAATTTTGACAGTATTTTTTTATTAAACACGATATATATGATCAGTATCGAACTTAATATTATTGGCCTCACTCTAAAATTCTGGAAACAAAATTTCATATTTAAACACAGGTACATGAAAGTCTTAACTTATATTAGTACAAGTAATTGTTATGCAAATATTATACATAGCAAGGAATAACAGCTCCGACACGTTCCCTGTCCCAATACAAAAATGCAAAATTGACCGACAAGTCCAATAGGTTTCTTTTAATATATTTTTTTTATATAGTCAAAGGGTAGCCCTAGTAATAATATACATAGTTAAAAAAACCGGAAGTAGGCTTTACTTACCTGAAACACATATGGTTTAAGAGCGTAGGGAGACATTTTTGCTTCTGCACGTTCATGAAACACATGTGTTTCAGAAAACTTTTATAGATTTTCAAAAGTATTTGTATGTGTCGTTGAAGAGTAATATTTTAAATATGCAACGTGAAAGTTTGAAGTATAAATACTTTAATATTTCATTTTTTTTTTTTTTTTTTTTTTTTTATTACAATGGGCTTGCTCTTGGTCCCAGACCAAGAGCAAGGTTGGTTTTTTTTCTTTTTTTTTATTATCACATATAAATTACATTTTTAAATATTAATAAGAAATATAAACATTTTTAAATATAAAAAATAATAGCCCACCCGCATCGGGAACAGGGTCCAATACTTTATTATTATTATTTAGGTATTTTCACGACATATACTAACTTTGTTGAACATAACTCCATTCAACTACTAATAGAAAACTACGCAAAACTGTACTACAAAACAGCAAGAAATAATTAGAGAGTTCTTGCAATTGAACAATGCATCCAATGCGAGTGCAAATACATTGACTATAATAGTCCAAGACCGTCTACTAGCTCGATCGCGAGTCAGCACTTTCTGACTAAAATTCCGCTGAAAGAGGACAATAAAATTGTCAGAAATCAATGCCATGGATGCTACGAAGACTTGCGAAAAGAAGGTACTAACTGGCAAATTGCTGCTAAAGGAGTAAAACGAATGGATACTGAGTGTTTGCAATGCAAAAAACGTTGTTTTTTTATGCTGTTTCCAAAACAAACGTAACAAGTAATAGTTCAGAATTTATTTGAAATCAGTACTTTCCGTACTAATATCAAATGAGAAAGTAACTCTAACTGTCTGTCTCTTCTTCACGCCTAAACTACTGAACCGATTTGAATAAAATTTGATACAGATATAGTCTATTAATAGAAAACGATTAATAATTGTTAAGAATCAAGGTAGATGCATCAACAATGACATGAAATTATCTATACTAATATTATAAATGCGAAAGTAACTCTGTCTGTCTGTCTGTCTGTCGGTCTGTCTGTCCTTTCTTCACGACTAAGCCACTGAACCGATTTTGGTACAGTTATAGTCTGGGACCCGAGAAAGGACATAGAATTAGTTTTCAC
The DNA here is from genome assembly GCA_033675125.1 of Athetis lepigone. Classification (NCBI taxonomy): domain Eukaryota; kingdom Metazoa; phylum Arthropoda; class Insecta; order Lepidoptera; family Noctuidae; genus Athetis; species Athetis lepigone. The sequence goes on along the minus strand of CM066226.1, from coordinate 8,996,151 downwards.
CTCGGAAATCCCCCGGGAACGCGAAAGTCGCGGGAAAGAGCTAGTGTGTAATAATTAATAAACACATATATTATGTTATAAATTAAATTGTAATGTATCCACATTAGATCATAATATTAATTATTTGATATAATATATCAAATAATTAATGTTCATCATATTTCCGATTCAAAATAATTAGTAAGATTGTAATAGGCTATATAAATTGATAAAAGCTAAAATGCAGTGGCGTATTTACCCTAGGGCCAAGGGGGCCATGGCCCGGGGCGGCACGTTGGGAGGGGCGGCGAAGCCGCCCCCCGGTAGTTCATGGCGCCTCTTGTTGTTAAGTTTACCTACATTCTTTTTTATTTTAAATGATATTCAAAATATCATGAAAAAAAAGACTTAAAAAAAACCAAGACTCACAACTTAATTTTTCTACTGTGAGGGGCGGAAAAGCCGCCCCCGCAGCTTTTTCAGGGCGCTTCTTATTTTCAAATTTCACAATTTAGTTCTTATACTGCGAGGGTCGGCGGAAACGCCCTCGCAGCTTTGTCAGGGCGCCTCTTATTATTAACTCTCACAACTTAGTTCTTCTACTGCGAGGGGCAGCGGAACCGCCCTCGCAGCTTTGTCAGGGCGCTTCTTATTGTCAAGTCTCACAACTTAGTTTTTCTACTGCGAGGGGCGGCGGATCCGCCCTCGCAGCTTTGTCAGGGCGCTTCTTATTGTCAAGTCTCACAACTTAGTTTTTCTACTGCGAGGGGCGGCGGATCCGCCCTCGCAGCTTTGTCAGGGCGCTTCTTATTGTCAAGTCTCACAACTTAGTTTTTCTACTGCGAGGGGCGGCGGATCCGCCCTCGCAGCTTTGTCAGGGCGCTTCTTATTGTCAAGTCTCACAACTTAGTTTTTCTACTGCGAGGGGCAGCGGAAAGACGGGACAGATTTTTACGCCCTACCGCTAGTGTCATCACCATCGAAGCAATCCAACCAATGCTCGATGACATTTCGGGCGACACAGATGCTTTCGGGTATGCTTCCAGTGCCTCATTTACAGGGAGCCGGACGCTCGTTGTCACCACTGCATCCACTGTCGGGATAACACGGCGCGACATACGCTGGCAGAGTGTGCCGCTTGGGAGGGACGGCGCCGTGCTCTTATCTTTGTAGTAGGCAGCGACCTGGTACTGCAGGTCGTAGTCAGCACAATGACCGGCAGCACAGAATCTTCAGACACTCAGTGGTCTCTTTCTGCAAAACTATAGCGCAAAAGGAAGCTACATAAAGCGAGAAAGAGATATGTCTACTTCTTTCGCGGCCCGCAGCAGAGGCCGGAGGAGCATTCCTAAATGGCTCAAGGGGCGGCGGACTTGGGGACGTCCGTCACCACTCATTCAACTACACCTGAGGTGGCGGCGCATAGTGTTCCGCACCTCACTTGCACCCCCAGACATGAGGAGGCTTGCGGAAATGGAATGGTACCAAGAAGTCACATAAGTTCCTGCGATCCTCGTAGGTAGGAGAAGGAGCTCCAGGGTTGTTTCTAGTCAGTCAGAGTCTGACAGACTCTCCTCGACCGCACGAACAAGTGAATTTTCCACCCCGGAAAAAAATACATATATTACTAATTATAAGTTATTACTTAAATTAGCTTTTTTTGACAGAAGAGTCAGAAAACCCCTTAAGTTCGGACTGAATAAATTAACCGAATTGATAGACATCGTACATGTACGCAAAGCAAACTAATTAAGTTTACATACGCCTGCTACCATAATGTTGGTGTGCGTAAAATCTACTTGTAAGATAGACCTGTCGTTACACACACATTTGCTATATCTTGTCTCTTTAACTTTAATGTTGTAGGTAGTCAATAGCTACTTCGCTCATTATGAGCGTTTGCTTGACAATATAAATATAAACCAAAAAATAAGAAGCACAAATTCAGAGTATTTCGCAAGTTGTTCCATGGCTTAGGTGTATAAGCCTAGACTCGGTAACCTGTATGTCACAGGTTCGAGCCACAGAAACCCCACTTTCTTTTTGCATTTTTTTAATTTGACTTTGCATCGAAACTCACAACCGGTGTTGTTTTTTTTTTCATTTCTAATAACATTTCTGTTATTTTGTTGATTATTTTTGTAATTTATAATAGAATAGAAATAAAAATGAAACAATTTGTAATTAGAAATCAACAATATTTATTGTTCAGTAGATTTTTATGATAATTTCAATAACAAAGTATTATGCATGACAATTATTTTAAATCGGACAAGAATGAATGACACTTTTTGTATTTAAGTGGGTAATTTATTTATTTATGATATGAATAAACATGTTAGTGAGATATTAAGATACAGTTCTCCCAATTGTAACCTCACAAACAATAACATCACTCACATAAATGAAATTACTTCCACATATTATATTTATTTATCCGATTGATGCGCCTTCACTATCTATAACTTTTAGCACCATATTAGCCCTTAGGTTCGTTTGGGTTCAGAACAGTAATATTATCTACATTTTTTTTTTCTATTCCGCTCACTATTTTTACGCCATAATAATTATTTTGCGACTGTCCTTGTCCGATTTAAAACACTTATTAAGTTCGTTATTAAGTATAACTTTATTATTGTAAAAAATAAAATCTATTGTAAATTGTCTCTTGCGACGCGTACCCGGTTCCGGTTTTGCCTGTAAACAATGGGAAGGAATAGCTTACGACGACGCTTTAAACCAGCTGCTGGTTCCGCACACATTGTAATGTAACGTGACGAAGTCAAGAAGGCCTCAGCTTTATGCGTAACAAGTTAACAACCATATCACGGTGTCGCGCATTGTCATTTGTGTATGCCAATCTTGCGGTCGATCGACAACGATCAATGCTTCTCGTGTCTGTATAGCGGTGCACCTACAGTTTTTCTCTGTGAACAAAAATGAAATATTGTTATATAAAACAAGAATAATTAACGAGATGTAAATAATTATAATATTTATAATAATCTATATATAATGTTATATATATAATCATATTATTTAAAAATATATAATATAAGTAATATATAAAAACATTATATAATATAATTATATAAGGAAGCTATAAAGTTTTATATATGCTTCCGTGATAAATAGGCCATCTAGCACACATATAATTATTCAATTCAAACTACAACTCAGCCAAACAAACCAACTCCTCAGCTTTGTAATATTAGTATAGATGTAACATCATTCGAATCATAAATAATGAAAAAAAAAACTGAATAATTATTTTGTTACTCACCAAAATCTTCATCTTCATCGCAATTTCACATATTAAAACGTTTTGCTCATGTTAAATAACAATTTCAGCTCTCAAAGGTATAGTAAAGTGATTCATATTGACTCACAACTAAATCAACACAACAAAAAACAACACTTCTCCAAACAAGCAGGGTATAATGTCTTAAAACGTAACGTAAGTCCGATATAGATGTTCTGTGAGTTTCCGATAGTCAAAAGCAATGTAACGATGAATCTAAACTATTAAATAATATTCTACCCTCAAAAATTAATAATCGTATACATGATTCTTAATTTTTGAGGGTAGACTATACATTTTTCCAAAGCCAAATATGACGAAGTCTTGCTAATAATTTTATTTGTGTGCGTGAACATCAGGTTATTGTCAAGCAAACACTAACAAATAGGCAATGTAAATACACGAGTTGATTTTACTCACACATACATTATGTATGTAGTGACTGTAAACTTAAATAAGTTGCTTTGTGTACTTAATTGCCAGATTTTCTTCATACACATTATGTGATGGCTTCTCATTTATTTTTATAGATAAGTACTGCTTTTTTTCAACTTCTTGAAAACCAACAATGGAATTGGGCAACTAGATTCACATTTGTTTTTAAATTGACGTTTCATGGTGCCTTTTTTGGTCTAATAAAATTAAATGATTTGACTATTGACTATACAGTTTTGATGATCGGTCAATAAGCGACTGGCAAAATTAAGAATCTTTGTCTAGTTATTATTTTTAAAATACTGAATAAATGAATGAAAGAAATATACCGTGTGTATGCCTGCTTAGTTACTGAAACAATTTAAGGCTTTATCCATAAGGAAGTTTTAGGAGGGTCAAAAATTACCGGAACTGTTTTTAGTGAAGGAGTGTGTATTATTGATATAAAAAACTTTATTCAAAAAAAAGATAACCGACTTCAAAAACTAAAAGCTCAAAAATAACTATTTCGGAAATCGGTGGCTTCTCTTCTGCCGGTCGAATTGTATTGCCTTGCCACCGACTTCCGAAATAGTTATTTTTGAGCTTTTAGTTTTTGAAGTCGGTTATCTTTTTTTTTTTTTAAAGTTTTTTATTTTTTACTTTTTAGTTAGAGTCCAAACTACGTTTTAGAGTAACTTTAAAAAAAACGTACGTTTTTCTATAAAAATTGAGGAGTTCCCTCGATTTCGGCATGATACCATCATCAGATCCTGGACCTGATGACAATGGGACCATTTGGGAAGTCTACCCTTTCAAACAAAAAGAGAATTGTTCAAATCGGTTGGCAAACGACGGAGATATGCGCGAACAAACATAAAAAAAAAACATACAAACATCCGAATTGAGAACCTCCTCCTTTTTTTAAGAAGTCGGTTAAAAAGAATGACATTTTTGCTCGATTTGGTAAGGGAACTGCCGTGCCCCCAGATATTAATCCTACTGAATCCTAAAAATATTTGCTTTTAATTAATATTCATTTTTTAATAAGGTTACTAAAATTTATTTAAAAAAAAAATATTTTTACTTAATGGGGCGGCAAAGCTAACTGGCCCGGGGCGCCAAATCTGTAAATACGCCTCTACTAAAATGGTTTGTTGTGTTTTTTGGGTCTAAGGAAGATATAAAGGTTGTCTAACCTGTACGTACTTATTTTCACCTTTCGACGACCAAGCGAGAGCCGGCTGTCACGCTGCTGTTTCCTTTTTATTTTGTCTCGAATCACGTGTGTTCAAAGGTATAAAAACCGGCCAAGAGCGTGTCGGGCCACGCTCAATGTAGGGTTCCGGAGTTTCCCGTCCGTCACAATAAGTGTACCTACATATAAGTTTAAAAAAAAAGGCTATATGTTACGTTGACATACTAAGTACGCAGAAAGTATTTTGTACAACCTTTTTGTCTTTTTTGTACAAAAACTGTTGTTTCTATCAAGTTCAAAAAAAAATTCCTAGAAAGTCCTTATAAAGTTCTACTTTCCAGATTTTTTTCATATTTTTCAAACTTACGGGTCAAAAGTTAGAGGGAGGGGACGCTTTGACTTTTCCTTTTGGAGCGATTATTTCCGAAATTATTGACATTATCAAAAAATGATTTTAGTAAGTTTTAAATACCTATCCAACAATATATCACACGTCAGGATTGAAACTAAAAAAAAACCACTTCCCTATTTACATACAGAGGGGCTACCCTAATAAAAAGTTTTTTTCCAATTTTTATTTTACCTCTTTGTCGGCGTGATTGATATACATATTGGTACCAAATTTCAGCTTTCTAGTGCTAACGGTCGGACGGACAGACAGACAGACATGGCGAAACTATAAGGGTTCCTAGTTGACTACGGAACCCTAAAAAGAGAATGTGTCAGACACAGAAGTTCCATCTAGATAGGACCTCGACATAAAGTAATTTGTACGGGGCTATTAACGGGAGGATTTCGTTTTAATAAGCGAACCAACAAAATTAATAATTAATTTGGTCGGGGTCCGTAGTAACTTGTGTTGAGGTCAAGAGAAAGTATATATTGTATCCTATTTATACTTTACGTAAGCGTTCATGTTTAAATACTGGGTGTGTTCATTAACTTTTATCAACATTTTTGAACACGCCAAAGTGAACTGTATTTTAAATAAACTACACTTCCTGTCTGTATGCGCACGCATGGGCAAAAACTACTAAACGGATTTTAACCAAATTTGGTACAATTGTAATCTATACTTCTGGGCAGGTTAATCGCTATATAAGATAACGGTGTGTGACAAAAGCGGAAAAAAAATATTCCTTTTAAGAGATTCCGGTGCGTGCGCTGCGAAAATGATTGAAGTTACACAAAAATTATGTACTTAACAATTGTTCCTCCCAAAACGTACTAAAAAAAACCGGCCAAGAGCGTGTCGGGCCACGCTCACTGTAGGGTTCCGTTGTTTTAGTTCCGTCCGTCACAATAAGTGTTCCCACTTATGAGTTAAAAAAAAGGCTTTTTGTTACGTTGACCTACTAAGTACGCTGAAATTATTCTGTACAACTTTTTGTCTTTTTTGTACAAAAACTGTGCTTTCCATCAAGTTCAAAACAATTTCCCTAAAAAGTCGTTATATAGTTCTACTTTTCAATTTTTTTCATATTTTTTAAACTTATGGTTTAAAAGTGGGGCTAAAATTATTGATATTATTTAAAAAATGATTTTATTAAACCCTTATTCATTTTTACATACCTAACCAATAATATATCACACGTTAGGGTTAAAATAAAATAAAAAACACTTCCCATTTTACATATACCTATGGGCGCTACCCTGATAAAACATTTTTTTCTACTTTTTGATTATACCACTTTGTCGGCGTGATTGATATACATATTGGTACCAAATTTCAGCTTTCTAGTGCTAACGGTCACAGTGATTAAACGAGGACGGACAGACAGACAGACAGACGGACAGACAGTCATTTCGAAACTATAAGGGTTCCGTTGACTTGACTACAGAACCCTAAAATGTCCGCAACAGCATATGTCTGATATTTACAGTTCTCTCACTAAAACCATTTTTATGGTTATGAAATTAGTTCTAAAATAATACCTGATTTGACAGGTTATTTTTAAAAAAATATTATTTTTATATATTAATATTAATTACTATAAAACTTTGCCCCGCAAAACCGTGTTATCGGTTTAACTGCGGGATCGAGTCTCCGTGCAATATATAAACTACTTATATATGTTACGGCTAATACCCGAAGTGCGGCTACACCTAGTTTTAGCCGGTTAGAACTAGGTGTAGCCACTTACTCTTGGTTAAACCTAGTACAAGCCGATTGTTTTCGGGTAAAACTAGGTCTAGCCTTCATCATGCCGGCTACAACTAGGTCCAGCCATTACCTGTTGGATAAAACTAGGTCTATCCGATATCATTCCGGCTAGAACTAGGTCCAGACAATCCCTGTTGGATAAAACTTAGATGCGTGTCCCGCCAAGTCTCCGCCCCGCATCACACTCATGGCTCACAGCATCTGCAGCAGCGGCGCGGGGTGGAGGGCATAGCGAGGCACGCGCCTCTGCAGGTTGTGAGCGCCAGGTGCTGCTGATCTACTGCAGGTCTACTAGCGAGTGTGACCCACAGCGTCTGCAGCAGCAGCGCGTGTCTTAAAACCAAATGTGGCAATAAAAAGTGCCTCTGCAAAGCTGCTGGTATTTTGTGCAACTCAAAATGTCACTCAAGTTTAAGTTGTTCTAATAAATAGTTTATGTTACTTTATAAAAGTGTGATTTATAATTATAATAACATTCTTTAAATTATAATATGCAATTACATACTTATTGTCTGTTGTTAAAAAAATGTTCCTGATTGTTCCTATTATATTAAAAATTGTACTCCTAATAATTTGTGTTAATTATTACAATGTGATTTATAAGAATAAAAAACTCTCTACGTTTCTTTTTATTGGATGTTTTTTTAATATCTAAAAAAGCTCTGCCGATAGCATGCCAGCTACAACTAAGTACAGCCAATCCCTGTTAGATAAAACTAAGACACGCGCTGCTGCTGCAGACGCTGTGAGTCACACTCGCTAGTAGACCTGCAGTAGATCAGCAGCACCTGGCGCTCACAACCTGCAGAGGCGCGTGCCTCGCTATGCCCTCCACCCCGCGCCGCTGCTGCAGATGCTGTGAGCCATGAGTGTGATGCGGGGCGGAGACTTGGCGGGACACGCATCTAAGTTTTATTCAACAGGGATTGTCTGGACCTAGTTCTAGCCGGAATGATATCGGAAAGACCTAGTTTTATCCAACAGGTAATGGCTGGACCTAGTTGTAGCCGGCATGATGAAGGCTAGACCTAGTTTTACCCGAAAACAATCGGCTCGTACTAGGTTTAACCAAGAGTAAGTGGCTACACCTAGTTCTAACCGGCTAAAACTAGGTGTAGCCGCACTTCGGGTATTAGCCGTAACATATATAACAACAACTAAATCTTATATATTAAGCCTTTGTTAACAATATCTTTAATCGTAACTCAAACAAACACTTCCTAAATATCCAGGTAATGTTTTCTCAAATTCGCTTAAAAATTCGCTTATCGCCCTCACTTCGAATATCCTCCGGCAGAGTATTTAGCAGATATGGCAACCGTTTTTTAAGTGTTCGGTCGCCATAGTAGTTATTGACTCTCGGCACTATGAACCTACCGGAGGTCATCGAGCGGGTGTTACAATTATTATTAAATAATACTAAGTTATATACTATACTATGTTAATATATTATTAACCCTTATCAATATAAATACGTTATCCAATACAAGTTTTTAATTTTGTACAAAATTTCGGTTTACGTAATTTAATTTCAATAAAAATCTTTGGATATCACAGAGTTTTGGTGATATCACCAGAGAGTCATGACCATTCGAATGGTGCGGGGATACCGCACCGTGCGAGACGGCGGACCGCCGTGGGATTTGGAGGCACCAGTGTGAGGCACAGAGCTCCAGCGGGATCTCATGGTAGAATTGAGACTGCGACTGTCGCAACCCAGTGCTGAGCACGGCTCTTTGAGGAGTGGCTGAAAAGTCGCCACGGCGCTCTCACTTATCGCCAAACACAGGTCCTCACCGGACACGGACATTTTGGGAAGTTCTTGTGTCGAATTGGGGGGAAGTTATGCCTTAATGTCACCACTGCGGCAACAGTCGCCTGGAGGACACGGTGGAGCATACGGTGGAGGTATGCCCTGCTTAGGCGCGCCACCACCGTATTTGCAAAGGCGATCGGCGGGAGTGACAGAATAGGAAGCCGTCGACTCCTACTACGAATAGTCATGCTGGAGAAGGAGACAGACCAGAAGGAGGTGGACAGAGACCCAGGCCTGGACGTCGAGAATCGCAAGACGACTTAACCGGACGGTGAGCGATGGGTAGCTCGCCGCTCGATAAGGGCCAGGCCCATGTCGAAGACGCGTTTGTTCCACTCGCGCCTCAAAGTCCAATAAGCACGTGACGGAGACCACTAGGGCCAATGCCTGCCGGGGTATATATATATATATAATAATAAACTCACTGACTGGTATCAACGCGTCTGTTGATATTTAGCAATAACTAACTAAAGACTCGAAACTTGGAGGGTTTATTCTGTGTGAAGAGTAAATAGCCACTAAGAAAGGATGTTTTTAATTCAACCCCTAAAGGGTTAAAATAGTAGATAGATAGAAGATCGACATCCACGCAGGCAAAGCTAGTATAAAATACCGATCATATAATAGAAATTGAAAGCGATGTTACAATTTCATAACAATATGCAACTAACGCGTAGTACTTAGTAACATTATACTCGTAACATGGAATGGAGGTAACGTGAGAGTCATTGTGACTAAACGTTGATAATTGAGACTGTTTAGTGTGTATTTATGTACGGGACACAAGCAATTGTACACTTCAAAATACCCTTGTTGTTTGTATAATTAAATTCAATGGGTATACCGATATTGTTCATTATAATAATAATATGGATTGGCGTGGCTAGTGGTTTTCGACGAACGCAAACTTTGCATCACTTTGTTTACACTTCCTTTATGTGTCCCTTTTCCACCCTCGTCTAGTCAAAATTTTCCTGATTAATTTTCTGATTATATTTTGCATTTGCAAGTCATCTTGGTTGTTCAGTGATTTTCGCAGCAATAAGTAACCAACACGTGTACTTTCTAAATTAAGAATAGTACATGCGTAATTGTGTCAGTCAATATTTGAATACCTAAAAATTTGCATAAGTAATAACAAACTAAAGAAATAATCAACAAGTTGGCATAATAGGAAGAAATAGTCAAGAAACTGGAAAGTCAACAATACGGAAATAAATGTGTGATGTTTCAAAAAAGTCGGCAAACCGTACTTCAACGCCTTCATAACTTTTTGCAAATCCTACGATTTAACAGTGCATACGAAACTCCAAAACGGCTGAACTTAGACTAAGTCTAAGTTACTTATTCTTAAATCCACCACCTCATTTGCCAGTGAAAGTCTCGTTAGAATCAGTCCAGCCGTTTTGGAGTTACGTATACATGTTAAATCGTAGGATCATTCTTAAATCCGCCAACTTCGGCGGTCGCGTTAGAGAAAAGCACCGCCTCTTCAGTGATGGCAGGGCGAATGCCAATTCTCTGGAGCTGACTGTACCAAAGTCTGCAAATTAAGTGTAGATACTCTTTCGAGTTTTAAATCTCGCTTAGTATCTTGATAATGAACGTCAACAGCAGCACGTTCCGTGGAAGTAATTAAATTCTGTTTACTTGCAGCCTCGGGCAGGTTCTATGTTTACTTAAATACTAATATCTTATATCTTGGGACAACTCACACACGGCCATCTGATCCCAAGCTAGAGCAGAGCTTGTGTTATGGTAACCAAACAACTGATAAACATACTTATATAATTTTTTTAATACATACATATCTATAATATATTTATACAAATATAAAATAAAGTCGTGTTAGTTACACATTTTATAACTCAAGAACGGCAGAACCGATTTGGCTGAAAATTGGTGGGGAGGTACTTAACTTAGGACCAGGAGACATAGAATACTTTTTATCTTCTTTTTTTTTGTAACCAAAAATCAGATATAACGCGGATGAAACCGCGGGGGACAGCTAAACATAGACAAATCACACCCAGACACAGAACAAACATGCTCATCACACAAAGCTTGTCCTGGGTGGGAATCGAACCCACGACTTCCGGCTTAGCAGTCAGGCCTACTAACCACTAGGCCAACAGGCCCGTCATATTAAACTATTATGTGTTATGTAATATATGCTTTATGGTTACAAATGATTTACAGTACGTGATAAGGATCTTCTCTTCAACCGTAATAATTGCTTGTTTGTTTTATTGTTTCCATATGTTAAGGTCGTCGACCTGTTATCACTGCATTATATATATCGTTCTTCTAAAGACCAATTCTGGTCATTCAAAACGTTTAAAATCTAGTCGTCCAAGAGCATCGAATCTATCCAGCAGATTGAGATTAACTACAAACCCTCCTAAAAGTTAGAAGAATTGCCTTGTCGACAACGATTGGCTCAGGTACATTTTATTGTTCAGAACTCAAAGGTTGCATTACATGCAAAATAATCCTGTCAATCAAGGATTGAGTCTGGCTAAAAAAATCTTGATATGGATGCTAGAAAAAATACATGAGACTGTTTGTTTCCTGAATAAATAAAATAAAATAAAATAATAGGTTTTTATACATTAGCACATGCTCATATTAGAGAACAATGACCAACACAAAATACAACCAAAGTACTTGAATCAGAGGTTTTATTTGTTATATGGAAATACTACATAACAAAGCGAACATTTTGATCCTGCAGACTTCTTAAGAGCCTCATAACGCCATACTGAACATCTGCTCAATCGGATTTGATAATACGCTGGCTACAAAAAGATACGAAATAGAAGGATAATAAATAGCTATGCTAAATATGTTTTAGTAAATAGGTCAATATGTAGGCTCTACGTGGAATGACTAATTTATTCTAGGTTTCAGTGCTACATTTTTTGACAAGTTCCCGAAATGGATTCTAATTTCGGTTTTTATTATAAACTAGCTTTTGACCGAGACTTCGTCCGCGTGGAATTATAGTTTCCGTTTCCGGGGGATTTCCGGGATGAAAACTATCCTATGTCCTTCCTCTGGTCCCAGACTATCTGTACCAACTTTCATTCCAATCAGTTCAGTGGTTTAGGCGTGAAGAAGAGACAGACAGAGTTACTTTCGCATTTATAATATTAGTACGGATTGAAAATTGGTTATCATTAATAAATCAATGCCTGCATTAAGTCAGGTTTTGTTTGATAGTAAAAACAAATATCATGATATATCTTCGTCACTGATATTATGACAATTATGTTTTGCTCTAATTATTATTATCGTTCTGATAAAGCACGTTAGAGATAAATTATTTATTTAGAAACCTTGAGTTATAATATGTAATTATTTCAAGGGTAAGTTGGTATATAGGTATTTTGTAAGGTAAGCGCTCTGCTACTCTAGCCAAAATGAGGAACATTTCGACTACAGTTTCTAATTCGATCTTCTACCACCAAGAAGTAAATAACTGTAATATATTACTCTAACTTCCATTATACAATTATAACTAATTGTTTGTTTAAGACAGACAACTTTACATGCTTGTACTTGTTTAAATATGTTGAGGTAGAGAGAGAGTAATTACGAATCTCAGTGCAGACTGCATTATGTTGGAACGGCATAATTGCCGATATTACGATGAATTGCAAACATATATTAATTCCTACCACACATATGAGCTATATCACGTGCTAGATGTATTTCCTTACTCTTTAAATAAACTATTTAATTGAACATTCCATCTACAAATATGCAGACAGAGACATTGTCAATAACTACAGATGCATAACAATTCTTTCAGCACATAGCAGATTTTAATATAAAAGTTCAACAATATAAACACACAATATATTGACTACATAGAATATTTTATTACCTTACAGATATGTATATTTTCGTTTTAGGAAGGAATTACTTGGTTAAAAAATATCGCTAAATATAAAAACTTAAAACTATGAAAAATGAATATTGAGACAGAATAGTTAGTTTAAACTCCATAGATTTCACTTGTCCACTCAACCACGCCCACCCACGCATAAAAGCCTCATCCTAATGATGCACGCCTGAAACAACTAAGAATAGGAAAGAGTAATCGTATCATAGGCAAAATCTGATTACATATTTTATTCACACTTTTGTGCGTGATTGGCCTTAACGTAAAATTGAGTGGGTATTGTGGTTTTTTTTTTTTTGGAGATTTTGGAGACAAAATGATTCCCAAGTTCGAAAGCAAAAACAAATAATAATTTAATATTAACTTTTTCACAAAGTTCGCTACTTCAGCGCAAAGGGTAAATATAACTATAATAATTTAGTTTCCCGATAACATAATGAAAGCTTCCAGGATCACTTTGATCTCAATGGGCACAACATTTCAAGCTTTTTAATTCTAAACTCAGATAGGCACTTTAACGGAAAGTATTTTTTTATATACTGTCAATGTCAAAACAAAACTTAGTTAATTTGTAAGTAATTGTACACTAGAAACGTGTGAGGCATACAAGGTCCTACAATTTGATTTGTTAAACATGACCTACACAGATACACAAAATCAACAATTCTAAAATAAAATATTCTAAAATACTATTGTCGCACGCACACTCGCACTTCGGCCACTTGCGCTTTTTTACTTAATTAGAATATGTTTATGTCCGACCTTTTTAGGTCCGTGAAAAAGAATAACCATATTTTGCTCTTATCTGTACTCTGTATAACAAAAATTTATTTAGAGCTAACATAGGTTTACACTTTATGGAACCATATTTATATTCGTCTATGTTTTTTTGTTTTTTTTTAGCAAGACAGAGAATTATGTCTTTACGTATGCCAAATATCGCCATTAGCTTCAATACTAAATATATAATCAACTTCGAATGTATAATCATTAGTATTCATCAGTGCGCTTATACAGACTGCCTAGACGTTACAAATAATAGTGAATCGATAGTCACTGCAGACTCTGGTACGTTAAAGCACTTTTGATGACCAAGCGACAGCCGACTGTTGCGCATCGCGTTGCGTTACATATTTGGAATTTTGCATTAAGAGTACGCTGTACATCGGACTCAACTCAGTGGTGGGCGTGGCTAACATGCTTGCTATTTCACCAAGCGCGATGTGAGAAAGAGATACCGCCAGCGATGAGCAGTTCGAAGCTAGCGCAAACGTAATGCAAAGATTTTGACGAAACGATGTAATATTATTATTAGAAAGGAAGTAAGAATTAGGATTATTTGTAGTGTACAGTGTACCTATAAGTTGTTACATTTAAATATCTTATAATAAAAATTGTAGGTATTGATTTTTTTCTTTGGAGTTCTGACCTCTTGGTAGTTTGGACGCTGTTCCTGTACCAGTGAGGCAATCAATGATGTCATAAATTACCCCTATGTTATTACGCTCACAAGTCTGAAATAGACGAACACGCTTCACCACATTGCCGACGATTAGGACAAACGATGTAAATCCCTTACATTATAAGTAGGTATTTAATTTGGTACTTATATAAAAATAAGAAACAAGGTTATTGGGAACTGGGTAGCTAACTAGGTATTATGTACAAATCGTCTTTTTATTTGAAAGCGATTGAAACAAATTTTTGACGCAGTGGTACCTACGCGAACCAACCTGCAATCCAATGGGATACGGTAGTTGCCTACTGTTTCTTGTCTGTATCTATTATTTTTAAGAAATATTTAAAATCATTCGGTTGGCACATTATTCATTACGTGCATTATTCAGTAGGTAGTGGCAATTAATAAAATTGAGAACTGTAAGGGTCAATTTATACTAGCGCAGAGTCGAAGCGCATCGAACCGTCTATCCAAAACTGAACATAACAAATTCAACCTTAACTCCACAGCATAACGCACATATTACTTTTGAGATTTTAAAAAGTCGCGCGCATTCTTTCGAATTCGCGCGTCTGCGCATGAACAACGCTGATTGGTGCGCGTGCGCGCGCATTGTCGCGAATACATGCGCCCACTAGTGAACCTACGCGTCACACAAAAAAAAAGAACACTATAATTCCGCTTTCTTTATCTTCATTTTCTTCTCCTTCAACTTCCGATATAAGTCATATTATTATCATAGCAAGATCCATTGATCTTGCTATGGTATGATTTAAACATTTTACACACGTTTCAGTTACGAGAGTCAACTGACAAGTGATAATACCTATAATACTTATAGTGCGCTGTTATTCTAGCGAATACGCGCGCATTCGTGCGGCTTCGCTTTAGTTGTAAAAAATTTGACGCTTCGATGCGCTTCGACTCTGCGCTAGTATAAATTGACCCTGAGTAAGTTCTTACTACCTACCTAGCTTATTTATTTCCCTAGTGCATAGTGTAAATCTGTGATATAAATATTATAGGTAAGTATCTATTCATAAAAAATAAATTAGCCTAAAATTGTTAGTACCTACCAAGTACCTACTTAACTGCCTTACCTTTGGTCAAGTTATAAGCTATAAAATAATGACATCGCGATATCAATTTTAGGCAAAAAAATTAAAATAGGTAGGTACTGCGCATCGGTATCACGCGGGCTCGCGGCCGCTCACAGCCCGGCTTGAATGATTTCAACGCTATGATGACAGTCGCTCTCTACTGTCATACCTACAACAGCGCATAAATTATTATCATAGGTAGGCATATTATCTATTTTTAGGGTTCCGTACCTCCACAGGTAAAAATGGAACACTTATAGGATTACCTTGTTGTCCGCCCGTCTGTCAAGACCTTTTTTCTCATAAACACGTCGAGATATCAAGCTGAAATTATTATCACATAAGTAGGTACTCAGAAAAATCAAATTTCTAAATCAACGCAATAAAAAAATACTGTTGTTTTATATTGCTTTTTTAGACATTTGCAAGGGAATCAAAATTCAAAACCTATAGGGTACTCTCCATTGACCTAGAATCCGGAAATGCAAGAAGCACTGGCATGTAGCACAAATAAAGAAAAAACTCCGAAAACGGGTAATTTGTATATATTTTACAAAAAAAAAAATACGGAACCCTCGTTGAGCGAGTCCGACTCGCACCTGACCGGTATTCATATTTATGCAAATCCATTTTGGTGTCCAAATCACAAAGTAGGTAACAGTAAGTAAGTAAGTACTTTCTTCTGGTAATTTTCAAAATAGTTCAATAAATCAAAATCGGAATCCACAGTATAAATTCCAGGGATCAAAATATTTCATTACAAATCACAACACATTTAGGTAAATAAAAGACGGCACTGCTATTAGGTAGGTCTACGTACGTATCAACCAAACAAGCACTGATATTTACGCAATGAATGACCGGTCGGCCAATTCACAACATCACGGCGAGCGGCCGGCGTACGCGCTTTACCCCTCGCTGCCCGCGCCAGGGGGTGAACGATGAAGAGAGATGCACGATGATTATTCCCGAAAACGCGAGCGTGAAAAATATTAAACAGTGCTTTAGGAATTGGCTTCTTATAGGAAAAGTACTTATCGTATTCATATCAAATAAAGTTATTTGAACTTAATAATAAATAAACTAGGCTTAATGCTAGTTTATATTTAAGTTTTGATGTATTTAACGGTATAAATTTGACGTTCAAACTTCCGTTAAAATTGGTGATAAAAGTAGAATCTTTCCTAGCTCACAATTTCGAAATCGATGATTTTTTACTGGTGATTTATAGCAATATGCCTAGATTGTAACGGAACAAATCAATATTGAGCTTAATTTTGAGTGTACAACATCTAATAGTGAAGTAATCAGACAATTACGTTTGTATGGAAATATAATCGTACAGCGCAGCCTTAATATAAAAAACATTTTAACATGAAATACTCGTAGGTTACCCGAATACGAGTTCACCTGGATATGAATATTAGGTCCAAAATTTAACTGAATAATATTTACCCTAAATAAATTATTTCATTTTTGCGCAGTAAACAGATTCACATTATTTCCATTTACCATTTTCCGATATAATGTGAGTAAGTACGTAAGTGATAACTAAATTTTATTTTACAACTCAATAAACGCTTTATTAAAATTGCTAAATTCAGCTAGTTAGCTATTTATTAAATTAATGTAGGTACTAGGTATAAAGCTTGACGAGCTTTTAATTGCTAGCTTTTAACACAACCTATTAAAAGTAGACAAAAGCTCAAGTGAAAACAAATTTGTTCCGGGTATTCTTAGACCAAAATGGTTCCTTTCGGTTCAAGAACACTTGCTAGAACAAGCGTTTTTCAATTCAAAGAACTGTATACATAGTAAAGGAAATCTATGATAACATAAGAAATGTAGTTACAACATGAACGTGTTAGAGATAGAGTATAACTTGACAAAGGATTAAGTAAATTGATTTCCTCCTATGCTTGAATTGCTTGATGACGAAAAACTTATCGATTTCAGTCATATACAAAATAAGTAAATCAGTTTAAATTACCGAACAAACAATTAAATAGTTTTGTTTGGCGAATTTCTTATGAGTTTGATCATTTTTTTTTGTTCCCCGATGGATGACATCGGCATCGTTACCAATTCGTTCCAGATTTAATTAAATTAAAACCATATATTCAAGTGGGTTAAATTAAAATATAGACAATTCAATAAGCACATCGAATATCATTCAACGCATTTCTAACATTAAAATCATGTAATTACTTAAGCCTACAGAAATCTCGTTAAGAAGATCGTAGGCACCAACGTAATGTAAAGATCGTCAGAGAATAATAACATTTACTTTCAGACGCCTATGTTTACACTCAACCACAGCTGTAGTTGTTTATCCGTACTAATATTTTAAATGCGAAAGTAACTCTGTCTGTCTGTCTGTATCTTCTTCACGCCTAAACCACTGAACCGATTTGAATGAAATTTGGTACAGATATAGTCTTACCCGACGGTGGGACCCGAGAATGGACATAGGATAGTTTTCATCCCGGAAATCCCCTAGGAACGGTTACTATTGTTCCACGCGGACGAAGTCGCGGGCAAAAGCTAATGAGAAATAATTAAAACAAGACATTCAACACAAACTATCATTCAATAGTACCAATATCTGATATGCGTTTTTATCTGTTTTTGACGTATTTACTTGCCCTTTAATAATAATCAATCTTAAACTTATCTATAACAATGTTGTCTGTAATTGACTAGGCTCTAATATTTGATATCGGACTATATCATACTAACTACCAACCATATATTACTAGTCTAAGGTTAAACAGAAATGTGGCGACAGTCACAAAATTAATAATTTAAAAATAAATATACTGCTTCCTTCTAATATTGATTAAGATGAATCGTTTTGACGAGACAATAATAAGACTGCTGGTTGGACAGGAGAGGACAGGATGTTCGAAGTATTCAATCAGTCAAATGTGACTGTCATAGATTGGATGCTGGATATATTAAGTCACGTGAAGTTTATCTACAACAGCAACTGCAACACTGTTTAGGTCTAGGATCTTTAAACGGCTTTTTAAATTGCTCTAGGGTACCACTATGCCCGTTCCAATTTCCAGTACTCGGTTCACTATAACCCTACCAATTGTTTTGGGTCCGTGGCTTAGGCCCCCAGTGGTCGACGCACCTGTGGCCGACGCCCCCGATATGGCTAACTAAATTCCGCATGCCAAAAACGTCACATCACAATTTTGTGTTATACGTGCATAATTTACTTACCGTTCATTTTTAGGGTTCTGCTCCTAGAGAGGAAAAAACGGAACCCTTTTAGGATTACTTTTTTTTACTCGTGTCTGTATGTCTATCAAGACCACGTCTTTTCCCGAGTCTGTTCTCGAGAACGCGTGGAAGTACATAACGGATTGAAATCATAACTATATACTCAGGTCTGTGGTCTCTTAAAGCTGTGAATAAACAAACTTCTAAGTTCATGAAAATAAGTTACGATCGTGTATATCCCCAAAATCGTATGTCTCGACACTTAGGGAATTTAAACTCGTAGGGTACTTCTCGTTGATCAAGAACTATGAAATTTGTCACTAGCAATATGAGCAATATCATATAATGATAGAACCATAAAGCAAAAAATCTGAAAACCGTAAATTTATATCTAGATGGATCTATAAAAAAAATTAGTACTGTAACAAAATGTCTTACAAGTATATACAGAACCCTCGGTGTACGAGTCCTACTCGTATTTGGCCGGTTTTTTACATATAAACGTAAAAAACTGATCATTTACTTTCCTATAAATGCTCATGTTTTTTGGAGAATCGAATATAGGGCTTCCATTTGCGGCGCGGCGGTGGTGGTAGGTCTTCAAAGACAATGGAACGCATTTGCCTCTATTGTGCCATGGTGATAACAATACCTGCCTATTTTTGTCTTTTCGTCTTGTGGTAGCCACAGACGTAGCGATTTAATTGCCCAGACCTAGGCTTGCACAAGTACCTATAATGTAACGTGTTTTGGAAGTGCGCAAACTTGCTTCCAGGCTATGCAAGCCTAGGCTTGCGAAATGAAATCACTACGTCTGAGGCTACCATTAGATAGAGATTATATTATACATTCAGACTTAAGTATACAAATAGTAAATTCGTAAAAGTATAAATGTAAATCCAGGTTTCTTTCTTCGCGATTATTTCCTTAATCGATATTAGTGACGTATAAAATAAACTAAGAGAGCATTTATTATATATACGCGTGGAATAATAGTTCCCGTTCCCGCGGGATTTCCGGGATGAAAACTATCCTATGTCCTTTCTCGGGTCCCTGACTATACCAAATTTCATTCAAATCGTTTATTCAAATGGTTTAGGCGTGAAGAAGAGACAGACAGACAGAGTTACTTTCGCATTTATAATATTAGTACGGATTTTATATTATTAAAGGAAAACAAATAGTACTAAAACTTATTAGTATTAGTAACCCAGAGCCGGACCCGCGCAACGAGGGTTCCGTAAATTCGAATTATTTTTTTGTGAAAATAATTCGAATTTACGGTTTTCGGAGTTTTTACTTTACTTGTGCTACATGACATTGCTTCTTGCTAAATTTCATGATTCTAGGTCAAAAGAACGGTATACGGTACGGCGGCGGTTAATATAAATATTAACAGCCGTATGTTTTTATTGCATTGATTTAGAAATTGGTTTTTTTTTTCGCTGCTTTGAGAGATAGCAGACCTGACTCAGGTAGAGTATGTGATATTAATTTCAGCTTGACATCTCGACGCGTTTCTGAGAAAAAGGGTCTTGACAGACGGACGGACGGACAACAAAGTGATCCTATAAGGCCTAAAACACACACAAGTGACGTAAGGCGAAGGCACGGGGCAGGCGCAGCGAAAAAATGAAACGGCGTGTCTGCGCCGCGTTGTATGAAATCGTTTTGAAGCGGCGGCGGCGCACGCCTGCGCCACGCCTGCTGCTTTACGTCGCTTGTGTATGTTTTAGACCTAAGGGTTCTGTTTTTACCTTTCGAAGGTACGGAACCCTAAAAATTACTAAAAATACTAACCAAATTAATGTAAACCTTATTTTAAAGTAAACAATAATAAGGAAAACCATTACAAAAATCTATGTAAGTGCTTATACATTTCCATATAAACATAAATAAGGAAGGATAAATAAAATAAAACAATTTAACTTTTATTCGTCATTAAGTGCTAAACAAATGGATGTGAATTGTTTTGATAAGTGTTAAAAGTAAAAACAAAAATCCTTTAGGTACACCGTTAAAAGAAATTTATTTTTTATAGCATATTATACGCCTTCCTGTTATTTCAAACCGTATTAAATGGCTTTAAAATAAAACCAACTAATTATCTGCATGAAAGAAATAACATTCTAGCAGTGACCCTTGTATTCCCAGACAATGAACTACTGAACTAATTCTTACAGTAAAACCTACAACACAAAACGATCTTTTACAATTTAGTTAAACCTTAGCTCGGTTACAAAGTCAATGTTTTATCGTAAGGGCAGAACACATGTTGTGCACAAAGTATCTAAGACAGAGAGGTAAATAGTTTAAACATTACTTAGCACAAATCGTGGCTTCGCTGTGTTTCTATCGCACTTGAAAGTTGAGCGGGAGTGACCGGATAAACGCTTAGTCAAAGTTACCTACTATACGTGCCATGTAGAGGTTATTAACCTCGGCTTAGGTATTTTTACAATACATTCATGCAGACATAACCAGTACTAAGCAGTAAGGTACCTATTAGCCATAAGGACGCCAGTGATTATATTCTTAACCGGTCAAAAACTTGGTTGAAAATTGCTACAGTTATTCCTTAAGATATTCTGGTAAAAATACTAAAAGTCTCCGATGGAGGGTGGGAACCAATGGGGCTGGGTGTGAAATGCCTCACTTTTCAGATTTTTTTCACATCTCTGTCTGTGCTCTTCTTCACGCCTAAACTACTAAACCGATTTGAATGAAATTTGGTACAGATATAGTCTGGGACCCGGGTAAGGACATAGGGTAGTTTTCATCCCGGAAATCCCCCGGGAACGGGAGTTATTCCACGCGGACGAAGTCGCGGGCAAAAGCTAGTAGTTAAATATAAATGGTTAAAAACACATGTTATAAAAATATCCCGCCAACTAGCTTCTTCATCAGACCTTGAAAACTATGATCTAAGTGCATCTCAAGACGTTTCTGATAAGATCAAGTACAACTTGAATACATTGTTCGATAAGGGAGTTCTCTTTTACCTTGTAGGCCCCTTGGATTGTCAACTTTTGTTCTTTTTATAATTCAATAACAATAATAACTCCATATCCTGGGATAACTCACACACGGCCATTTGATCCCAAACTAAACAGAGCTTGTACTATGGTAACCAGCAGAGCGATTCCGTAAGAAAACGCGTGCGAATACGATTTCGATCTCATTTCCTAACTCATCTGAAGTGAAAATCATTTGGTATTCAATGTCAAATTAGACAACTTTTCACTAAAAATAGCTAGTTCCCTTCACCTACGCTCTCATTAAGTGGCGCTAGCTTAGTTTTTATTGGGTTACAGAATACCTACTACAGTTTTCACCGCGGAATCAGAAGTGAGCACTGAAGTGAGATCTTGCAGAACAGCACAGCAGTCAACAAATTGTAAATGTTTTATCTCTTTAGATATTAAAATCTAAAGTATCCAATAGGTTTATAGGTTTTAATATGCAATAACTTCCAGAGTCATTACATGAATTTGTAAAGTTTTAAACCAATTTGCTTTGTACAAGTTGGTTAAATTCAACTTCCTTTTGTCAATTAGGTTTAAGTAAAGTTTTTAAAAAATAACAGGAATATTTGTAAAAGTTAAAGTTTAAGCTTTTATGGAGATTTTTATGCAAGAACGCGCGAGGGAATACCTTTCAGGACCACGCTTGGTTTTCAATTTAGTAAATATAATTTTACTTTTATCCTATTTGACATCTTACTTTAATGTAGTTTATTTTTAACCGACTTCAAAAAGGAGGAGGTTCTCAATTCGTCTGTATGTTTTTTTTTTGTATGTTTGTTACGTGATATCTCTGTCAATTGTAAACGGATTTTGATGGGTGACCGGTGATTAGTAAAAAAAAATACGTACCCTTGAACGCAATGAGCAGCTGTCAGTATTATGTCCTCAGCAATAATGACTCCTCCACATTCCCTGTCGCCGACTCTTTTGAACACCTGATATGGAGCCCGGGTAATATCTACATCGTCACCTCCAACAATTCTCAACTCTGGTGGTGGGCGACGACACTGCAAGAATGACTTCTAATATGTTTCTAATGGCGCATTTACATTAGTCGTTTAGACCGTATTCGGCTGCAGGCCGTATTCGGTCACCGACTAATATAAACAGGTATTCGTTTGGCCGTATTATTCAATTTAGGTAAGCGTTTCAGTTAAACCGAATGCGGCCGCCGCCTTTGGTAACCGACCTAATGTAAATGCGCCATAATTTTAAAATTTGCTGCAGTTCGTTATTTAAAGTCAAAGCTAAGTAATTTGTTTTAATAAAAATACATTGCACATACCATTTCGACTATTTTTAGTACATATTTTGGCGATTTTAGGAATAGTAAGCTTGAGATGTGCTGAATTTCTCCCTAATTTAAATTCAAGGTATTTATTGATTGTCAAAGAGTCAGTCGGTGAAACTTGCAACTATGTTGCGTGTACCAAAACGTAGGTTAAACCCTATTGAGAAAAACATTATGGGTACTCTTTTTAACCAAGTTTTTCAGTATCTTGGTAAGTAAATACTTATGTTACTTCTTTTTGTGACAACAATGAAAGTAAAGAAAATATTAACAATCGTGCACGCCAAAAGAGGTCGAGAGTGAAAATATGTATTTTAGTTATAATGCATTACAACACTGATTCTTTTTTATTAGATAAATGATTCAGAGGTTGTCCCATAAAAATTTTACAGCGATCAGTTCAGTGTTTCTCGAAAATTAATCAAGAACAAAAACTTCAAGTTTCTATTTTCTTATTAGATATAAGTAGTTTTATTTTGAAAATAAATTACTTTGAATACTGTAATATGCAGTCAGACATTTAAACTCGACACTAAAAAGTAAATAATAAAAAGCTTTGGAAAAAGCTTTTTATTTTTTTGGTAGTAACAATCGTGATATTTTAAAGGTTGTCCAGATATGAGCAAAACTTTTACTAATTTCTACTAATTATTTCACAAAATAAATTGTTGACACGCGACAAACGGTCTGTGTCTCTAGAGACGTAAAACTTGAAAGTTGTGTTTTTTAAGAGTAAAATGTTCACTAAGAAGGGTTTTTGGAATAGGGGATGGTAGTTTCGACAATCACGCGGGCGAAGCCGAGAGCGAAAGTTAGTTAAATGTAATAGGTAGTAAAAAAGCTAGTTACTATGGATGATGTGACAATTTTAGTACTTGGCCTACTATAATAACACCTCAAAATATCAATATTATTACACTAAGCATGATACAGCAGTTTAAATCCTGCAAAAAATATTGCACAATGATTTCAAGAATCAGTAGCCAAAATAGCCAAGGTTAACTTGGTTATGAACATTGAGTTTTATTTCGTACGGAAATTATAACTCTCTAATCTAGTTTATTCAATGCAGAAATTTCTATAGAAAAATGTTGCTAGAGGAGGGTAGATTTGTTTCCGTAACCCGACTTTCATAGTATATACTGTACTCTTTGAATCCGACGTTACTCGTGGGTATCGATTGTAGATCACGCCCCAAGTATTCTTTTTAATAAATATTCAATGTACAGTTTTGACTTTCCTATGATTTTATTATATGTATAGATAATATGTATGTAGGTATTCATAAATTATACAAGTATATTTATCAGTTGTCTGGTTACCACAGTACAAGCTCTGCTTAGTTTGGGATCAGATGGCCGTGCCGTGTGTGAGTTGTCCCAAGATATTTATTATTACCGGTGATTATTACAAACATAAATAAATAAAATATAGTGTAATGATCCACAGTCGAAACAATAGATAAAGTTGTAACATATTTAAGACAAAACTTTTTAAAAACAGATTACAGGTAGGATCTAAACAAAATAAAAATAATCATAAGATAACAAGCTATCATCAACGATGTTTATGCGGCGCTTGCGGCAGGCGTTACAAGTGGATGATCATCGTGACTCGGCTATTATATCTTATACAATATAAGCATGTTTTGGTCGGACCACCCACATACCGAAACGTCGCGCGAGCTCTGCCCGACGTGCTGTGCTTGTGTTGTGCTCTTGTGATTAATAAATATAAATAAAATGGCTCCTACCATTAAATACACTAAGGTTTGTGCAATTGCATTTTTATTAATGTTGTCAAGATTTAAACTAAAAGAAAACAATTTAAATGAAATCTTACTATCTATTTTATAACTTACGAAATATGAAAATTAAGATAAAAAACTATTCTTATGGTAAATTTGACTTAAAAAATCAATATTTTCAGGTCGAAAATTTCACGTTGAAGTATGAAAAAGTAGCACCTACTGATAAAAAAAAACGTTTAATTTAAATTACTTTTTAAAGTGTATTTCCAGAAATGGAATGTTATTTTAACTTAAAATCAAAATTTTGGACTATCGGTTCTAGCCAGTCTAGACTCACGTTTTCCTATAATAATCAGATTTATTAAGCACAAATTTGGCTAAATACAGGTTCTATCGAAGTATTTCATCGAAAAAATCTTTCTTTTCCCTATATTGCCGGTTCTAGTTCGCACCTGTCATTAAATAAGAACCGGTCTATAGATGTGGCCTTGACAACTGTACGTAATAACAATAGCATCCTTCACTGCATCAAGTTCACAATCATTTTATTGGTGTAGATACTGTATGGCATGATATCATGATGTAACAGAGGATTATACCTACACTATTTTATCTGTTGACACAATTTCCAAATTTAAATGTTATGATATGAGTAGACACCGGTGAACGAAAACTTATCCAGGTAGCTACATGATATATTATAAATGGAAATAGATTATGGTCGAACAAAATGAAACAAATTTGTATATTTATATTCGTATGTATACGAAATAAATAATATAGTATGTAATATACTTATATTTGTTATGTTCCGTGCTTTAATCATAAAAACGAAAAAAACAACATAGCTAATATTGAATCCAATATTTTACGTTAATTCTGATGCTACTGGAATATTGTATAGATTGTGAGCTAATTGTAGCTTTTAAAAATAATCATTTAATAATTATTAAGTATATAAGTATTGAAGTTTGGAAAGGAAAAAGTGGAATTCTTGGAATGCTTGCGGGCGAAGACGTGAACTCATAACCCAGGGATTGACGGGGATTCTCAAACCAGGTGAAGTGATATTAACATAAATTAATTGTAGTACCTATTATAATTTTTCAGTTGTTCATTGACAACGAGTGGGTGGATGCGCAGAGCGGCAAGACTTTCGACGCATATACTCCTCATGATGGATCCGTCATCGCCAAAGTTGCCGAAGGTGACAAGGTATGTAGTACGTCTAATATAATAAATAATAGTCCATAATCGATATTGGTTAATAAGGAGCATTAAGTGCAAAATAAATGTAACACAATTAGAAGAAGTACTGCCCAATCTTTTTTACGTACGTACGAACACCTTCTAAACCGACTTTACTCCGTAAAAAAGACATTTAATACTTACAGCAAAAAATATTTTGTAAGAGGAAAAAACCTAAAATATATGTCCCTTCTCAGAATTCTCAGGCACCTTAAGTTTTAAAACATTAATACAGGGGCACGTTTTCACAGGCACGTTTTCAAACATTAATTTCAGCAAACAAGTTTCTTGCTTATAAATATTTGAGTGACTCCAGAATTATTAATTCATTGGAATCTCTTTTGGATGAATAATAACAATACAATTGACACCAATTACGTAATTGTAAATAGGCATGAAAGGATGCTGAGACCTACTTGGATTAAGAATATTGTAAAATTAAATAGTATATCTACTCAGACGTATTAAAATATTCCAGACTTGTATTTTTTTATAAAAAGTTAAGTAGGTAAATGTCTCGTCGCTATAGCGTTTCGCTTAGCTAGTTAGTACATAATATTTTTAATATTACTATTGAATTATTATGAAATAAACAATTTGATAAAAGAAATTATTAAAGAGCTGTTGTTTCAATAATGAAGTTTTTATATCTTTGCTCAAAGTAGCTATATCGACCCCCAGGGTTCGATATCGTTCAGGAAGGGGTTTTCGTTGGCCAAGGTAGAAACTGAGACATAAGTCTTCGGAGACTTATGTTCGGAGATCTCTGCTAAAAAACTTCTATTAAGAGTATCCAGGATGCAAACGCCCTATATTTATCTACACACAATACTTCCAGGCTGACATAGACTTGGCAGTGGCTGCAGCGAAGCGTGCGTTCCATCGCAACTCAGAATGGCGGCAGCTGGATGCCTCCCAACGTGGAGAGATCCTTCGCAAGTTTAGTAACCTCGTAGAGAGAGACGCAAAATATCTCGCGGAACTGGAATCTTACAACAATGGCATGGTCCTGTCCAACGCATCAGTATTCCTTGGAGGAGCTGTTAACTCTATCAGATACATTGCCTCCTGTGCGGACAAAATTAAAGGCGACACGCTCGCTGCTGGTAAGAAAGACATACGAATATGACATGTAAATGAGGCATGAATTAATTATAATATACAAGTTTTGTTAATTGTCAACAGATGGAGAGGTGTTCTCATACACGCTGAGACAGCCTATAGGCGTGTGCGGCATTATTTTGCCATGGAATGGGCCCATCTTCCTATTCGTGAACAAAGTTTGCACTGCTTTAGCCGCTGGTATGCTATAACTATATTGTAGATCCTTCTTTTGTGGGACCTTCGTTGCCTAAAGTAACGTCCATCTAAATCCACGAACTTGTGAAGAGAATATGTGTAATTTTTTTAGGTTGCACTGTGGTGGTAAAGCCAGCGGAACAGACTCCGTTAACCGCACTGGCGCTTGCGGCACTGCTGGCAGAGGCTGGTGTGCCCAAAGGTGTAGTTAATGTTGTCAATGGATTTGGGCCTGGAGCCGGAACTACTCTAACTCATCACCGTGATGTTGCCAAGATTTCCTTCACTGGATCAGTTGAGGTAAGTTATATTCCGAATTCATTAAGCCTTAGATCGAACACCTTGTACATTTTTATAAGATCACACAAATACGCTAACTCGCTACAATGCTTACAGGTCGGCAAATTAATTCAACAAGCCGCTGGCGTCAACAATTTAAAGAGGGTCACGCTTGAACTCGGTGGCAAGAGTCCTTTAGTCATCATGGATGATGCTGACTGTAAGTTGAATGTTTATTTTAACACCTTAAATACGCTATATCCTGCAAGGATATATAAACTCATTTATTTAATGGATTTCAGTAAACTTGGCTGTCCCTTATGCTGCACATGGAGTATTCTTCCATCAAGGACAAATATGCATTGCAGCATCTCGGTTGTTCGTTCAGGCCGGTATCTATGATAAATTTGTGAAAGCGGCTGTCGAGCACGCAAAGAAAATCAAGGTTGGAAACCCCACAGACCCTACCACCCAGAACGGCCCTCAGGTAAACTGGACAAAAAACTTAATACTTATTTTGTATAAGCTCATTGCCGTCATTTATTATGAGATACCATTTTAATCAAAATATAGTATTTATTGGGAATAGGGTATGAAATCACGAAATCAACAAGAATTCTCACTAAATAATAATTTATTACGTAACACAACGTGCACATGTACAGATCATCAGAATGTGAAAAAGAAGTGACACCCAGTGTCAAACACAAAACATATTAAACCTCTTACAATGATCCAGAGGCACAGGAAAACATTCATACAGCCACATATAAATAAAATTTAACTCCAATACTCCCACTAAATTTTATATAACTAGACTTGCCTGTACACTTGCTACAACCCTACAACTTAAACTAATTATCATTAAACAATATTTCATCCCTTAAATGTTCAAATTTTACAGTTGGCAGAGCTTTAGTCAAAAAGTCAGCCAATTGTTCGGAACTTTGAACATACTTAATATTAATTAACTTTTGCTGTACTTTTTCTCTAATGAAGTTAAATTTTACATCGATGTGTTTAGTTTTTTTATGAAACACAGGATTGTTAATTAATTTGATTGTACTTTGATTATCAATACATAAACAAGTACAGTTCTGATCAATATCAATTTCTTTGAAAAATTGTCTTAACCATAATAAATTTTTGGCAGCTTCACATCCTGCCATGAATTCAGCCTCAGTTGTTGATAAGGCAATACAAGATTGTTTTTGACTTGCCCAAGATATCGGACCACCATTTAACATAAATATATAACCAGTAGTAGATTTTCTTGTATCCAAATCACCAGCATAATCTGAGTCTGAATAACCAATTAAATCTTCATGACCTTGGTACTTTATACATACATCTTTTGTTTTAATAAGATATCTAAAAATTCTCTTAAGCTGAGTTATATGATGCAGACTTGGGTTGTTAATATACCTACTTAATAGATTGACACCAAATGCAATATCTGGCCTAGTTGCCATAGATAAAAACAATAATGACCCTATGGCTTCTCTATAAGGAAAATCTGTCTGCATGTTATCTACATTTTTCGTAATCTGAACATTTACATCAATAGGTGTATTACATGGGTGAGCTGTACTCATATTGAATTTTTTTATAATTTGCTCAATATATTGTCTTTGACCAATACATATTGAATTTTTAGTTTTAACAATTTCTAAACCAACAAATCGGTTTAACTCTAACTCTCTTATTTTAAATCCTTGTTTCAAGTAACTGACAATATGGCCTAAAACTTTTCTAGATTTAGACATAATTAAGGCGTCATCTACATATAATATTAGCAAAGCTTTATTGCCATGAAAATTGGCTACAAACACACAATTGTCAGCTTGTGACTGAATAAAACCAAACTTTAACAGAAAATCGGTAAATTTCCTATTCCAGCAACGAGATGCTTGCTTTAGACCGTAAAGAGATTTGTTTAACTTACATACTTTATTGGCGGGTGCTTTAACTCCATCTGGGATCTCCATGTATATATCCTCCTCCAACTCTCCATATAAGAAGGCTGTTTTGACATCTAGCTGTGTTATTTCCCAGTTATATTCTGCTGAAAGTGCCAACAATATTCTTATAGATTCATACCTTGTCGTAGGGGAAAATATTTCATTATAGTCTACTCCTTCTAATTGAGTAAAACCACGAGCGCACAGTCTGGCTTTATATCTATCAACTTCACCATTTTGTTTTCTTTTAATATTGAAAACCCATTTTGATGTTATAGTTCTCTGATTCAGTTTTTCAACAAAACTCCATGTATTGTTAGAATGATGAGCTTCCAATTCTTCATTAATAGCTTCTAACCATAATTTACTTTCCTTACTATTAATTGCTTCGTCGTAAGTCACAGGCACATTCAGTTCAATTAAATTTGCCTCAAACATTGTTTGTCTGCGTGTTCGACTAGTAACATTTGAATCAAATGAGTCAGAAGAATAGTTTTCTCTCGAAGGTTCATACGTCTCATCTTGTTCATCAACAGCAGTATGTGCACTGTCATCACTGTAATCCGAACTAGTATGCTCATCACTCATATTTCTCTCTGTGTTGTCTGTCTCTTCAGTTTCTTGTCTTTCTTCATTTTCATCATCACAAATCAAAATTTGAGTTCTATTTCTAGATACTTGAAGACTTTTCAGTTCATTGAAAATAACATTCCTTGATATTGTTACTCTTCTTGTGTTAGGATCATACATTTTATAGTTAGTGTTATCATAGCCAACTAACATCATTTTGTGACTTTTCGAATCAAGCTTATTTCTTAATTGACCAGGAACGTGAACAAATCCTTCACATCCAAAAACTCGAACATGGTCTAAACTAGGTTTTATACCACACCATAGCTCCATAGGTGTAACATTAGGTGTCTGGCTAGAAGAAGTGCGATTTAAAATATAAACAGCACAGTTGACTGCTTCTGCCCACAAGTTGAGTGGTACACCACGGGCATAAAGCATGGATCGAGCGCTTTCCATTATGGTCCTGATTTCTCTCTCTGCACGGCCGTTCTGCTCAGGAGTGTATGGAGCCGTGAGTTCATGAGAAATACCCTCACTATCTAAATATTCCTTAAAAACTTTGCTAGTGTATTCTCCACCATTATCAGTGTGTAAAATACGCACACCATGTGTAAAAAGGTTTTTAACCCTCAAATTATATTTCTTAAAATAGTCCAACACATCACATTTATTCTTTAAAAAATATACGTATCTAAAACTTGTTGCAGCATCCTTGAAAATAACAAAATATTTCATACCTTGTACTGATGGTACGTTTATTGGTCCACAGACATCACTATAAATAACATCGCCTGGCTGTAGTGGTTGTCGTGATGATTTTTGGAATGGTCGACGAGCATGCTTACCATAAGCACAACCTTCACAAACGAACTTGTCGCAGTCTGATAAATCCACACCAGTAATTACATTATTTTTGCACATTTTCTGAATTTCTTTGACATTTAAGTGTCCCAATCGCTCATGCCATGTTTTAAGGTCCAACTTTTGTACAACATTACATACTGAATTTTTAACAGTTTTGACTTGTAACTTATATAAGTTGTTACTTTCTAAAAATGCGCACATGACTATTTCCTTGTCCTTGTAAATCACAGCTTCAGTATGTTTCTTCACAATACTGTAACCTTGCCGAGAAACTGCTCCTTCTGAAAACAGGTTTCTCCTTAGTTTCGGTACATAAAGCACATTTTTCAGAATGCTTGTCTCCCACTGCCCATTAACACACTTATTAATCAAAACATTTCCTTGTCCGACAACTTCTATGTCTTCTTGGTTTCCGAGTTTCAGTGGGGATCCTTTATATTGATATAGTTCTACAAAATTTTCACGCTTGAAAGACATGTGAGCTGAGGCACCACTGTCTAATATCCAGCTGTTTCCTTCATCATCGTCATGCCATTCACTGCTCTCTATATTGAATGCTAACATATTTTTATCTTTTTTATTTTGTTTAGGTGCACGACAGTCTTTTGCAAAATGGCCGCGTTTTCCACAATTATAACAAACAAAACGATGATGTTCTGTTTCTTTTGTTTCTTTCTTTGTTTCTGTCGGTGTGAAATTTTTCTTCTTAGCATTTTGTTTTGCTACTACTAAAGCCATCTCATTCTCTTCTTCTACATTGAAAGTAGCCTCCTCGTCTAATAGCCGAGCTGTCAAATTGATCACGGTTTGTTTGCTTGAATCAAGCGACATCCAAGCCTGACGAAGAGATCTATACTTGGGAGGCAGTGTGCTCAATATTTTTGTTATTATGGCAGTTTCACTGATGTCTTCTCCATTTTCTTTTAACTGCTTAGCCAAGCTTTCAATTTTTGCTATATGCTGAGCAATACTGTCACCCGGCGCCATTTTATATTGATAAAATCGTTCATGTAAAATCATTTTATTCATCTCAGATTTTTGTTCATAAATGGATTCCAGTTTAGTCATCACCTGGAGAGCGGTTTCACAATTTTCGATCAATGCTATTTGTTTTAAATCCATTGCCGACGTAATTATAAACATTGCCATGCCGTCATCTTTATTCCATTGGCTGGCATTCATTTCTGGTTTAGGCTGGTTTATGTCCAAACCTTTGGCACGCAGAGCACATTTTATTTGGAATTTCCATTGTTTGAAATTGGTACCGTCGAACTTATCGAGGTTCATCGTTTTTCCAAACTCCATTTTTATTTTCTGTTTGACTTGACACAATGCGGTTCTTTTGTTAAATTTCTTTGAACCCTATCTGTACTGATTTCTTATTTCTGCTCTTTATTGATTACTTACGCGTGTCCTGGGCCCATAACCTATTGGGAATAGGGTATGAAATCACGAAATCAACAAGAATTCTCACTAAATAATAATTTATTACGTAACACAACGTGCACATGTACAGATCATCAGAATGTGAAAAAGAAGTGACACCCAGTGTCAAACACAAAACATATTAAACCTCTTACAATGATCCAGAGGCACAGGAAAACATTCATACAGCCACATATAAATAAAATTTAACTCCAATAGTATTTTAATCAATTCTCATGAAATACTTATTTGCAGATTGACGGAGAAATGATGACGAAAGTTCTAGGATACATCGAGAAAGGCAAAAAAGAAGGCGCCAAAATGCTTTGCGGGGGTAACAGAATCGGTACAACTGGTTACTACATCGAGCCCACAGTCTTCGCTGACGTCACTGATGACATGACAATTGCAAAGGAAGAGGTAAATTAATGCACACAGCTTGTCTATTCTAGTTGACCTAAATGCTTCTTTAACTGAACTATAAAATAAACCTAACTGAACTCTCTGCCTAGATTTTCGGTCCAGTGCAAAGCATTCTGAAGTTTGACACTCTTGAGGAAGTCATTGACAGAGCTAATAACACGAACTACGGCTTGGCAGCTGGAATCTTTACAACTAATGTCAACAATGCTCTGCAGTTCTCGAAACACGTTGAGGCTGGCACAGTCTGGTAAGTCGATTGAAGTCGATTGTTCAGTTATATTTACTTTGATATTATATGGATTCCTCCACGTGAAATTACTTTGAATTAACCCGTTACATGTTTAATAACCTTATTGCATATTGCTAATAATTTCATTAAGGGTGCTTGTACACGGTGCATGTAGCTTGCGCATGTTGAGGCACTTGCGCGGGTTATATGCATCGTAAACATATCGTTTAAAAACATGTGCGGGTCCAGTGCCTCAGAAACTCGAACAAATAGCTTGCGCATGTTACTCACGCGTGTAACCCGCATCTTTACTTGCTCCAGCTACATGCACCGTGTACAAGCACCCTAAAAACTAGCTGGGACTAGGACTTTGTTCTGTGTAGATTCTAGAATTAAGTAATTAAAAATCCTATACCGCCTTATTACAAAACAAGGTTTTTCTTTAAACCAGGTTTAAACCATTGAGCCGTGTTTTGTAATTTGAATCTTATTCTAATACGATCAAAATTCGAAATACAAAACCTAGCTCAATGGCTTAAACCTGGTTTAGAGAAAAACCTTGTTTTGTAATAAGGCGGAATAGGTTTAAAGTTAAGACTTTATTTTCGTCTTCGTAAAAATATTATTATATCATATCAGCCTTAAACAAATATAAGTAAATTGAATTTTAAGAACTATTTTGTAACTACTAGATTTGAACTGAATATCAAACCTTTAGACTAATTTATTAGACTTTGCTGAGCCGGGCTCGTCCAATTAATAGGTAATCTAAGATCGATCCGTAATTCAATGAACTAAGACAGGGGTTTAACTAAATCTGTAATTGACTTTGATAACAATACTGTTCACTTTACAGGGTCAACACATATCTAACCCTTGGCCCACAATCACCATTCGGGGGTTTCAAAGAATCTGGAATTGGTCGTGAAAAGTAAGTATTCTTAGATAATTGGTTTTATGAGGTGAAATGGGTTTAGGAATTGTACCTACCACCTTCTTTCTTTATTAAAAGACGGTGTAAAATATTGTTAAAAGAACCAAATCAAATAATTTAAAGTTAGCGCAATATTATACATTAATTTCGTGGTAAACGATTATCTTTTACACATGACCTTTTCTTTTTTCCAGTGGCATGGACTCCCTCCTAGCTTACACCGAAGTAAAGACTGTCGCAATTTCCTTACCCAAGAAGGTCTAAATTTGAAACTAGACGGCGGCGGCGTTACGGATATTTTAGGTACAAATATAAGCTACATTCCATGTAAATATAAAAAGTTATTTAATAGATATTTAACCAAATGTTATTATTTTATACGCGTGCTAACAAGTTTTTTTTAATAAACATAAAATTATTCTTTATTTTATAATTATTGTTAATAACTTATTACGATTCCTTTGACAATCAATTTAATCCTTCGAACACACATGATTCGAGACACAATAGAAAGACAATAGCAGCCAGACCACAACCCGACAGCCGGCTGTCGCTTGGTCGTCAAGAGGTTACAAGTTTGGGATTGAATAACGGCCCTGCCTGCAGCATTCCTGACCTTGTTACGATAACCATCTTGGTTATGTTGACCTTTACTTGTTAAGTCTAATTAAATTAATAGTAAAAAACAGTAAATTGTGTTGTAAAGTACTTAACAATCCGAGGCTTTTTATCTCAGGGGGTTACATGAAACTATGGAAGTCTACGGCTTGAAAGTTAAATTAAAATGTGGTTTAACTGAATAAGACGCTGTACGAGCAAAACCAGTAAGTACCTAAGAATGTCTGACCTAATTAATAACTGTGACCATTAGGGCTTCGCCATATCGAAGCATTAACGTGGAGTTATTATTGAAATAAACATAAAAAAGCTGCTAAAGCTTACTGAATTAATATATGAGAACAATAAAACAAGACCTAGGACCTTCCTACTTTAACGCAAGCTCCAACAAACTTATGTAAACCAGACAACTGATTATAATATATTCTTAGAAATTTTATAAATGCATATCAAACACAAATTACACCTAGACACAGAATCAACAATCAAGCTCATCATACAAAGTTTGTCCTGGGTAGGAATCGAACCGACGACCTCCGGTTTACTAACAAGCAACTAGAGTACTAGACCAACAGCCCTGGCGTAGAAACCAAGTTTATAGAAATAGCGTTACAATTTAGCGCTTCTATTAAATAAATATGTCAATATTTAGTCAAATCATTTATTTTCATTAGATCAAAAAAGGCACTTTGAAATGTCGTTTACAAAATAAAAGTGAATCTAGTTGCCCATTCCAAAATGTTGTTTCGCATGGAGAAGAATGGGCAAGAAACTCCATCTTACTCTTTTAAAATAATATTGTTAAAAATACTTTTTACGTGGTTAAATGTGAATTAGAACGAATATAATCCAAAAACCATTTCCGTCAAAAATGTATATAACAAAAAAGTTACTAGTTATTTATATTAATTAAGAAATGGAAGCTATATAATGTTCGCGAGCATAGTGTTCACCAGTTTACAAATAAACTACTTTCCTCAAACAATGAAAATAACGTGTGAGCCGGCGCAATCTGTCATTAGAAAAATAAATGTGTGTGTAATTTCAAATTTGAACAGCAGTTAATCATTATCTGTTTGAATTAGCAACCTGTTTGGTTTTGTCTACACTGTGGATTATCCTATGGAGCAGGACCAGCATGAATGAACACAGCCACTAACAAGTATAATAGGGATGACGACACATTAAAAAAATGGCATTCTGTTTAGTCCTTCCGATAGATCGGCCCAAAAATACGGGACACGTATTTTTTGCTTGGTCAAATTATTTAAAAAAATGTATCTTATTATTATATATATAAAACAAAGTCGGGTTTGTTACAACACTTATAACTCGAGATCGGCTAGACCAATTTTCATGGTTTTTGGTTCGTTGGATTTGTCCACGCCCCGAATAGCAGAATACATCTTAAAAATAATGAAAAATCGACGAGAACATAATTATAAAAGATGAATCATTTTCCCCTATAGTTAATTCTAAATTCAATTAAAGATTGAAAACTTAAGAGAACAATAATACTAGTACTAGGAGCGCAGTAATGTGAAGTGATAATGTGAGAAAATTTAAAATACTGAGATACTTAGTACTTAAATCAATCAAAAGTACTAGGCGCGCAGTTGTGTGAAGTGGTTAATAGAAAATGTGAGCGCAATTTTAAGAAAACATATGTTTATGAACTTAAATAATATCCGTCCATACTAATATTATAAATGGGAAAGTGTGTCTGTCTGTTTGTCATTCTTTCACGGCAAAACGGAGCGACGAATTGACGTGATTTTTTAAGTGGAGATAGTTGAAGGGATGGAGAGTAACATAGGCTACTTTTTGTCTCTTTTTAACGCGAGCGAAGCCGCGGGTAAAAGCTAGTTTTTTTAATAAGATAAAGAGCAACAAAATTCCGGAGTGGGGGCTTTTGACGTCACCGTATTGCAAAATATGTATCTGATCGTGACGTCATGCGCAACTTTAACGCACTGTATCTTCGTCATTCTTCGTTTAGGAGAAAAGAGAAAAAATACGTGCCCATTTTTTTTTTTTTTTTGATAATCTATCTGACGGACTAATTACTTTTTTTTTGTCGTCTCGCCTATTATTTGATGTTGCAAAATACTTACACTGCCATTATCTACATACAACAAGTTAACGAATCAACAACTAAGCTTATCTCTATATCTATTTTCTGTTTGAATGAAATGTGATTATCCTCATAAGTAGTAATCAAATAACCATTGTTTTTGGGGCCCAGTGTATTTTGACCTACCGTTTGTGCAAAAGTCAGCCTTATCAGTGTACCCAGTGTTGTTAGATAGACTAGACACGCCCCGAGCGATTTGTGATTAGCAGCTATATCTTATCTCTTTGGAATTATTGAAAAACAAATAAACGGATTCGATAACAATTTGTATCTTATGTATGCTTACACTTGAGACTTGGGAAAGAGACAAATGTAAGAAAGTACCAATTTTCCCAAAATTTTTTATACCGAAATTCAGAACGGAGAAGGAGTATGCGCTATTTTATACTGGATTTGTAAATCAAGTAATATGTAAATTATTTATTTATTTATTTACAAGAGATATCTAAAAAAACAAACATGAATATAGTCCAATGTAAAGTAATATTTGGGGTTGCATCACTACATATTATAATACAAAGTCGCCTTCGCTGTCTGTCTGCCCATATGTAGGCTTTAATCTTTAAAACTACTTAACTACGCAACGGATTTTGTTGCAGTTTTTTAATTGATAGAGTGACTCAACAGGAAGGTTTTTATGTATATAACATGCATAATATATAAGAGGAACACCGATAATTTTTGAGGGGACACATGTCGCAAAATAAACCCATTTTTTGAGCTTACATTGCAAACGCTGGCTGAACCCTATGAGATAGATCAAAATAATGTACTACAGTATTGTAGACCTTAAAAATGCCTACAAAAGGTCCGCGACACCATATGTCTATCTACTATAGTTTCTTCATTATGACTACTGTTTTTATGTTTGAAAAGTTAATTCAAATGCCAGTCGAAATCAGAGCCCACTATTTGTTCTTTATTATTAATCCATATCCAAATAAATTAATTCATATCAAAGGGAATTTCAGTAGCAGCAGATCTCTTTTTGAATTATTGAAATTGGTGGTTTCATTCTGGAGATATCACGACTTATTCAAAACTAAACACCAAAAAAAATCCGCGTGCCGCTCGCACCCGTGCCGGCCGCCTTCAGGCTACTTGAATGTTTCTCTGCCTAAACCACGTAGGGAGTGGGCCGGAGCGGGGGACCATTATTTTGAACAAACTTGCTACCCCGGTAGGCTTTCCATTTGTTCACGTGCGAAGCCGGGGCGGGTCACTAGTTTGTCATAAAACAAGAATTTAATATTTAGATACCAACTTTAAACTGCAACCCCCCCTCACCTCCCCTCGGTCAATTTGTTAAAGTCAAGTTTGGTTAAATGGTTTGCCTCCGTTGCAGCTACACGTAAACAGTCTTAGGAGACTATCTATCTATTAAAATTGCAGGGGCCGACGCCTGCCCGGGGCTGTGGGTTGCTCGAAAGAGATACCGTCGCTCCAGACACAAAGGGCTAAGAAAAAACATGGTTGGGATTTAGTCAGTAGAAGTCCGAAACTCCCTTTCACTCCGCCTAGCGGGAGGAGCGATATGATGATTTCACGACCCAAAAAAAAAGGAAACTGCCAATTTTTTCTGAAATTTTGATACCCATTTACATATTTTCAAACTATGAGCAATGGCCATTTATTTTACTCAAATAAAATTTTTGATAACAATCGATCCTGTTTCTACCTGGATCAACTATTATCTGCGTGTAGGCGTTTGCGCGTGATGTCGTGGTGAGCCCGTGACCAATGGAAATAGGGATTCATTTTAAACTTAAACATGGGGTTTAAACTTAAACCTTCAAACACGTGATTCGAGACACAATAGCAGCACGACAGCCGGTTGTCGCTTGGTTGACTAAAGGGTAACTAAATAGTTTTCATAATATGAAGATATTATCTTGAAAATTCTTCAAAACCAGTCGTTATAGAATAAATCAGGCGACGGCCATTATTTGTATAGATAGATTAATAAGGAACAAAAAAAGAATCAAATAGCGTTTTTAATTT
Organism: Athetis lepigone; assembly: GCA_033675125.1. Classification (NCBI taxonomy): domain Eukaryota; kingdom Metazoa; phylum Arthropoda; class Insecta; order Lepidoptera; family Noctuidae; genus Athetis; species Athetis lepigone. The sequence goes on along the minus strand of CM066226.1, from coordinate 8,957,527 downwards.
TTTTGACGAAAGAAGGCCAGCCACGCTTGTTATATAATAAATCAAAGAAATTCCAACGAGTTAAATTATATTCAAAATAATATTAGAACTTTTACAAAACATGGCCGTACCGTAATATTAGAGGTTTACCTGCAAGGAGTCTATTGTCTTAATAACTATGAGTATAATTATGTATTACGTGATGATACTGGCATTATTTCATAAAAAATAATCAAAAATGCGGTTTGTGTATATTTTTTTTTTATTTTTTTTTTCTGTTTAAGTGATGGCCGTCACTTTTCTTTTTTTTATTTTTCACGGCCAGTTCCGGATATTAATACCAGAATACCTATTCAGAACAGGCCGTTAAATCGTAGTAACTATTAATTAATCTGTGGTTAAATGTATATTATGGTGATTGTTTACTGGAGACCATCACCAAAAGATACTAATAGTTAGGCTTTAGTAAGGCAATATGGTATATTTTTAGATCGTATCTAACAAAACTCGACTATTTGCACATGTTCATACACCACTATAGTCACTATAGCGTCAAAGTCAATTAGTGACATGACAAGTGTCAAGTACTGTCATGTCAAACACACTTGATGACACTTGAAAGTTGACATATCAGGTAAACAAAGTTACAAAGAAACTAAAGTTGTTTTTATTTATTTAATTCTATTCAACAGTGGTGAGCTACAGTTTGCTATTAACTTTAAAACGTTAAAACATTGCACATTATTTTTTTTTAACTCTGTGTAAAAAAATGGAAGAAAATCATGTAAATCATACTGCGTTATTTTTCGATAAAGGCCAAGTAAGTATTGGATTTATCTTTATAATTAAAGACATACATAGATTATTACTTTAGATAAAGCGTTTGAGTTCATGTTCAATAATTCGGTATACTTTGACATATTTGATATTAAAACCCAGATGTCTCAGAAGACAGAAATATATTTTTCGTATGCGTATGCGCATGCTTTGTCTAAAGAGAGAAACTACGAGCTTATTTTACTTTTTGAAGATAGAGATTAAATATTACGAGCTCATCAACTTCGAAATCTCTAGTACTTTTTACAATATTTTGTTTACACACAGTCATCCACATTCAGTCAAATAAATGAGCGCATTTAATGATCCAAAAGTAACACAACTTGCACAGAATTTTTCTGTAAAAGTTTTGTACTAGCAAGTTCTGGTCTTTAAATGCTCAAGTTGTTGAAAAAGTGGTTTGGTTTCACAATGACATAATATCTGTGTGCTACTGTTGAATTTCTGAAGTTATATACATAGCTCTTAAGAACCCACTGACTAGACCTGGTTCTGTGTAAGGACTTTTTCAAAATTACTCTTCGTAAAACAATTATTTTGTCTTCATAAAATATTTGATTAAAAGAGGTAGCCAAATTGGTCTGACCATTTTCAAATCTTGCACTTTGCAACATTTATAGAGATTCATTTTTATTTAAATAGGTACTTAGATAAGAATGTAAAATGGTAAACACTTCACTAAAACAAAGCAATACTGTTTGTCTCTATTATTTGCAATGACACCATTTATGAATCATCAAAGACTATTTAATCTTGTAAACTTGAATGAAAATGTTTATTTAAAACTCATATTTCTATTAATCCTTCGAACACACGTGATTTGAGGCACAAAAGAAAGGCAATAGCAGCCCGACAGCCAGCTGTCGGTTGGTCTTTTAAAGGTTAAATAACTGTAGATATGTATTACCTGATTATTGAACTAGGAACTTTAAAATATACTTAGCGCCTTACTAATAAACGCTGCATAAAGTTATGTATGACAGGTTTATACGTCAAAAAAATTATGGTTACACGGGCTTTATTCATTGCATAACTTTACACTGTGATTATTAGTAAGGGCATTAATATAAAAACATTCACGTCACAATATAATATCCATTTTACATAAAATTGACATCCTAAAGATTAATGTCCTGTTACTCCAGAAATTGTATGTAATTGTTACAATTACATTCAATTTCACTGCTGCAATTTTTAAGAATTTTATAAGCTTTTGTTTTTTGTAGCTACCCTTTAAGCAATAAGCCACTATAAACAGCTAGTTATTTAGCACACTGAAAAAAAATGTTTATTAGAAGTAAGTAACTAATTTTCTTATAATAAGTAGTGACTGTAACTTTCTTTTATTAGAAGATTCCACTCTTTTATGAACTGTTAGTATCTTTTATTAGGTATGTAATTGTTTAGTGACTCCTGTGCCTACTTTATATATAAACTTGACACACTTCAGTATATTCATGTCAAGCAATAACTTCTTGCATGCAAAAAGTAGGTAAGTAAGCCCATACTCTAATTAAATTACATTGCATGATGCTATATATAGGATGTCACTAAGAAAATGCACCACATTACTCTTCTAATCTCTTGAACTTGTAAGAAGTGTTTCCACTGTTATCTTTCAACACTATTCTGTTATATACAAGTGACTTTTCAGTTGTAATTAATCTGCTTATCTAGGTAATGAAGGGCGTGATTTTATGTATTGTGTACTCTACTTACCGTCAGTTACTTAGACTGACGGAAGCATTTTTCAAGTTATAATTAAACTAAGATCAAAGTAAAGTGAGCATACCCTAATGCTTACTTAAAAATCAGTGTAAAAAAACAAACATGTTAACTATACTTTGTGACTGATCGCTAATACGTTCTAGTGGGCTTCAAAATGCCGTCATATATTGATATCGTGTCTAAAAAACTGTCGGAAAATCTGGGCAATGTTTTAAATGTTGGCATTTTATTTCTTACATACTTCGAATCATATATTTTTCCTATAGCCATATTTAAGTTGATGGTGATGATAACTAAGTATGGTAGTGTATTTGCTCGTATAAGGGAAACTGAAGACGCAAAGAAAGTGTTAAAATCGCGGTATACATATAAACTAGAACTACTAACAATCGAACATTTTGTGCTACCTAATTATAGAAGAGTGGAACACATCTCTCATGTCAGTATTTTAATAGAGAAAGAAGAAATTCAGGTGCGTATTCCGACCAAGCATTATCCCATAAAATATTCTGATGTTGATATATTACGTAGCTACTCAATAATGGATTAAGTATCTATCTACAACCTACACTAGTGGATTAGAGGGCTCAAGGCTAAACAACGGCTATTCGCCGTTTGAAGTCGTGTGGTAAATGATATCCTAAAACCCTTATTTCAGTAGGTACTCAAACATTGTTCCCTTTCAGTTTTGTTCACTAAACTTTCAGCCTCAGATTTTCCCTCGGGTAACTAGAAGTTATTTGATAAATTGTCGTACGTTTATCGTATGTAAATTTACTTAGATTACAAAAAGATCATCTCAATGATGACCTCACTTCGATATAAAATAAGAACGAGTCCTAATTATATTTTCGCATAATATTATATACGCATAATAGCTTACGTATATTTATAAGCATACTTTCTCATAAGATTAAACCTTCCAACACACGTGATTCGAGACACAACAATGACAATAGTTGCGCGACAGCCGGCTGTCGCTTGGTCGTCGCAAGATTAAGCATAACATTCTAAAGCATAAATTGATTAAGGATAAAGGTAATCAGGGAAATCTCGTCGTGGTGACCACAACGAGATTTCTAACCTAACCTATTATCCGTTTCGATATCGACATGTTGTTTTTAGACGAATTTGTTTCCGTTATTTCTATTGTATTTCTAAATAGTCATCCTCATTAGGCCTGGTAACGTTATGCGAATTAGATTTATCTATACTAATATTATAAAGAGGTAAAATTTGTAAGTTTGTATGTAGGGGGTAATTTTTGGAACTACTGGTCCGATTCGAAAAATTATTTCAGTGTTAGATAGCCCATTTATCTAGGAATGCTATAGGCTATATACCATCACGCTATGATCCACGGGAGCGGATCAGTAACGATAAATGTGGGTGAAACCGCTAAAATAAATTACCCTTCAAGACAATTATGCCAACATAAACTGTATGCCAAAAAAACAAAGTATTATCAGTATTATTATGGCAAAACAAATTATACCAAACTCATTATGCCATAGTATGTTAGGAATAAGAATATTATGCAAAGAGAAGGGATCCAAGTAGCTAATCCATTTCTACACCACAATCTAATTTCTCAGGCATAACTTCATAAGTTATTCTAGAGGGTCAAAATCTTGTCAAAATAATCAGTACTGAGTTAGAGCGAGCATCTGTTCCGCCACTTACGGTAATATAAATAGACTGTTACGAGACTAATAAAATGACCCGCACTGCCACGTAAAGATAAAACAAGTATCTATACATACACATATGTACAATACATGTCATAAACCATACTATAAAGTACAGTATCTAAATGTCACGGTACCGTAAGCCTTCCAGAATATGTAACTTTACCTTCTCGTGCTCAAAAGGAGTAATTATTGAAAGTGTTCTCGAACGTCTGTTTCACTCGAGTACATTTACCTACAAAGTTTTCACGAATCTGTTTTCCGTTTACCGGTTCCACGAATTAACTATTTCGCTCTAGCCACGAAACTTCATAGGTAGTGTATCCCTGAGTGAAACCTGCGTATGCTTTACCCACGCCGAATGAATAGGCCTTTGCACAAGAGCACTGGGAATTCCTAGTACCCGACATTTTAAGACCAGTAGCAAACATGTTCGTGGATATATGATGATACTGATATCCCTACAGAAGTAAAATAGTTTTTCTGTTATGTTTATAGAGCTTAGGCTTACTAACGTTAATATGTAATAGTAGGTACTTTTGTTATATTTTAATGTCGATGTTGGTATTGTTATCTTATTATTAGGTACATCTCCATGCTATTATGATTAAACTCAAGCTCATTTCAAATACACTACAATTAGCTCATAGTCATAGCACGACAATATGAGCGATAAGGCCTACGCAGACCGGGACGGCATGGCAAGGGATTTTGTCGTGAGTCAGCCCACACTGGCCGCTTAGATACCGCGGCATTCCAGCACTTTGCTACGGCATCGGCATGCCACGGCGTGCCGAAAAGAAAAAGACGAAAGATACATTTTAGTTTTATCCTGTCAAATTAGACAGCGCCTGATGTAAATTGACGTATTTTTAGTCGCCATGTTTTTAACCCGGCGTCAGGCTGGTAGAAAATAGGTACAACCACTGGTAAAGTGGGTCATAATGACCCAGATTTTCAAGTGTATCTGAATTTTGCCATTTTTTGTAAATCGGATTTTTTTATTTTTTCATATAAACTCATTCCTAAATTAAAGTATTTCAATGAAAAATAGTTAAAAATCCAGTCTTATTTTGTTTTTATTTTTTATTTTTTTACGCAAAGACTACAATCTACAACAAAATATATAACATCTGGAATCTGATCAATTAACATAAAAAATTGGGTTTTTAACGAAAAACAAACAATTCTTAGAAAGTCTAATATGAGATCTTATAGAAATAAATTTATATATTTATTTATTAAACTTTATGTACAAACACCGTACAGAGGCGGACTTAATGCCTTAGGCATTTTCTACCAGTCTACCTAAGGGTGATGCAGAGACAAAACATAGTAGGTGCAAAAATACAGAAAAGTTACCGGAAGTTTAAATATAATAATATAATACATAAATAAATATATAAATACATAAATCCATACATACTATATATACAAAGTGAAGAGAGATACCAAGAAATACATGGAAAAATACAACAAATTAACTGTGAGACGAGTCTGCCAACTCCTTAAGCCACGTGTTCACTAGGGGACATGTCGCGGAGACAAGTCGTCCGACATTCACGTACTTTGTTTCTGCAACTTTGTCCCTCGATATATGACTTGTTCACACTAGCCAGTACTGTACTGTACTAAGTTCTGCAACTCGTAAATGTCGCAAGCGAAATCGGGCGACATGTTGCGGGACACGTACATTTCGTGTTGGGCGACAAGGTCGCGAGACAAATGTGTAGTGAAAATGGGGCTTTAAGTAAATGTTCTCGAGCTTTTATCTACTTTAAATGTGAACTGATTGGTAGCCATCCTGATATTCTGAGGAAACGCATTCCACAGGAAAACCGCTTGGATAGGGAAAGAAGATTTAAGGAAACCAGAACGGTGAGACGGACATCGCAGAAGGCGGTTATTGGAAGAACGTAGATTTTTGCTGTGCGCAGAACATAAATATTGAAAGAGAGAAATCAGATAGGAAGGTGAACTGGGTTTGTGTAAAAGTGAAAACAAGATGGTCAAGGCCCTTAACGCTCTGCGCTGTCTGATGGGCAACCAATTTAAGATTGCCCAATGCGCGGACACATGAACGTACTTACGGAGATTAAAAACGAATCGAATGCAGTTGTTAAGAAAACGATCAAGTTTATAAGAAAAGTGAAAAGAAAAAAGGAAGGGGAAAGTATTAAGAAATTAAGTGCTGACTTCAAACAAAATCCTTATATTAATCATTATTAGCGTGTACAGTGGGCAAAGCAGATAAGTATCCAGGGCCGTCATATACAATTGAGGTTTTCTTAAATACCAATGAACGTATTCAAATCAAATTTAACCTAATTGAAGAACTAGTCATTTTCTACTATAGTTTAAATTTTTATTAGAAAATATCCGTGGGTTTTTGAGAAAACTTAAACTGTATCTGACGGCCTTGGATACTTATCTGCTTTGCCCACCGTACATTGGCATATCCGCTGCATTATGAAATTATAATGCTCAGGGCAGATTTAATCTTGTTGCCAACAATAGATGTCACAGGATTTTCTATATTTTTTCGTAGAACATTATTTGACATCATTTTCGAATACCATGAGTTTTACCAGGTGGCTCATCTGATGGTTCTTGAAATTCTCTTTTTTTTTTCAATTCGCCGTTGCTTTTCTCCAATATTGCCAAAATTCGCTGCCTATCAAGTTTTTCTCGGTTCTTTATGTGAGATTAACTCAAAATAACCTAATAAATAAAACGCGATGTGCGTACGTAGAAAATAAAAGAAAACTCTAATAATTAAAAAAATATATATTGGCACAAAATGGTTACATACATCGAGTGCATAGTTGGGTCATTTTTACCTTTTTGCTGTTTGATAGCGCTTAACTCTCCGAGCAACCGGACACTGGCTGCGTAGACACAAAAAACAAAGAAGGCAAGGTCTTAATTGCAGCTACAAAGAAGTTTAGCAATGTAATATTTTTATTATTAAAGTTACCCGCGTTCCAAAATATCACGGGTCATGATGACCCAACCTGGCAGTCGCCGGGTTAATCGCGTCTAAATTATCTATGGAGTGTCTAATTTTGACAGGACTTAACTAATATTTAATATTCTGTCCTTTTCTTTTAGAAATGGAAAGAGAAAGATGCATTTAACTTAATTTTAGTTAAGTTTAACGCCTGTTTGAAATTAATGTTATTATATTCATTGATTTCCTAGGAGGAGGGGGTAAAATCAGTTTCATTGGCGGGGCAAGCCAATTTTAATCAAAAAGGTTTGGAACCTCTTTTTTATACGGACCTGGACGTAAACGGTATTCATTTATACAAAGGCATCTAAATCTATCCAGTACTTTTTAAGTTTGTCCCGGCCAAACATACAGATAAACAGACAAACTAAATTTTTAGCTTAGGCATCGGTCAGGTACAGTTCCGACATCGTTACAATTTTAATTATGTTTATTATTTAATTATTCGTCTTTGTTTTTTCTACCTTCAATGCTAGTAGTTTTAGAGCAGTCAAATCAAGTCAAACGTTTAAGTAGTTTTTAATACTGTCGTTAATTAACAGAAAGCCGTTAAAACCCAAAAGCTATTTTAAAGAAAATGGTACAATGAAAGTTATAGAATCTAAACATTTTTGTGACCGAACAAGTCAAGTTTTTAACCGACTTAAAAAAGGACGAGGTTCCCAATTCGTCTGTATGTTTTTTTTTTGTATGTTTGTTACACGATATCTCCGTCAATTGTAAACGGCGGATTTTGGATGGTTCTTTTATTGTTTGATATGTCATGATTCAGAGATGGTCCCATATAAATTTTATGGTGATCGGATCGGTTCAGATCTTCTCGAAAAAATCATCAAGAACAAAAAAAAATGACGTAATATATGTAAGAACTTGTTTACCTGTATTCTTTATCGAATTTGGCTCAAGTATAGTTACAGGACGCCAGGCCAGATTATTCCAATTTATCGTCACCATATTTTTTTTCACAATAAACTCAATCCAGAATATTTGATGTAAAGGTTTGATTAAATATGATATGCGTAATAATTATTGAAAAAAAATGGATGGACTCACCGTAAAAACACCTTCACAGTTTCACTTTGTGATTTTAATTGACGAATTCCATCGCGTGCGCTAACCTCCTTTCTTAAAGTCTCAAATTTCGCGGACTTACTACAGCAGATGTCGCTGTTTCTCGAAACAAAAATATTGTTTAGTTAAATGTGTTTTAGGGTCAAAACCACAAACCATTTAAGTTATAATCAGTAATAAACTGTGTGATGATGCACGGACAGATATTTATGAAAACCGGTAAACTGGACAGTTTACTCTACTTCAAGCTTTAGTTAGTAGGTTATTCTTCAAAGTTCAATTTAAGGATTATACCGAAATTATATTTCTATACCGAAATTCATCATAATTGGTTCAGCAGTTTATTCATGAACACGTAACAAACAAACATTCATCTCTTTTATACTATAGCGTGGATACTTAGGCTGAGATAGAGCGATATTATTGTCACTGTCGCACAACTCAAACTTCTAGGAAAATATAGAAACCTTTTCGATACTTTTACCTCTAAAATGTAACATTTTTTTTTCAATAAAAATCATTTATTTAGAGATAAAAACAATACAGTCATGAAAAAGTTAAAAACAATGCATCTGATACTACTTTCATAATATGTTTTATTATCGACATTTAAAAGCTGTTTTACCCTCGGAAGGGTAACTACTCCCAGGTTTCGATACAAACTAAAGAGTTTCAGGTTTTCGAAATTAGTTTTTTTTACTAATTTGGGATGTATTGTAGATGTTTATGAATGTCGTCTTCACAAGTAAATGGCTCAAAAAAACAAATTTATTCAAAGGCCTCTAGCACCAATTTATTTTTGGCATGATCTCGAACCGGTTTTTAAAATTGATACATGTGCCTTGTTGCCAATTTCTAATACATACGATTATTTCCGTCGTTAGTTAATATAACAAAGGATTAGAAATCTCAAATTGTAGAGGTGGTAAGGTGGGCGGTATTAGACGAATTAGATGTTTAGACCAAAAGAGTGAAAGCTTTTTATGCCCATTTTAGGAAATACTTTTTAGATATTGATAGAGCATGTTTTTATTTCAAACATTAATATCTAAACTAGTATTATAAATCTGCAGAGTATGTTTGTTTGGTTGAACACGTTAATCTCAGGTAATAAAATAATAATAATACCAGCCTGTAACTGTCCCACTGCAGGGCAAATGCCTCTTCATAAAGAGAAGGCACGAACATTGAGCATCTCAGGAACTACTGGTCCGAATTGGCAAAATCTTTTTGTGTTAGAAAGCCCATTTATCGGGGAAGGCCATAGGCATAAAATCAGGCGGCCGTCACTCGCTCAAGGCCACGCGTTTTATGCCTACCGCTTCGCGTACCGTCGACGGTACAACGAACACCGGGCTGTCGCTCGCCCGCCTGAGTGCTCGCGCGTCACGGGTACAGCGCTGACTATCAAAATGCCGAAACCACGTAATTATTGCGGGATTATTGTGCAGTTCCCCTGTTTCCCTTTTGATTATTTATTAAAATTATTCACGCGGTTTTGGATATTTTCGACACTAAAATATAATAATCGGGAATTCAAGGAACGAAAAATATGCATCAGTCATTTTATTAAAGTAAAAAATATTTGATCAACAAATAAAAAAATAATTGTTTTTTTTAAACATTGGTTTTATTATCATCATCATTATACGTATAACCCTAGCACATTTGCTGGATCACACGCACACACATGATTTTGTAGGCTATTATAGCGTAGGTATTTTCGTTTTTGTATTGGAGTGAAGTATCTGTTACGTAGTAACTATTTATTAATCTGTGGTAAAATTACGATACTACCTACGCGGGCAAAGATACGGGTAAAACCGCGGGGTATACAGGGTGGAAAGTTTTTATGGGCCATGAAAGAAAACTACCTATAGGTAATGCTTAAGATAGATCATTTTACTTAAAAGAAACATTCCTTTATTAAAAAAAAAAAAAACTGCATTCAAAGATTTTCGAAAATTCGCTGGTCACACTCTGGAATCGAATCGGCTAAAATCCAAAAAAGTAATCAGACATCAAACGTTAGGGCCATTCATATGGATAAAATCTCTCTAACAAACATGGTTAATTAAATTAAAAGAAAACCATACATTTTAAGAATTTCATTTCAATTGCACTAAAATTTCGACAGTTAAAGTCATAGTCATCCTTTGATTTCAAAAGTTAAAATTTCATGGTTTTCCTCTAATTTAATTTACCATGTTTGTTTGAATGATTTGATTCTTATAAATGACCCTATCGATGAACGTAATAAAAGTACAGAATGTGTTTTTTATTTTATTTTAAGCCAGTTCGATTCGGCTACTAGGCGAAAGCTAGTTATACCTATAATTCAACTACCATCAAAATACCTCCAAAATTTTGTTACATTACATTATTTATCTATTATACACATAGTATTGGAATGTGCATTCAGCTGATGTTGTTGGATATATTAAAAAACCGGCCAAAAGCGTGTCGGGCCACGCTCAATGTAGGGTTCCGTAGTTTCCCGTCCGTCACAATAAGTGTATCTACTTATAAGTTTAAAAAAAGGCTATTTGTTACGTTGACATACTAAGTACACAAAAATTATTTTGTACAACCTTTTTGTCTTTTTTGTACAAAAACTGTTCTTTCTATCAAGTTCAAAATAATTTTCATAAAAAGTCCTTATAAAGTTCAACTTTCCAGATTTTTTTCATATTTTTTAAACCTACGGGTCAAAAGTTAGAGGGGGGGGGACGCTTTGATTTTTCCTTTTGGAGCGATTATTTCCGAAATTATTGACATTATCAAAAAATGATTTTACTAAACCCCTATTCATTTTTAAATACCTAACCAACAATATATCACACGTCAGGGTTGTAATTAAAAAAAAACCACTTCCCTATTTACATATAGGGAAAATATAAATAAAACGTTTTTTATCCAATTTTTATTTTTTGCACTTTGTCGGCGTGATTGATATACATATTGGTACCAAATTTCAGCTTTCTAGTGCTAACGGTTACAGAGATTAAGCGAGGACGGACGGACAGACAGACAGACATGGCGAAACTATAAGGGTTCCTAGTTGACTACGAAACCCTAAAAAAGGCATGATAATGTTAACCTTGTTTAAGGTCAATTCATAAAAAAATACTTAAGTAGAGTCAATTTTTTTTTGTGATTGGGAAATCATCCAATGACTGCTCCCGTCCTGGGTGCGGCGGGGGGGCGTGTCAGACTTTTACTGACTAAAACCCACTCATGTTCCTTCGATTGCCCTTTATGTTCCAGGGTCACGGTAACTATTATAAACATTCCGCAACTAAGTAGAGTCAATTACAGTTAGTACAATTGGAGTTACACAATAATAATATACTTAGCTATTTTCCGGTATGGTAGATCGGATAGAATTATATCGATGAAAGTGAACAATAATTGAGTAATATAACGCTATCTTTGTTGACAGCAAACAGACTGATATTGATATGAAATAAATTCCTCTTTACTTGTTAGAAATTCTATCTAGCTTCATAACTGAAGTGAAATATTTATAATTGTGACTTTATTAATACTTGAATCCTGATGTGCACACTGAAACTACATGTTCAGGTTTCACAAATATTATAGTATCAAATATCAGTTTTTTGACACAGCTGTCGGGAATTCTGTAATATTTTTTTTATTTATATTCTAGAAGCCACAGGCAAAATCTAGTTAAGTGTAAAATAATTTACCGAAATACACATTCTATTGTTTTAGTTAAGCTACTGCGGTCAGGATTGCAGAAGAATACCGGCAGCGTTACAAAAAATGTATGGTGCTAAAGTGAGATGTCTAGATCTGAGGTACGTGTGCTTTTTGCCTTACGAATTCACGAAAAAATTTTTTTTGTATACATCACAAATTCAAGGTTCTGGAGCTAATATGAAAACTGCAAATATATATACTGGTGTTTTCTATGGACAACAACTGAATACGCGGAGTAAGACCCTTCTAAAATACCAGTGTGCTTGCAGTTATAACAGTATCGAGACATTGAAAGGACTGGATCAATTCGGTCGACTCGAGGAACTTATATTGGACAACAATAAGCTTGGCGATGCTATATCCTTTCCTTACTTGGCCAATCTCAGAACTCTTTCGCTCAACAATAATCAGGTTAGTACATTTACGCAATAGCTATACTTCGATATATTTTCTATTAAAATGCAACTCGTAAAACGAAAGAAAGAAATATCTAACAGTAACAAATAAATCTAAAAAAGTATAAAAATCTTGTCAAAATATTTTAAACTATGTCTGATGGGCCGGAGATTAAGGCGGAATCGCTATGGTGTGCCAACAGGTACCAATACCAATATGACCTCGTATTTTTAATATGACATCACTGCCATCCGTAAAAAAAACCGGTCAAGTGCGAGTTGGACTCGCGCAACGAGGGTTCCGTTAATAGAAAGTACCCTATAGGTTTTGAATCCCTTGCAAATAAATGCAATATAAACCGCCGTATCTTTTTATTGCGTTGATTTAGAAACTTGAGTTTTTCACTGCCTTAAGAGATAGCTGACCTGAGTATTTTTTTTTTTTTTTTTTTTATTACAATGGGCTTGCTCTTGGTCCCAGACTAGCCCGAGGGCATAGACGGAGCCTACGATGGAGCGAGCTTACCCAGTAGATGCCTATGCACTCTATTCTTAAATACTTCCGGGTTATATGAATTTGGAAACACAGACGTCGGCAGGGAATTCCATTCCTTTGCGGTGCGCATTATGAACGATTTTGAGAAGCGCTGCGTGCGGATGTGAGGAATATCAACCAAGAAAGGGTGGTATCCCGCCGTACGTCTGGATGTCCGGTGGTAAAATGGGGATGAGGGAATGAGCTCGTGTAGCCCATGAGCACACTCACCGAAGTGCAATCTGTAAAATACCGCCAGACAGGCAACTTTTCGCCGATGTGCTAGTGGTTGAAGTTGAGCCACCAGCTTCTTGTCGCCAATCAACCTTCTGGCCCTGCGATCCACCGAATCCAATGCGGCCAGTTGGTATTTGGCTGAGCCATCCCATAGGTGACTGCAATACTCCATACACGATCGGACTTGAGCTTTATTAAGTGTTAGAAGCTGTCCCGGCGTGAAGTATCGCTTAACCTTGTTAAGGATGCCCAGTTTTTTCGCCGCAGTCTGTGCTTTGGACTCGATGAAAGTGCCGAAGTTGAGGTCAGAACTCAACTCCATGCCAAGGAGTTCAAGGCAGCCGGTTACTTTTACAGATGCACCTCGGAAAGTAGGAGCCAGGTCAAATGGGCTCCGTTTGGCGGAGAACAGACACGCAGACGCAAGTATGTGATATTAATCTCATATCTCAACGCGTTTCTGAGAAAAGGGTCTTGACAGGCGGACTAACAGGAGGATAAACGGATGTGAACTAACTACAATCTTATGGTCTTCAGAGTTTTTCCTTTACTTGTGCTACATGACCTTGCTTCTTGCCGAATTTCATGATTCTTGGTCAATGGGAAGTACCCTATAAGTTTTGAGTTTTGATTCACATGCAAATGTCTAAATATACAATATAAACCGCCGTATCTTTTTGTTGCGTTAATTTAGAAACTTGATTTTTTCATTGCTTTGAGAGATGGCAGACCTAAGTGAGTGGATATTAATTTCAGCTTGATATCTCGACGCGTTTCTGAGAAAAAGGGTCTTGACAGACGGACGAACGTAATGACGGACGGATGTGTACTTACCAGAAATTTACAAAATTTACGGTTTTCGGAGTTTTCCCTTTATTTGTGCTACATGACCTTGCTTCTTGCCAAATTTCATGATTCTAGGTCAATGGGAAGTACCCTGTAGGTTTTGAGTTTTGGTTCCCTTGAAAATGTCTAAATATGTAATATAAACCGCCGTATCTTTTTATTGCGTTAATTTAGAAACTTGAGTTTTTCACTGCTTTAAGAGATAGCAGACCTGAGTATGTGTTATTAATTTCAGCTTGATATCTCGACGCGTTCTTGAGTAAAGCGTTTTTTGACAGACGGACGAACAGGCGGACGCCTGATGTGAACAAACTACAAATTTATGGTTTTTGGAGTTTTCCCTATACTTGTGCTACATGACCTTGCTTCTTACCAAATTTCATGTTTCTAGGCCAATGGGAAGTACCCTATAGGTTTTGAGTTTTGATTTCCTTGAAAATGTCTAAATATGCAATATAAACCGCCGTATCTTTTTATTGCGTTGATTTAGAAACTTTCATTGCTTTGAGAAATAGCAGACTTGAGTATGTGATATTAATTTAAGCTTGATATCTCGACGCGTTTCTGAGAAAAAGGTTCTTGACAGACAGACGGACAGACGGACGCCTGATGTGAACTAACTACAAATTTACGGTTTTCGGAGTTTTTCCTTTACTTGTGCTACATGACCTTGCTTCTTGCCAAATTTCATGATCCTTGGTCAATGGGAAGTACCCTATAGGTTTTGATTCTCTTGCAAATTTCTAAATATGCAATATAAACCGCCGTATCTTTTTTTTGCGTTGAATTAGAAACTTGATTTTTTCACGGCTTTGAGTGATAGCAGACCTGAGTATGTGATATTAATTTCAGCTTGATATCTCGACGCGTTTCTGAGAAAAAGGGTCTTGACAGACGGACAGACGTACGGACAACAAAGTGATCCTATAAGGGTTCCGTTTTTACCTTTTGAGGTACGAAACCCTAAAAAACGTAAGAAAACCAAGTCTGACGTGTGCATGCCGTCGCGTTTCCTTTAGAACTGGACCTTAAAACCTTTGAACACGCGTGATTTGATAGGCTAGCCGCACACACACAATAATATTGACAATAAAGTACGTATTGTCAATAATATTGTGTGTGTGCGGCCTGTATTGCGGTATTGTTCAGATAGAATCTAGATTATTGACAATCTTGTATTGACAATATTATTGTGTGTGTGCGGCTAGCCATACACAATAGAAAGAAAATGGTGCCGATTCACTTGTTCACAAACTAACCTAAATTTAAGTTAATTGTGCATCTTTCTCTTTCCATTTCATTAAGAAAAGGACAGAAGAGAAAATATTAGTTATGTCCTGTCAAATTAAGACACTCCTCTCTACTCTACTCTATTTAATTTAGACGCCATTAAAAACATGGCGACTAAAAATATGTCGATTTACTACAGGTGCTGTCTAATTTGACAGGATTAAACTAAAATGTATTTTCTGTCCTTTTCTTTAAGAAATGGAAAGAGGAAGATAAGGAAACTTAAATTTAGTTAAGTGTGTGAACAAAAGAATCAGCTCCAATAGCAGCCCGACAGCCGGCTGTCGCTTGGTCGTCGATAGGTAAAATTCAAAACTGCTTTCCTGCTTTGCCTATGGTTTCAGCAGGCTATATTGTCTTGCTCTATACTATTCATTTGATGCCGCCAACAATGGAACTGGCCGTCGCTCACAGGCCCCGCATAGCAATCAATATTTTCGGCAGCTAGTAGTATTCTGATTGATGTCCCGTATCTTTTTTTGATGTGAAACATCTATAGCCACACGTAAAACAAATTTCTGGCGTGGCGATGCATGCCGTGGCGACGCTCGCCACGCTTTTGTTTTGTTTCTTTTCAATCATATTACTTTTTTTGATATGCGCCTTGGCCTCACGTTTTGTGGTTTTTCGGTGGCAATGATACCGAAAATGAGGTCCATTTCAGAATCCAAGATGGCGGCTAACATTTTTCAAAATTTCGGTCATGGGTATCGTTTTCCGTGGTTTTCGGGGACACTGATGCCGAAAATGAGGTCCATTTCAGAATCCAAGATGGCGGCTAACATTTTTCAAAATTTCGGTCATGGGTATCGTTTCCGTGGTTTCGATGTGTGGATGTCGATGTTTCACATCTGCCAGGCGTCCCGTGACGGCTCACTTTTTTTTTGTACCTATCTGATGACCGCCAGCTCTGTTTATGTTTGAAAGAATGAAAGAAATGAATCCATTACGTAAGTTGTTCTTCATGTCTACAGTTTACTCTTCAAAACAAATCCATTCATAACGTTGAAAACTTTCTGAAAGACCTTATTCTCTTAACTAATTCCTCATTTCTCTTTATCACATGCCAATGTTACGAAATCAAATAAATTACACGCACATTCAAACAAAAAATTATATTTCTGTCCCAAAACAATTTCGAGAGACACTTAATATCTTTCAGCAAAGTAAAAATAATGATGAAATTCATTAAAACTCATGTCAAACATGTAATATAAAGTTTCATTTGAGTTGCGAAACCATTGATATTGACTTGGGTAACTTTCAGCTTTACGTTTGTTTGTTGTCTGGAATGTTTTTTTATTATTTTCATTCTATGTGAGCGTTCATATACTTCTTCATTATTTTTGTCGAAAAGTTGTTCTTTTACTGATAGCTATAATTACCTGTGCCTCTCTTTAGAAGCACGCTGTCAGCTTATTTGATAACTTGAGACCGAAGTGTTTTTGCAATTGATTATTCAAACTACAAAGGAGTCCTTCCCCATTAATTCAGGCTGGCTGTTTAAAATAAGGCTTAATTTTGTATCAAATTTCAGATAACAGACCTAGACGAACTGGTAAATAAAATAAGCAAGCACTTCCCTGCTTTGTCTTACTTGAGTTTACTGAGCAACAAGGCGTGCCCCAACCAACTGTCAGACATCGACAAAGACGATTCAGACTATCAAAGATACAGGCAAGTAATTATTTAAGTGATAGGTATACAGTATACCCCTCGGGTCCTATAATTATTGTATGCTTGTTTTAATGATTCAGGCAAGCAAATGATATAATTAGTTATACGCATTGATGTACAAAAAACCCTCTAGGTATAATTTTGCAGTTCGGCTCAGTGGTTCACCACTAAACCGATTTCGACCTAATTTGTTATGGCTGAAATAAGCCTGGTCATTAGCTTAAATAATTGTAATTATTACATATGATTTGTATACTTACTTCTTTACCATATTCATGCGACCGACGGACGTCACGAACTAAAGCTGGTTAATTATTACCGTTATAGAGTAAATATTTCAAATGTTGCGAAACTAATAATGTACGACACTTTTAGAAATCAATTAGTATTGATAAATTGTGGTGGTGGTCGCCTGAATATCTATTAGCTGTATTTTTGAAGAAACTTAAGGTAGTTAAGCACAGAGTGTGTAAGAAAAGACCTTAATAAATTTAAAATTCTGCTTCAGATATTTTGTAATATACTCGCTGCCAAACTTGCGGTTTCTGGACTCTCGTCGCGTGTCTTCGGCGGAGCGCAAAGAGGCAGCGACGCGGGGCGAGTTTATGCGCGTACGCCGACCGCCCAACGATGAAGTGGATGCGCCTCTCACACCGCTACTGCAACCTAGAGGACCACCAGTCCGACCATTGCCTTTAGATTTAGGCGCGTTGGGCAAACATAAAGGTATGTATCTATTAGTTGCAATATAGATATCCAATATGTCTGGGAAAATAAAGCCACATTTTCACTAGGGGACATGTCGCGGAGACAAGTCGTCCGACATTCACGTACTTTGTTTCTGCAACTTTGTCCCTCGACATAATTATGACTTGTTCCCACTAGCCAGTACTGTACTGTACTAAGTCCTGCAACTCGTAAATGTCGCAAGCGACGTCGGGCGACATGTCGCGGGACACGTACATTTCGTGTCGGGCGACAAGGTCGCCAGACAAATGTCCCTTAGTGAAAATGTGGCTTAATAACATGAAAACTAGGAGAAATAAGCGAGATTTTCCAAAAACTCGTAATATCAACGAACAGACAGAAAAGCGTTGCGATACATAACAGTATATGTAATCATCAAGTAACACATCAAAGCATTATAACGGCCGTCTTACAGCATTTCTGAATCGTTTTCGCATTTTGTTTCAGTTCTATAGTAGCATTACAAACGTTTATATGGCTACTGTAATGCTTATTTGGGCACAAATTATACGGCTTTAGATCCTTAATAGGTTCACAATAGTTATTTAATCGCATTACAGGCGCATTATATTAGCATTATTGTGGTCAAAGAAAGTACCAGTCGCATTAAAGAAGCATTATCGAGGTCAAAGTAAGTACCAGTCGCATTAAAGAAGCATTATTACGGTCAACAAAGTTGCCAATTGCATTACAGAAGCATTACACCAGCGCTAACATTGATAATGAAAATGCTAATTACATTACAAAAGCATTATACCAGCATTAGAATGTAGTAAAAGAATGATTGGAGCTATAAAAGGGTTCACAGTTCGAACCCTACATCATTGTAAAAACGTATCTAATGCCACGGTACTAATTGTTATAATACACTGAACGTCGCGTCGTTGCAATTTATCTACTTTAACTCGCAATACAATATGAACGAAGACGTCAAAACTCAGTGCTTGACACCATTTTCAAACAAAATTTATTATACTGGGTTAGGTTTTGACACTTTTTTTATTTCATACCATCAAATATTACTGCGCAATGTAGTTTACTGTAAATATCTATATAAGTTTCATTGAAAATTTTGACGCGCCTTTGATATTTTGTGATTTTGATATAAAATGTTATTGTGTGAAATAACCAAAACAATTGTGTATTCGAGAAATTCAATTGTGTAGAACGAATTTTGCATAATTAACATAACAGTATTGGTTGGGAAGTGTTGGATTAAGTTAATCATTATTATATAGGTCTATTACTTTTATAAATAGGTTAGAAGGATAATATTTTTAGGTTATGAAATATTTACAAAATGGTGGCAGCCCATTGCAGCCCGGTGAGCGTTTAAAAAGGCTACTTAATGCCGCCAGCAGTATAAATACTCACACATGTACAATTATTAAGGTCAGAGGCCAGAGAGAAGACTTTTGATGAACCACTGTAGTGCCATTGACTATAAAGTAGTTCTATATGAGTTCACCGATATACCAGTAGACTTGATGTAGACTGAATTGGTGCCATTACTTGAACGGAATTTTGGGGATCTTTGAGCAAAACAATAAAACCCATTTCAGAATTTTTGTACAACTTAAATCCGTATGGATGGATATTGAAGATAATATATTTTTCAATATCCAAAGTTAGGTATAAAAACACACAAACATAACAGAATACAGATATAATTATTCACCCTGTGTGTGGCAATGTCATGTAGCACAAGTAAAGGAAAAACCCTTTTTTTTTCAAATATTGTTGATGAATGTAGGTGCCCATTTTACGGAACCCTTGTTACGCGAGTCCGACTCGCACTTGACCAGCTTCATTATAAACATATGCTAAACACACGGTTACGCAATACACACAGATGTCGACAAATGGTTTTACGAATGAAGTAAATTGAATGTATATACAGCTTTACACATTTCAATAACTCACTTGTATTTGTTTAAAGAGCTGTTAGCAGTACAACAGCACTCAGTTGATATTTAAAAATACAAGCATTACATAGGTTTACGTTCATGCTGTTCAGCAGCAGTAGGCTTTTTTACTTAGCACTTAGATGTGCTATTACACAACAAAGGGCACTAAATACAGCTTAAAGCCGTTTAACGAATTTCGGTGCATTATAATGATACAAGTTTATGCCATTAACCAGCATAAAGATAATCTTACTACTTTAAAATGCTATTGTAGACCCTAAGGCATTAAAAACAGCTAAAAGTTGTATAGAGGATTTTCGTGGCATTATAATGGTTCATATTTATGCGATTAAACAACATTGAGCATTTATTTACTACTTAAAAATGCTACTGTAAATCCAAATGCACTAAAAACAGCTGAAAGCTGTACAACAGCATTGTGGTTTGCTGCACTGAAACTAAAGGCTTCACAAAAGCATTTAGATATACCATTATCCAATCGTTATACAGTATAAAGCATCTAAACGGTTTTGAAATGCCAATATAAAGCGTCACGATGCTCGGTGAACTTATATAAAAGTTTATACGGGCCTTAAGTTTTACATAAGTTTAATTTTCGTTTGTTAAAATGCTTTCTGTGTTACTTGGGTATCTACGCACTTCTAAATATATTCGGTATGTGGTTATGGATTTCAACATTATTTTAATTTCTTTTTCAATAATTATTATGTTCTTAATTTCAGGTGCCTACGGAAAATGCAACTACAAGTACACAGGCAAACATTCAGAGGGCAACCGGTTTATTGTAAACAGCGATTTATGACCGACTTCATTTATCATTCATTCAAGTGCTAATAGGTTGTGTAATATGAATATCTATTAATTGCACAGATACAGAGTACATCTATAATGAAATGAAGCATTTACGTTACAATAAATGAAAATATATTCCAAACTTAAAATATCTCACTAAGTCTACATGAATGTGCGGTCGTAGGATAAACCACATACCTATATTATAGTGAAAAGACCGCTGATCTATTATAACAGTGCAATATTTCTCGGGTCGCCGTATACCTCGGGGTTGAAGGCCGACATAACTTGCTGTTCTCCCCAGGCGGAGGTTATTCATGGTGAGGATATCCCCACCTGCATAAAGTATATATTACAGAAAATTATAAAAGCTCATTAAATATCGTTTTGATGCTAGCTGTAAAAGTAAAAAGAATATAAAAAGAAAGATAATGCATGCCATAATCAGACTACTGAATAATACAACCTCTTCGAAATGGATTAATAATTAATTAGTTTAGTGAAGGTTTATGTATTACGCACTTGCCAACAAATTAGCTATTGATGTATAT
Organism: Athetis lepigone; assembly: GCA_033675125.1. Classification (NCBI taxonomy): domain Eukaryota; kingdom Metazoa; phylum Arthropoda; class Insecta; order Lepidoptera; family Noctuidae; genus Athetis; species Athetis lepigone. The sequence goes on along the minus strand of CM066226.1, from coordinate 8,936,493 downwards.
ATTAATGATTATTGACAACCTAAATCGCTCACAACCTATTAAAGCTTTTTTACACTTGCTGGTGACTAAGCATTTGGCGAAATCCATTGTCCCTAGATTTGTCAAATTTTAAGTTTGCTTTCTTTTGGAGTCAGGTGGCTAGAGTGACAGTCGCGCTAACTCACAATAGTCTACCTTATAGTTTCCTAAATGCTGAAATACTCAAGGCATTATAGTATGAGAAACTTTGGTGTTCCCTAAAAGAGTATTGTGTGGAAACCAAAGCAAACATGTTACCTTGTATCCGGTAATCGGCAAGTGTAAAAAGGCATTTAGTATTCATCTACTTCTTTGCCCGTGCCATTCCATTCCTTACTGTCAAATGTCAAGATAGTTTACAAGGTTAATCAATACTGGAATAAGTTAGGCACGCATTTAAAATTATTGTTATTAATTCATTGGTATTGTTTTTTTTTATTTTGGTTATAATTAAGTAGGTATCTCATTGTTTTGAATTATTTGCGAGTTTTGATTTTGCCTTTTGATTGTATAAAACTGCATTTCGTACCCAAAGAAGTACTGCCATGATTCTATAAGAATAGATATGTAATGTTTATTTTTGTTATGTTTGTATTTTAAGCGATTGCTAAATAATAATACTTTTTGAATAAAAAATATGTGACACAATATTTCTTTTTGTTCTCGCTCTAATAATGACAATAATTTACATTAAAAACATTTGATTTGCGGCATCGCTTGACGTAAAAGCAAATTAAAATTGACAATCGTTATTTAATTTGTAGTTGCGTATTCAGTTCTTATGTATTGCTTTGCCCGGCGGCTAAGCCCTCCCGTTTTCATATACACTTTCACCTCGAGGTTAAGCCGAACTAAAATTCATCTTTAATCACTCTGTATATTGATAAAACCACACACCCTACAGACAGGAAACCGGCAACTTAAAATAGAATAGATTATTAGCAGACGTCGTTTCTTCATTCGATGTAATGCTTTGACATTTAAAGTAGTTATCTATGCTAAAACTCAATTTCGCCATCAAAAAGGAGTTACATAAAAACACATAAATGGTTTATCCATAAACATAGTTTATTTAATTTTATTAATCATATGAATTGTTTAAATTGTAGGAATGCATCGTCGGAAGTATAGCATACATAAAAATAAATTAAGTACTAAAAATTACATCAAAAATTGTCCTATATCATACAATGTTACCTAGGGTTTATCATATAAACCTTTTTAATTATTGTTATGTACTTTTCACCAAGCCTTTATGTACAACATTTTAAAAATAAGTAGTACTTATGTATTTATAATTATTTACATAATGAATTAAATGCAATTGCGATTGGCTCAATAACTGCTGCTAATAGAAGAAAAATAGCTTGGTGAGTTTTGACAAGCAACAGTGCTAGTGGCATCCAAGAATGTTTCCACATACTTCCACATTGTACGAAAAAGTCAACTTTCTCTTTGCAATCTTATTACATTCTGATAAGTACACCTCTCTGCCCTTTTTAATAGGGATAAATTTACAAGCACGGATATCTGCTACAAACAAAAAGACTGTTTCAAATATTTAATAGCACGACTTTATGAAATCATTGAATCTTACTTAAATTAGTTATAGAAAATGCAATTTGTGTACATAAAAATGCAACTATATCGAAATAGATAGTTCTTGCGTCAATGCAAAATTCAAAGGCGACGCGTCTAACCAATGTCGCGTCTGTATTGACAACCTGATCATTAATTACGTAAGTTTATCAATATACATCTGCAGTCTATATAAATCTCAGGTACAACCCCGTAAAAATAATACAATACAAATCTCACGTTTCATACACAAAGCTGTCTGTAAACGACTATCATTCTAGCTACTTATTAAAGACAAGTTGCATTAATTTCAAAGTTACAATAATATTAACATCGCGGTGTTCTAACTAAAGATTGCGGGGTTTTCATTTCACTTTAACTTAAAATATGGAACTGTAAAAAATAATGTCTTGATTTTATCTTCTTCATCTATTCGTCAAAATCAATTTCAATCTAATAAAAAAATCTATAAAATGTTTGTGTGACTCTTTTTGTGCATGATTAAAGCCATTGGAACGTTTTACAAAGTTAGTTTAAAACATACCGTTAGTTAGGCATCGTCTATCACATAGTAGCCTAAAACTACAACCTCTAGAATAATACTAAGCTTTTACTTAATAATTAACAACTATATTAATCAGTTGCAATGATTCAATTGTTATTTATTATATATCTATTTCGAATAATTTAATTGCCGACACGAGGTATACAATGGATGGTCAAACACAACCTGGGTTTAATTTTCACAAAAAAATGTTACACTTGATTTAGTGTTACTCATATTCAATTTAATAATGATCCATAATCGATATATAATATTAATTCGGAAATAAATATGTATCGAGATATGTCTTACAAAAAGGTACACTCGGTGTCTAAATAAAACGTAAACAATCTCTGTACAAGTACAAAAATATATTAACTGTTACATAAAAATATTGATCTCGATAAAATATAATATGTGTGCATATACCATTGTGTTTATGCTGTTCCAAATGAAGCTTTGGTTACTATAATGCGCCCAATAACAGATCGAATCAATATTACGTACATCTATACTATACAAGTCAACATGGAATGTGTTAATCACAATTAATATTAGGCTGACGTAATCTACTTGCATCACATGTACTTAATTTTGTATTGCACATGAAAATATGCTTCCCGTTTATACATTATCATGTGCATCGATCAAATAAAATGGCACAAAATTTTGTTAACGTACTCGACGCTACTATAATCTACGCTCACTTGACGAAAGCACTTATTGTAACAAAAGAAAATCAAATTACGCATTCACTTAAAAATCTATAACTTGAAAACGGTACATGAGTGAAAACAACAATATAGGCAGTACTAAAGCCTACTTTAGCAATGACAAAGAATGTACAAATATTGAACAATTTAGGTACAAGTAGTTACCCTCTTCTGGTCATGATATACACGATATAAAAATTACTCTTAAGACACTACGGTTATTAGTGACGGTTATAATAAAAATGAGAAATACAACAAAACTGACTAAATAAGTACCACGATCACTAAGCGAGCTACGTAGCATCGCTAAAGTCAATGATAATAACCATTGAAAAATATAATTATACACCATCAAAATATTGTAAAAGTTTACAAGTATTGACTTACAAAAAATAAATCGCTATCTGAAGATAAAGCAGCCCACTCAAGAGGCGCTCACGTAAACTGTAGAACCGGTCGCGAAACTGAATGTGAGCGCACTCGCGAACTAGCACTTGACGAATAAGCAGAAGTCTTATATGCTTGGGACTAACTAGAAACACTGCCCTATAACACGATCAACGCGGTTTTAAAAAACTTTCATAAAATCACTTCAAACGTTGAGTTAGGTCCAGCAACGAATCGGGCCGAGCATTATAGTGATTTAAGCGTTCAATGCTGCAATAAATTATTCATAATATTTATTTTATTCTCTCTCTCTCTCTCTGTTTTTCTCAAAACCGCGTCCACCGGTACACACGGCACTTAACGTTAGGGTCTAACTAGAAGTGAACATAGCTAGAGTATTCCCTGGAGTTGGCTCGTCCACGAGCGCAGACGTTGTGCTCGAGTGGAGGCCGCAGCAATGGCTACACTTGCGTCACACAGTGGGCCAGCTTCTCTAGCTCGGCTTGCAACGCTTGTCGCTTCTCGGTCTCTTGACTCAGCTTGGCTTTCAAGTCCTCGAGGGCAGAGTTGAAAACTGTGTTTTGTACTTCTATGAGCTTCTCCAAATTTGTTATCTGTAAATAAAATTTAAGAATATATATTATTACAAATATTATAAAGCTTAAGAGTTTGTTAGTTTGTTGCGCTTATTTCAGAAGTACTAAAACATTTTTTTTTCCATTTGGCCATATATTTGGGCCATGGCATGTAATATCAAACGGCAGTAACCAAAAACGAGGGTGTAACCGCGAGGGATAGTTAGTTGTTTAAATTTTTTATACACCAAAAACTAATCGATCAGTTGACTACATACCCTATTATTGAGCTGCGCAATCAACGCGTCGTTAGTTTCCACTTTTTCCGTTTTGACGGAGTGCATTCGCCTCTCCAGCGTGCCTGAGCTTGGCCTATCTCCACTTACGGCATTAGAAGGTATTTTCTCTAGTGACTTCTCTATTCTCTCAATGGTGCTCGTTTTACTTATTTGTGACTGTCTGGTGAGTGCGGTGACTTCGGGAATAACGGGTGACTTGTCGGGTTTGGCGTTGGGAGACTTGTCGGGGATGATGTGTGACGACAGGACGGTCGCCGACAGCGAGCTGGCGGCCTGCGGCAGCGGAGACGTCGGCACGGCCGGGGGCGCACAGCTCGGGGGCGCGGCCGCGCCTGAGCCCGGGGGCGCGGGGGGCGCAGTCGTGGGCGGCGGCGGCGCGGGCGGCTTCTTTATCTCTTCCAGCATCGACATGATGGTGCGACCTATAAACGTTTACATAAGGTTATAAGAATTCAATAGAAATTATAGTCAGGCGCTTAAAAATCCGTTATTTTATAAATAGCTTCCAAATGATATTGTAAGTTAATGAAAGTGTAATCGTATACCTGCAGCGGTGGGTGACTGTACGGGCTTGACAGCGTGTGACTCCGTGTCGCGAGGCGCAGGAGTTGCGTCCTTCTTAGAATCCAACGAATGACGCACTTTAGTCTGTAAAATAGGATTTTTAAAATCAATATTTTATCCAGTATAAATTTAAAAATAATAGACGTTATTACGAAATTAAACAATAACTTTACCTCCTCAAAGCTCTCCATTATCGACATTCGACTACTAATCGACGACGTGCTTTTAGACATTTCCATAGAATGAGTTGATCTCTTTTCTTCTAGACCACAGTCTAGGATTCTGCAAGCAAACAATTAAATACGTTAGATTAACTCAATAACCTCTACAATTTTCACTAACACGTAACAAAATACCATTTTACCTGTCTGTACTGCCGCTTCCCGCCTTGCTAGCCACGCCCAGTTCTGGTCCTGAGAGTCGCGTCTTGCCGTCCGCTATGAAGCTGGTCTTCTTCGCCTGGTTCAGCTTCAGTTCCTCCATCCACGGCGCCTTGTGTTTCTCCCACTCACGAGTCCGAGGTTTGATTTCTTCCGCCGCTTCAGGAGGCTCCGTCCTTACCGCCTTCTCTGGTGGTTTCTCCGCTGAAAATAAAAGATGCTTTAGAGTTTCCTTATTTCTTTAAAACGTAAATTAATGGAGATCTAGTAAGTATGAAACTAATAACAAAAAATACGCCTTGGCCAGAAGTAAAAAAAAATACTAAAAAATGAATGAAGTAATAGTTTAGAAGAAGGTTTAATCTAATGTATACTTTCATACATTTGATTAAACCTTCGAACACACGTGATTTGAGACACAATAGAAAGAAAATGGCACCTCGACAGCCGGCTGTCGCTTGGTCGCTGAAAGGTAATCCGTCAATCGACTTATTGTATGCCGTCAGTACATTAAAATTAGTTGGCATATATTATAGTTTGTCTCGCAGTGTAATGCAGGTATTTTCAATATGGAATATATTTTTTGTCTGGTTGATATCAATAAGCACGTCATGTTACATAGGACCAGGTCTAACGGTAATGTAAATCTAAAATAGGTCGTAAAAAAATATAGTGGATAAGACATTGAGTTATAATGTACTACGTACTAGAGGAGTCACCTCAACTAAATTTTTTGTAACACGAGTTAGAGTGCATGCACCCTAACTCACTTAGTCTATTCCGTGCGCTTGCAGCAGCTAGACGATTTCGAGTGCAAAGTTTTGTTCAAAAATATGCCTTCTTGAATAATTGAGATACTGTTCAAACAGCTTGAGAAATATAAATAAAATTCAAGGAGTGATTTTTACCAGTAAGTTTAAAATATTATCTTTAAAACATGCCTAATTTAATTTTATTATTTGTAATTTGGAAAGTATGACGAGTCACCTCGACGGCGGCCATGTTGATGTCAATATCAAAGAGTAAAATATTTGTTGCATGCGCAGAATGGACACTATCGTCGGGTAACGTTAAATAATAACGAACAAGAAAATGTTATTAATAATCATGAGAAAAAATTTATTAAGTAATATTAATATTTTTTATTTATTAAATATATATATATATATATATATATATATTTTAAGGTTTCGTTGGCCGTGTCCTAGTACTAGAGAATTATGGATTAAATTTATTCAGAAGAATCGCAGCAAAGTCACGTGATTGCCAATAGAATATTCACGAATATGTTTCGTTCATTTCAAGAAAAACGAGAAATACACCACAAAGTTAAGAAGAGTACTTAAATTATTTCATGGGAATTAAAATTTTTACAGTTTAAATTCGTTTTATTTGCAGTAGCTGGCCAAATTATTAGGGACACTTCCTAGATTTCTGTATTATCGAGTTGGTCTGAATTTTTCTGGAAAATTATTGGGTATAGGCCCAATCGGTATTTTTTATTAAAAAAACCTTGTTGTTTAAGATAATAAAAATAATAAATGTGAAGGCAAAAATAAAACTGTTAATCTATAAAAAAAATATATCGCATTAATAAGTTGTAAGGAATTATTTTGTGTAAATTTCAATGTTTTGTGATGCCTCCTTTTCCTGTCATATTAGCTCTTATAAGGCATGGTATACGTTCTATACATAATATAACAGCTCTTAAAGGCTTGTGTTATGATTGCACTCATTTATAAGAGCTGCAATAAGCTGGTGTTTGGTGGCAACGACATGCTTAGCGATAGCCCTCTTGGTGAGTTTCTGCATGTTCTTAATAGAGTTCGTATCTGGTGATTTATCTGGTCAGGGCAAAATATTTATATATTTTTCAGCCAGGAATGCTGTAGCACTGTTGCCCTTAAGACACAATGCAGAACCGGCCATAAAAATGTAAATTTCGACAAGCAGGGAACCATTTTTCGACTTGTGGCAAAAATTGAGTTTCTTGTGCTCGCTTGTACAGATCTTGCCTTATGGTCATTTCCACGATATATAGGCACCCCAAGTTTTTAGAAGAGATCATAAATCGCACCGTGATTAACCTGGTTGTTTAATTTTCTCTAAAAAGGAAATCTGCAGGGAGTTGTTCTCGGACAGTTCTAGGATGTGTGCGACTACAAATGAGCTCTTGTCGACCCACACCTGAAACAATTATTCATCGGAGAAGCTTACCTAAAAATAATGCAATGATCACTGAATAGTGCTTTTCGTAGGTATAACAATATTAAAAGTAATATTATTAACCAACTGCAGTCTGCCAACATCATATTTCGGCGATGCCTAGCCCACTGCAGTCGTTTCTACATCATGGTCTTGGTGTGGCGTGATTTTTGATCGCCCGATGATTTATTCAATTCTCTTCAGTCAGCCACCGTCAAACTGTCCTATCGAATACTTCTCTTTTCTCGTCTAATCCCTCGCTTATAATCGTAGCTAGGCAGATAACACACTTTTTACCGTATTTCAGGCAGATATACTCAATTTTACGGTCCGAACAAAGAGTGGTGATCCGTTTTCTGCCACATTTTTTCACAATGTCTGTTTCCAGAAGTTTGATATGATCAGTTTTTACTTTAATTCTGTTTACTGCAGACTTTAAGACACCTGTAACAGCTGCTAAATCTCTCTGGGAGTGTATAAAATGCAGTAATAACATTTGTATTTTTATGATTTTTGGTGGAGACGGGTCTAAAGCTTCGCCCTTTCTAAAAAGAAGAATTTTTGTACATATCGCGTCAAACAGTTACCAAAATTTAATATTTTGTATTCAATTCAGAGAAAAAAGGTCACCACCAGAAACATTACCTACGGTTCGATTAGTTTAATTAGCAACATCTTGTAAAATTAAAACCAAAAATATTTTTTCCATCAATGAAACAAACATAATTTTCAACAAAAGTTTACGAAATGGCTATACATTATATGCTATACCACATTTTCGAAAATGGCTCGATCTCATGGTGCTGTCACATATCAAAATTAATAATAATGATACCAGGAGTAATACCAAACCACAAAAACCTATATGAAATCATTTATTTTCTTGATAAAGGAATTTGAACAAAAAAAAATTACTCAATGAATACTGTCCCTAATAATTTGGCCACCGATGGTATATAATATCATACAAGGTATTGTAAGGCATCTGAAAATACTTATGTATCTTCTAAATTCACAACTTCCCGACTAATTTTGCCTCTGCTAAGTTCCACGTATACACTGACCGACACTTTAATACTCAACTCACACAATCGACACTACACTCCCTCACTACTGTTAATTTTGTTATATTATTTTCCACATAATTTTATGTAATACATTTCTTATTTTAAATATAACTATTTCTATAACGATACCCATAATGCACATAAAATTAAAGAAGTCTATAGAAGTCGACTTCCAAAATATGTCGCATCTGCGCTCATTGGTGTTATCTATGGCACCCGCTTGCACTGCGCATGCTCCGCTGTCACCAAATTACGCGCCATATTTTGTTTGAGATAGCTCCTCTAGTACGTAGTACGTTATAACTCAATGGGATAAGATAATAAAATCAAGAGGTCCTGTCAAGCACCACGCTCACGCTAGTTCTTTGCGCTAGATATCATTTATCTATATTTATAAGTTACAACACTTATTTATACAGATATAAAACATTAAGTATGGTCTACTGATAAAGATATACGTGTTCTGGTGTGTAAACACAGTAATTGGTTGAAAACTTAGAACCTATGATTATCATTATCATAATTTATTTCACAGAATAAACACGAAAGCATAAGAAAAGAGAATTCTACTTTCAATTTCGCTCAAACTTTACATAAAATGATGTATTGCCTTAGTTTTTGAACAATGAATGATCCACGTGTAGTGTTCTTAAATGTATTGCACAAGGCCAAGGTTAGCATAGACAATCAATAAGATGTCTGCCTATCGTAGCTTAGTCAAGCGTGACACAATTACCATGCGGATGATACCAATAACAACTCGCACGCGTCATCTCTGATGAAAATCCAGTAAGTTACGATATGACATAGCAAGCAATCTCATTTGTCATAACACTTCTTTTAAACAATCAATTGTATGAGAGTGGCTCTTGCCTAGCACCAGCTAAGCACTTGTATACTAAATCTATAAATAGTCAGGCGAAAGGTCAGGTCATTCGCTAACTGACGAAATGGCAAACCTCGGCTACTTGATCAATGTAAATTAAGTTTTTAGATGCACAAGGCTACATAACTAAACATTTTGGTATATCTGACCTCACATTGTATGGTCATTTTATACAGAGAGGCATCAGCTTATCTTGGAATGTATAATTTCATATGTAGCCGTGAATCTGAGGGGTCTGTTAATAACAAATAACACAACGACTTCTACGCCGTTAAGCTATAAAAAAAGTTAAGTAAGAAAATACTCATGATACACACTATCTTTACATTTTTGTTTCTTTGATAGCAAATAGGTCACAGTTATACAATCTAAGTCAGAATTCCATTAATAAGACAGATAATGGGACGCGCTCCATACATGGGTAGCAAGTAATCGGTAAGGTTTATCTGATGTTAGATACTATTGACTTATTGCAGACAGAATAACAAAACTTAATAATAATATAGGCTGAAGTTTAAATGTATAACTAAGACTTTGAAAATGCAAAAGTCGCGTATTACAATGTATTTCTAATTTATGTTTATTTTTATAGCGATTACATAAATATGGAAACTTATAGAAATAGCGGCTAACTGTCAACAAAGGATAAAATATGAATAATACACTAAGGTATCTGGCAGGCCATAGATTACATAACAAACTGAGATATGTAGGAAATTTATAATATTAGTATGGATATCATAACGGAATAGGCAGTTGTCATTTTAAATGGGTTTATATAATAAACAAAGTTGAATTTATAATGCTTAATTTAGCATACCTTATTATCTAAACTATCAACATTTATTTGTTTTCCGGTTTATTTCTGAATAAATTAATAAATTTGAAGCTTACCTTCGTGTCCGTTGCTTAATCCTATTAGTTGTGGAGTATCTTCGCGAAGTGCTTGACTGGGCGGTCTGCGCCGAGGTGCTTTTACTCTGAAAGAAAATACGTACTTTATAACAAACATTTGGATATAAACGGCACTATAACACGATACGAAATACGCAAATTAGGCAGGGACAACAACCAAAAATTACAAAATGATAACAGTTCATGTTAAACTGGGCGACAAAGACTGCCTATCAGAATTATATAAAAAAAACGGCCAAGTGCGAGTCGGACTCGCGCACGAAGGGTTCCGTACTATCATCTCAAATAAATACGAAAAAAACACGTTTATTGTATGGGGACCTCCTTAATATTTTGTTTTTTTAATTTATAGTATTTGTTGTTATAGCGGCAACGGAAATACATCATTTGTGAAAATTTCAGCTTTCTAGTTATCACGGTTTATGAGATACAACCTGGAGCAAGACAGACAGCGGAGGCTTAGTAATAAAGTCCCGTTTTACCCTCTGGCTACGGAACCCTAAAAATGACTGATAAAAAAGAATCTATAGCTTTTCTGACCTGCCAGCTCTAGGGTCGTTGAGCAAGGAGTTCCTCTCGATGTGGTCGAATGTGTTAGCGTTGTTGTTGGCTACGTTAGTCTTGCTCGGCGCGGCGCCGTCGGTCCGGTCCCACTCGCCGCCGCTACTGCTGCCGCTGCTTGACACCGTCGTTGATGACGACTTCTCTCTGGAAATACAAAAATAATAGGTTTAAGAATAATACATATTACTGCCCCTCTGCAAGGCAAAGACACTTGTATAAAGAGAGCTCTAGCATTGATCACCACGCTAGATCAAGGCAGTATTGATGATTTAAGACTTATAATAACAAGTCCTTACGATGTTTTCCGACAGTAAAATGACGGCTATTTTATCAAGATATATATTTGTGTCAAGATTATATCCCTAATAGCTAGTTTTTAGAGCTTTTGAGGCTATATGAAGCCGTTAGGTCCGTGAACATAATTGTTTGCATACATTTTGTATGACCTTGTTACTAAGTAACCTTTGAGCCTGAAGTACACGAACGCTAAGCCCGATCTACCCAGAAATTAGAAAGCTCTGTCTTGAAATCATGTAATTTGCCATAAAATTTGTTACTGCTATACTGAAATATTATCATACTACAACTACGTACATTTGTACGTAGCCGACCCCAGCACAGTTGGGAAAAGGCTAGGGAGATGATGATGAACTACGTACATTTGTCTGTTTTTACTTATATAGAGAACAAGATTGCTGTAGATATACTTACTTATCTGTCGACGATAACATTTTATTCTTGAGTCCACTGAACAGACCACCCACACCTGATGTGGGAGTGGGACTCTTCTTCAATGGCACCGGAGGTTTCTTCGCCTGGAAAAGATTAATTACATTTTAAAATCTCAGTTTTGGAAAGTCACAAGGGTAAAAGCTGGTCTCGTACAGCACAAGTTGTTCCATTTTCACATTATCTCTAAATATATAAGTGTTTATTTGCTTAAATGATCAGATTACCTAAACACACAATTTACTTTAGAATTAGGAACTTATATGCATAACGGTATAACATGGCGAAAACCCAGCAACTTTTAAGCTCATATTTAATAAAATTTAATTCATTTTATGATTTTAAATATTATTAAATTAATAGAAAGCCACTCGAATACAGCTTTGAGAGATGCAAGACTACCACAAATTTGAAAATCATTATCCTACTCAAACAAAGGACCTGATGTCGAAATGAGTATGTAAATAATACCCAGATTATTGTTGTCTACTGTCCCAACGCATTCAAGTACAAGTTGGAAGCAAATTCGATGCATTTGCAACCGATTAGCATATGCAAATAATTACGATAACCCTCACCTGTTCCAAAGATCCATCGTTGACTGTCTCACTGTGTATAATCTTTTCTGACTCGCTCTTGTTTGTGTGCGTGACCGTACTTTGTGTACTAGACTCCTTACTGATCGTGTTCTCCTTGTGCACGCTGAAACATAAAAATAGTCGTTAAAAGAATCGTCATGTACACACCTAAACAGTCGTATTTTACGATGAATTCCTTATGAGAATTATATTGGCAAACCCGTTAGTCTTCGGCCCACTTTATATGACTAACGAAACGGATTTGTCCGAGTTTTTTTTTCTATTGTCGTGATTTATTAATTATGATCAGACATGATGTTTCAAATCCTTAAAAACATTATTTGATCTTTAAATATCACAAAATAAATAATTGAATAAATACTCCTCACTTTGTGCATATAAATGACAATGGTGATAAAACTAAAAGATTTCGTTTTATCGTGCAAAAAGTATGAACTAATCCCATAACGTTTCGAGTCAGTTTACCAACAAAATCTTAGTAGGTCACCGCCTAATCTCTCGCGTGATAAGAACTAGTGCAGACGTTAAAGTGTAATAAGATACCTTATTTTCGACGTGGTCAGTTCCTTGACGGAGGCTGTTTTCTCAGAGTATTTGTTTGTAAGGATGGGGTAGATAGCATTCGTGGTCTTGACCGGCGGCCGGTCTGGCTTCTTCTCTTCCAATTCTGCCGATACTGTAAGTGAATAAAGGCACTACGTTAGTACTACTGCCAAGTAACACAATTTAGTTAGAGTATAACATCAGTCTTCATACATAGTATGATCGGGGTTGCGGAATGTTTATAATAGTTACCGTGACCCCGGAACATAAAGGGCAACCGAAGGAACATGAGTGGGTTTTAGTCAGTAAAAGTCTAACAGGCCCTCTCGCTGCACCCAGGACGGGAGAAGTCATTTGATAATTTCCCACTTCCCAAAAATAAAATACATAGTATGATATCAATTTAAAAGATATAGTTATTAGTTAGTAATTAAAAATATTATAGAACGCATATAAAATGCTTAAGCCAATTAAGCTTCCACCACTTTAAAAAAAATCTATTTACACTTACACATTTTTGAAAACAAATTTTGTTCACTTGAAAATATTTTTCTAAACTGTAACATTATTATTAGACCAACAACGGTAGTTCCTTAATTAAAAAAAAATAAACGCTTTTATATTTAGATAAGCACTACAACGTTTGATTTTTCAGCACCAATTCCTTTGAAAGGATCACACAACGCACAAAAGTCTTAGACGTAAATAAGACTTGAACACAAATCCGACTCACTTTCAAAAACCATTTTAGAGAATCACAATATCGAGGAAATCATTGGAACAACGTGCAACATTAGTGTTACACCAACGCGAATAGTGAGGCAACTAGCTATAAAAAGACAGTGTCGAGACACAGCGTGCTGTGTCAAGTTACGCAAAATCACGACTCGGTCCGCAACCTTCATGAGAAATGTCAATAGCAGAACTTCGAATACTAGAGTGGGCGGTGTTTACCAACAGGCTGTGCGTGTTTGTGCGCTCACGACTCGCTGGGTACTTAGCTCGCGCGCGAACTTAAACGTACAATGTTATTGTTTAGACGGAAAACGCTATCCGTCATGATGCGATCTACTAATAATGTTATAAGTGTTAAGATTTCAAGGCTGTACCTCCATGTGTTACTTGCCATATCTTGTAAAATAAATACACTTTCATCCGTACAATGTAAGCTAGATACGCTGTTGGTGTTGCCTAGATACTTGTTTTTTTTTTTGGACTTCTAAAAATCAGTATTTAAATTCGCTAGTCCAAGTACACAAACCAGCAGGTCACTCAAAAGGCGATGGCTCTATATTAGCCGTGAACCCAAATAACATGACGGAGTAGGTCCAACAAAAAATTATTGACCACAGTATTTTTTTATCTCTATATTTACAATGGATATAGGAAGCTGCACGCTAGTTTCGATACGCATAAATTAATAATATTGCGTGTCTTGTAACCGATTGCAAATGGCAATGTTACTAAGTTTACGTCATTTTGAATTATGTTATCATATCGTGTTAGTTTGTTACCGTACTTATTAGTGTAACCTTGTTGCATATTAGAGTGTATTATACATTAACACCGTGCAAACATCTACCGTGTTAATTAGAAAGTTAATTTTATCACATGACTACCGAAGTCTCTAATTTTTTGTATGTACTCAAATGTTCTAATATTTCTGTATCGGTTATATTTCACTAGCTTAGAAAGTTTAGGCTTCACAGAAAAAGTGTAGTAAGTGGCGTATCCGCACTTTTATCAATATTTCTATCAATTTTCTCCGAAGGAATTGTCGGTCCCGAAATTTTTAATTTATGAACATAATTATCATACATCATAAAATTATTTTCTGTGATAACATTATCAGAATCAGGACTAACCTTTAACCTCAATAAATCCAGAGCTAATCAGCCGTAAAACTTCAAACAAACTTGTATTCAACGTCCCAAGTTTAAACACATAATGTTCCTACCAATTCTGACATCACTTATTGAGTGATCATTATTTTAAAACAAGTTTTAAGTTGAACATCCACATGTATGAGTTGTTTATGAGGTACAGTCAACCGCATGACAGTTGAAAGTCAAAGTCATGATTATTTATTTCAATTAACGTTAAAAGTACTTTTGAATTCAACGTCATCATTACATCATCTCTCTAGCGGTTTTATTGCAATTTTTATTATTTCAGCTTCCCGTCCGGCCCGATCCAGCTGAATACTAACCGCCTAACAGACCACAACCCGGATAAAGAACAGTCAGCACGTGACGGGGCCCTCTAGGGCCAATACCTGCGGGGGTTACGGAATAGTTCTAATAGTTACCGCGCCCCGGAACATAAAGGTCAACCGAAAGAACAAGGGTGGGTTTTAGTCAATAAGAGTCTGACACTACCTCCCGCCCCACCCAGGACAGGAGAAGTCATTTGATGATTTCCCATACATAACAAAAAAAAAACCTGGTTACTGAATAACATTTCAGATAACATTTGGTGGAGTGATTCTCAGACTCTTCGGCTTTTGGACTAACTGTAACGCCTGTACTAAATCAACGAATGACCACCAACGTCTTTGCCTGATTTCAGCAAAATATCATGGATGTCACAGGCAATCTAAGAAAGTAATTTATTTTAAGGTATTCGGAACGAAGTAAGCTGCTCTTACTGCTACAAAACGAAAGCGTTTTCAATGTCAAACAGTTACCATGGATGTGCGGTTGCCTGTACACACTATAAATACATTCAAGGTGTGCCATGTGTGTGGTGATTACATCAGTTATCTGTCATTGTACCTACTGATACGAACAAGATTTACTTAGAAGCCAGACACTACCGCACTCTCTCTCCACTGATAAAATCTGTCGAAATCGATTTTCTAAAGAATTTGTGACACAATTTTATTATATGAATTCATTTTTGTGTTTCAATTGAGCAATTAGCGAAAGATCGAGCGGTATATAATTGACATCGCGATATAGAGTAATCTGTGTAATAGATGACACAACGCAATGTCGTCACTCAATTGATTTGAGCTTCACATGTGTATAATCTTTTACAAGCTTGTTGTGTGAATTCTTAGCTTGTGTCGCTGACAGACAGCTAGCCGGTCACAAAAGTTCATTAATATCATTTAAGGCAAAAACGTCATACTGCTTGTACTAGAATTCTAAGTATTTGGCATCATAGTACGAGTACATCATAATGCGTAAGATTCACATGCTGCTTACGATTTGTGCTTGCTTTATCATTTTATGCAGAGTAAAATATTTCTCCTGCCTATTATATCTTCCTGATGTAAGCCCTTAGTACCTATTCGACGAGGACAGCGCCCACTCAAGAAGGTGCGACTAAATGCGCTTTACCTCGAATCATAATCGAACTTCGATTAGTGATGTAGACACAAGCCTCTTGATTACCTTGATTGAATACTATCGATACGTAATTAAAATATTAAAGAACCTTTTGTTTATTTATTAGCTAATAATATAAAGCGGTTTATTTTTTCAATAATATCAATTTGTGATAATAGATCAAAATCTCTATCAATATAATTACGATGATAATAAATTTTATTGAGACTTGCAAAATACCGCTATAGCGCATTGTTCACATTCTATTTACAGCGTTTTACCATTCATGATATAATAAGATGACACCATGCACACATAGTTGCATTAATGAATAGCCCCTTACGAATACAAATACATTAGAAATGGGTGTAGCCAACAGAGTCGTCCGTATATCATATAATTTACAATTAACTTATTTCACCTTGTAATTTAAATGCCATTTACTATATACGAGTAACCTTTTGGTATCGTTCACATCCTGGAACTACCGTATTTAAATCTTTCGACTTTATCGCAAATATTGTACTACCTACTATTTACATCCATGGCTACCCAGGGGAACAATACCCATAAACGTAATGCGCAGATTTGTATTCAAGACGTTACGAAGATGATGCAATCGACTATTTTTGTAACTGTTATTGTACTGAGAGCGGAAACAATGGAGAGCAGAGAAAATCCATAACTGATGGCATGCATAATTGCATACCTACTTTTGTTTTTTCTTTTCACTTAATTTGGATCAGTCATGGTAAGTAAGGGACTCTAAATTGCATACTGCAAATTAGGACACAACATCTGCATAAATTAAACGAAAGTTCTGGCTTGGTTACAATATATTATGCTGGTAGAACTGACCTACCCGAAGTTATATAAATGTTAATGGATATTTCCATGAGAAAATTCGAAGAAACTATCTAAGTATCATATAAACCGCAAAAACGAGAAATAAAACTATTTGAATTAACATAATTGAGAAAGGAACGATTTGTTAACAGACTTCTAAAAGGAAGAGGTTCTAAATTCAATAGGGTTTTTTTTTTTTCTGGAACAACTCACACACGGCCATCTGATCCCAAACTAAGCAGAGCTTGTACTATGGTAACCAGACAACTGATAAACATACTTATATGATTTTTAAATACATACATAGGTATTATAGATAAATCACACCCAGACACAGAACAAACATTCGTGCTCATCACACAAACCTTGTCCTGGGTGGGAATCGAACCCACGACCTCCGGCTTAGCAGTCAGGGTTACTAACCACTAGACCAACAGGCCCGTCAACCGACTTCCAAAAAGGAGACATGAATTTTGAATCCACAACAATTCCTAGCTTTATTGTGATGCAGGACAGGCGCCTCCTCTTACTATAAAATCACAGATTGTCGAGGCAGCAGTTAGTCTGGATACGTTATTATTAACGTTGTAATTTTTGGAACTTTAAACTTGCAACCCTATTTTACTAAACTGACAGACAAACAGGGAAGCCAACACAACGACGAAGGGAATTCTCTCGTGAAACGCACTCTACTCAAAACGCGATTTCTCCGTAGAGTTTGTATAACAATGACCAGTAACGTCACTTTTTTCAAAATCGATATCGTAATTAAGTCCTGAAAGGCATCTGTTCCAGGACATTTTAGACTCCCTCCTAAAGCTATTATACTTTGACACTTTAGCTTTATAGATTAACTAGCTTTTGCCCGCGGCTTCGCTCGCGTTAGAAAGAGACAAAAAGTAGCCTATGTTACTCTCCATCCCTTCAACTATCTCCACTTAAAAAATCACGTCAATTCGTCGCTCCGTTTTGCCGTGAAAGAAAGACAAACATACAGACAGACAGACAGACACACTTTCCCATTTATAATATTAGTATGGATATTAGTATGGATTTCAACAACGACCGCTTGTTGATTTAACGCGACCTCTCAATTACGAAATTTATAAGAAAACCATCATTACGAGGATAGCATCATAAACGAATAGCAATTTCTACCTCAAAGTTAGATTAACAAGAATAGGTATATTACTGCGTATTGTTTATAACTATTGCGTTATTTTGGAATACGATACATATACTACATTAGTGTATGAAATCTCTCACTTAGACTGATCTGATTTGTGACTAGGTCGTCTCTTGCTAGATCTCGAAAATGGTGTATATAGAATATTGATGGCAATTTACAGGAACGTTTCCCGTTTTTATGACGCATATCTGACTCACTCACAATGTGTAGATACTAGATAGCGCGTTGGGCTACATACTCAACTGACGGTCGTAAGGACATCGTGTCACAACTTTGACCTGAGAAAATTTTAAAGTTGGTCTATACAAAGTGCAACACCCACCAAGTTGAAATGGTATACCGCCGTTTACCCGAATTTTATTTGCCCTAATTTCATTTGCCATAATAGTCAACAGCCATAATATCATACGACATAATACTCATTTGCCCTACTCTCATTTGCCATATTAGTCACGTGCCAGAATCATTGTTTCCCATAAAGTCACTTACCATAACATCATTTGTCATAATCATTGTAAGCCCTAATTATCACATGCCCTAATTATCACATGCCATAATTATGATATGCCATAACATAATTTGCCATCGACATCGTGTGTGTAACGGTTGTTTATATCAAGAGAAATTGGATGCAATTGGGACTTTAGGGCACCCCGACTCGGACAGGTTAGGTTAGAAGGGGATGGCGGGGTCGTGTGAGCGAGCGAAGCGAGCGAATAGACCCCGCCATCCCCTTCGTGGTTATTTTTTTATAAACCACACAGAAGTAGGAGCCCCGCGAAGCGGGGCTCCGTCGACCTAGCCCACCATCAATCATGCACAGAAAAAAAACCATTACGGGGCTTAAATATTTGTCTAATACTTGTTATGCCATTTAAATATTATGACATTTAAATATTATGTCTAATAATTATTATGGCACATAAAAATAGGGCAAACAATACTTATGGCATTCGTATCTTATGGTATCTAAAATTCGGGCAATTAAAAGTATGTCATATGTCTTTTAGGGCAAATGAAACATTCGGGCAAATGAAATTCGGGATTCGGGAAAATGATGATTATGGCATATAATCTTCGGGCAAACAATAGACAACCAGTTGAAATGCTTTGAACAGGTGTTTTCTTCTAATAACTGACGAATCCATGGAGAACGTTTGTATCACAATGTCCTTCCCACCCATCGCGTATGCTTAATTAACCCTTCGAACACACGTGACTTGAGACATAACAGAAAAACAATAGCAACCCGACAGCCGGCTGTCGGTTGGTCGTCTAAAGGTTAATTAGTGGTAGTTACAATACCTTGAGCAGGCAGTGCTTGCACGAAGTTGTCGGGGAACAGTCCAACGCGACCGTGGAGCTCCCCGCGCCACCAGCCGCGGTCGGGCGCCTCCTTCGACAGGATGGTCACGATGTCGCCTTCCGAAAGCGTCAGCTCGTCTTCATTCACCGCCGTGTACGGGAACAGCACACGACACAGCTCCTTTACTGTGTAAATAGAGCTCATTATTGCTTGTAGCCAGTATTTTTACGTTCGAAGCAATAAATGACGCAATTGTTGTTGACGTTAGACCACAATGTCGCCCTTAATTCACCTACTTTATAAACCTTTTGAAGTCTAATGAAACCAGGATATATTCTGAGAATATTTTGTCACACAATAGCTTCATTTGTTCACGATTTTATGTCACTATTTTACATTTAAACGTGCTGTTATCATTAAGTGATTAAAAAGACAACAATAAGGGCTTTAAGCAGAACAAGAAAACTGTACGTTATCTTTAAACACAATAAGTGCATTGTCTAAAATTTCTCAGGAACAACTACATAAAAAAACTTAAGTACATGATATAGGACGACATTAAAATAAATAAAAATATTACAGTTAGTACACGCGTTTTCACATGCAAATTTAAATACATCCGGAATTTATCGTCAGCGGAAGATGAAATCACCAAAACGATAAGCAGGCTCCCGTTCAAAACGTTGTCATCGCTTTAGTTAACGCAAGCATAACAACA
This sequence comes from Athetis lepigone, assembly GCA_033675125.1. Lineage (NCBI taxonomy): Eukaryota > Metazoa > Arthropoda > Insecta > Lepidoptera > Noctuidae > Athetis > Athetis lepigone. Next base: position 8,916,536 of record CM066226.1, on the reverse strand, counting down.
ATATATCAATCTGGGAGCGAGCGAGCTTTGTACGGTGTTATAAGGTTTATGATTATGACTCATGGGTTCTGTGAGAAAATACTAACAGGTAATAAAGTAACGCATGATGCATTGAATACCATAATAAAACAATCTAAATACCGTGCGTCTTGCGTTTGTCGTTCATTTTTCGCAAACAGATTCCAAAACAAGAATAGCAATATACACCCCATATTCCTTATCTTTATGCCATTTGAAATGTTGACTACATTTTCCTACTTTTCAGTGGCTAAGCTGTACATAAGGTAAATGTTTACAATTAGGTAGTCTATTGGGTAAGGCCGGAAAATGCAGACTACATCTTAATTGCCAACTTAAAACTCGTTTCATTTTGTGAGAACAGATAAGGTATTACTTATTAATATGGCCATTAAATCAGAGACATGTTCGGGAAGCCCTGCAGACATTAAGGAGCTTTTCCACCGAAGGGTTAAGGTGTGTACAAAACTTGTAGAACAGAAATTCAGAATTTCAATTTCTCCTGGGCTAGCCGGAGTACCCAACCAATTAAAATACGAAAACATAATGTTATTTTTGGATTATTGGCCAAACATAGCTAATTTGATAAAATACAGGAGCAAAGCTGCAAAGTTGGTCCTAAAATATACAAATAGATAAGACAACTAACCAGGTTTAGGCGGAAGCGCAGGCGCCGGTTCGAAGGGCGGCGCGGGCTGCGGCGGGTCCAGCATCACGACGAAGTTGGAGGGGAACACTCCCACGCGGCCCTGACGGCGACCCTGCCACCACCCCTCCTCTACCTGCACCAGTAACACACAATCTATTAATTAATATACGTAGTACTTAAGCGCAAGACACACCAACTACGGATTTGTATCAGCAACTTTTGACGGCGGGATAGGCCGCCGATGTACCGAAGGTGGTAGATAGTGTCGGCGGGTTGGAAGCTTTGTGTGTGTGCCGCACTTTAGATACACCACAAATGAACAGAGAGCAATGACTTCTGGTACTATCTTATCCTTCACTTTAATCTCTCACCTCACACTAAATAATCGGGACCAAATTTCTTTCCGCACTCCTATGATTATTAGATATAAAACTTTCGCCAACACTAATGAAATATTTGTAAATTGCACTGCAGAACCAGTGACGCGTACGGCTATTAACAGATTACAATCTTCAAAGAAACACTATCACTATATTGTTTTGTAGCGAAATTTCTTTTAAGTATACATGTTATGTTGCTGCATGTCTATACTGTGACACTACTAAAAAGACACTGTTACAAAAATAAACACCTACATTGATGTGATATCTACAAATTAGAAAACGATTACCTATTATGAGAATGAGTCATAATTGTTCCATTATATTAGTATTACCGTACGAACCAATTTATATTAGTACTAAGTTTTTATGGCAGTCACAATAGTATCTACCGATGGCATTATGTCTTGTTTCACTTCAATCTTTCCATAAGTTTATAACAATAAAGTCGCAAGTCGCCATCGCCACTCGGCACCTAGGAGCAGCACTACTAGGATGACGTAGCACATAAACAAAGAATAATGTTATGTTGAGTTACCTCTCCAAGAACTTCTAGGACGTCGCCGACGCACAGAGGAAGCTCGTCCGGGTTCGCTGGCTGGTAGCTGAACACCGCTCGACATCGGCCCTGCACGCCCGACGGCCTACATTGAAAACGTGACTCTTCACTTAGCTCATACAAACACATACACAACATATTAATACTTCATAGAACATAAAAAGAGACCATTTATATGTTCCCTGGCAACAGATTTTATGTTTGCGTGCTAAATAAAGTGTCTTGGCTGAACATGTGAAATTGACTCCAATTAACAGAAGCTTCAAAAGAATCCAGTTTGATATGTAAATTCTTAATTGATTAACTAGAATGATTTCTTTCATATTTATTCGTAAACAAGGCAGAAGTCTGAGAAATGAGGGCAGAGTTTCTTTAGTATTCTGACAGATGATGTAACGATTGCCGACCTGCGACAATTTACACAACAATGTTATGGCATGGTAATAGACTAATTTCAGCTTGAAAAAAAATGGATCGAGCTGTTGCAAAGTATTTAATAAATTAATATCAAGCTGTCTTTCGATAACAGACTAGTCATTTTTAACCTGCATTTAATCATTTCCGAGAATTGGAGAACGTCCTAATTATAGAATGTGCATTATCAAGGAGTTGTATTTAGGTAATCATAAAAGCATTGTATCAACCGATTTAGAATATTTCACCAGGGGATTTACTGACACAACTTAAAACGTATGTGTGAACCAACTGTATAATCATCAGGATACATAAACCAACTAAATACACGTTGCTGAATCTCCTACTTACCTTGCTAATTACTTCTTGTCAATATTATTACAGATATCACAAAAAACTTAAGACAGACAAAAATATTTCACTAAGGGCCACACAACAAAACACTGACTAGCGGACCGAGCTTCTTATCGCGCTATCCGCACTGATTAGATAGTATACGTACAGTCATTATTATTCTACTAATCGGAAACATAATTTAAAAGTCATTTTCAATTACTTTACAATAAACGAACGCGGTTGAACGACTTTCGCCAGAGCCAGAACTTAACCGGATGTTGTCCAATATTAAAAAAAAAAACATCAACAAAATTAAAGCACATAATGAGTACCTCTCTGAAGCCTTAAAACTATACTGTTAGCCAAACACTTAGTAATATAATCATTCCTTAAGAGAATGACATCACTGATTGTGTTAGCAAATGTATGACTAAAACGGAATAACTTTGTATGTGTGTAACTCGGCATAGAAAATGTCTTTGTCAACAATACAAGTATTAAGTTTTTATAGACAATTGATTACTGAGCGTTTAAATAATAAAGTATTCAGTTTCATATTGTCACGTTTCTGATTTTGTTCAACAGTAGTTTCTAGTTATCAGAATCTGTTAAATATTGTATAGTACTGAGAATATTGTCGTCAATAGAATATTATATAAATTTTAAGTTTAATACTTGAATTATATCGTTAAACATTCCATAAGTTTATAAAACTACTATAAAAATAATAACAACCGATACCTTTCTTCAACAAAAACAAACTTTTAATTTTAAGTCAGCAGCGAAATAAACAAAACCGGTCGCTACTCAGAACTAGTAGTTTATCTAAATCCGAGATGAACAATCAAATCAAGGCGATAAAATTAAAATGTAAATAATGGTATGTGTGTCAGTGAACTAGACACATGGTAATTTTATATCGGCACACAAACCAGTTAGTTGTGAACTGTGCGCCTACGCCTCGGTGCAGGATACCGGACGGTGCAGCGTCGAAACTAACTGTACACTGGTGACCTTAGCATCAATCTCTACCGTTGATATTGAACTTTGACATGCACAAATGCACAATGTTTCATTCGCTCTAGTTAGTTTATAAATGCAATTGTTGTGATTGCGGGTTTCGTTTCAGGTGTAATATTACCCATATTATTTTGCCCGCGATTTCGCTTACGATTTAGAAGACAGACACCGTAAGCGTTACTGCAGTTTTATGATATATCGAACATTTATCGAAGGTTTGCGAGATTTACTTTAATGATACTTTAATGAAAATACCTACTTATACTTAACTAAAAATAAGACACTTCACACTTATAGATATTTCATTCTCTTTATAGATATTTCTTTTAAGGGGAGTTTTAGTTCAGTACCTAATTGGTTTAACAGGTCTTATCTTATAGGCCAGTCATCTAAGACATAAAAATCGCGTTAGGTCGCAATAAATTGCAAGGTCCTGATTTTTTGTGATGTTGTTGGGATAGATACCAATGGTGTAAATCTAGATTTGCAACCTCGAAAGACCTGTGCTAACTTCGTGGTGCTCGAAAAACCTCAAAATTTTCGATTTTTTTTCAGTTTTTGGCTTACAACTTCTAAAATATGCATTTTGCAGCAAAGCCATCTATGAAACTTTTAAATAAGACAAAATAAGCAACAAAAAAAGTGTAACCCTAGCTCTGTATGTTTAATAGATCTCAAGATATGACATTTCGAAAATGGGCAATTTTTCCCAAATTTTATCAAATTTGTAGTTAGCTAGACTTTAGATCGAAATACTGTCTAAATTACTCATCCTACAAGGAAAGTCAATAGAAGATGAGTTGTAGAGCAGTTATTTAGCTTTAATTTAAGTGTAAAAGGAACTGTTCAGGACCAATAGTTCTCATATTATGAGGTAAAAAGTAATAATAAGGATCGAATTTCGCAAGAAATAGTTATTTTTTCTTATACATTGTTGAATGGAATTTACAATACTAGCAGTCCGCCCCGGCTTCATCCGTAGTACATACATAGCCTATGCCACTCACGGATAACATACCTATCAAACGGGTAAAGAATTTTTAAAATCGGCCCCGTAGTTTTTGAGTTTATCCATTACAAAACAAACAAATAAACAAATCTTTTCTCTTTATATTAAGTACTAGCTGTCCCCTGCGGTTTCACCCGCATGTTTCGTTACTGCTCCGCTCCCGTGGGTCGTAGCGTGATGGTATATAGCCTATAGCATTTCTCGATAAATGGGCTATCTAACTCTGAAAGAGTTTTTAAAATCGGACCAGAAGTTCCAGAGTTTACCCCCTACATACAAACTTACCAACTTGCTAATTTTACCTCTTTATATTATTAGTATACATAGATAAGTATGATTGATGGCGTCATAAGTTCTGTCAAAACCTTGTTATTTTAACTTTCGAGTACTGGCAGATACACTTTGACTAATTTTAAAAATAGAACATTTGTACTTGCCGAAAATAAAAAAGAAAATATTAAAATATAGAGTGGTCGAAAAAAGAAGATAGAGTCGCGGTTATCGCTTTGCACCGCTATGGTTACGCGCCAACAGAAATTTTCAAAATTCTGCAAAAGTTGAAAATAACACTACGGTTTGTTTATCGCACTATCAAACGATACATTGAAGATTCAAGCTTCAAAGATCGTGAGAGGAGCGGCCGACCTCGCACAGTTAGGACACCAGCGGTCATCAAAGCAGTGAAGGCCCGAATACAACGAAATCCCTCGCGTAAACAAAAAATCTTAGCTCTTCACATGGGGCTAAGCAGAACCACGGTTAGAAGACAAATCGAGACCTTTCCTTGGAAATGTTTTCCTATCATACAGGAAAACTGAACAAACTGGGTACAAAGTGCATTTTTGACAGCATTTTCGATCGCTTGGCTATAGATATGAAAAACTATCCACTGAGTTCTACTAAAGGTTGTACATCAAACAGCAACGACTTTTTTCGTATTTAATAACATAAATATTCTACATCAGAACATTGCCGGTCTATTAAATAAGTCCGATCTACTCACTGTTCACCTTCAAGAGCTGTCCCGGGAAAAAAAAGATATAGACATTATTTGTATCACGAAACACTTTGTGACAACTGGACAAGAGAAACTCTTGAATATAACCAACTATAAATTAGCGGCGATGTATTCAAGACAATTTCAAAAGCGTGGTGGAGCTTGTATTTTAATCAAAAACAATCTCGAATATAAAGAACTTTCGGCCGTATCTCGGCATTCCATAGCAAACGTCATCGAATGCTGCGGAATTGAATTGACAAATCAAAATCTAATGATTATATGTGTCTACAGACCACCAAAATTAAATAATTTAAATGTTTTTTATGAAAAAATTGATATTATTCTGAAAACGGTATGTACCAAATATGACAATAAAATAATAATTTGTGGGGACTTCAATATTGACACGTTGAAGAGAAATGGCGTAACTCTGGACTTTGAATGCTTTCTCTTGGGCTACAATCTTAAACTAGAAATTCAACAGCCCACCAGACTAAGCAGTAATACCTGCTTAGACAATTTTGCGCGCAGCTCTCAGTTAAATTGTAAATCAGATGTTTTGGATTTTGCTTTGTCTGACCATACTGCCCAGTTACTGGAAGTTAAGGTAAAAAAATCATGTAGAATAAATTCTTGGCGCATAAAAAAACGTGACTTATCGGATGAAAACTTAACAAAATTTAAAAATTATCTTAAATGTCTTTCTTTTTCTGGAATATATAATACCGAAAATGCGAATGAAGCGTATGACTGTTTCTTGGAAAACTTTCGGTTGTTGTATGACCTCTGCTTCCCTTATAAATGGGTAACAGTTCAATCCAATATAAACGTCAAATGGGTTTCACGTGGCATTCGCGTGTGCAGCAAGAAGCAAAGACATTTATTATGGAGATATCGGCGTGAACCTTCAATCAATAATAAATACAATTTTAAACAATACTCATACAGATTTAGAAAAATTATAAAGTTAACTCAAAGAGCTCAAAATAATAACTTTATTAATAAATCAAGAAATAAATCAAAAGCATCTTGGCAGGTTATTAATAACAAAAAACGAATCACAGAACCTATTTCTCAAATAAAAATTCAAGATTCCATTCTTACAGATCCAAAAGCAATTACAAACGCTTTTAACAATTTTTTTATTGACCAGACACAAAATAGTATGACGACAACACCGCACTTCACTGGTAGCATAATTAACCCACATTCAATGTTTATGCACCCAGTAATACCTCAAGATGTAATAAGGGCAATACAATCTTTAAAAAATAAAAATAGCACTGGATACGATAATATTTCCACCAAGGTCGTTAAATACGTATCGAATGATATCGCTCTGCATTTAAGCCACATAATAAACCTATGCATCAGCTCTGGAGTATTTCCAGACAGTTTAAAAACTGTAATAATCAAGCCACTATTTAAAAAAAATGATAAGGAAGATTTGGCAAATTATAGGCCGATTGCTTTAGTTCCCATCTTTTCGAAAGTTATCGAAAAGATAATTTATGACTCCTTAAATAATTTTTTGACCAAATATAATATTTTAAGTGACGAACAAATGGGATTCAGAAAAAACAAAAGTATAAATACGGCTATTTTTAATTTAATTAATGTCATATTGAGAAATGTCGATACAAAGAAACCGATTTGCGCATTATTTACCGATATGACTAGGGCCTTTGATTGCGTTGACCACGAAACTCTTTTGAGGAAGATGTATTCTATAGGTATTAGAGGCAACATACAAAACTTATTTAAATCTTACTTAAGTAATCGTAAGCAGTGCACTGAAATTTCTAAAGTATGTATAAAAAATAAGCGTGAGCATAAATTCTTATCTGAATTTAGATTAATTAGATATGGCGTACCGCAGGGTAGTGTGCTGGGCCCATTATTATTTTTGCTGTACATTAATGATTTGCCACGCCATATCGATCACCCTATGATCCTATTTGCAGACGACAGCACTGCCTTAATTAAATGTACAGATATTAAAACTTATGAACAGGACATAAATGGAACATTAATTAACATTATAAATTGGCTTAACCACAATAATCTAATTATTAACTTAGCAAAGACTAATGTAATGCACTTTTACCAGCGGATACAACCACAAATTTTAAATGTGCACTATAATAAACAAAAAGTAGACGAAGTACCAGAGGCAAAATTTCTAGGTATTTTCATAGATAGTCAGCTAACATGGAAGCCACAAGCAGAAATTGTCTGCAAAAAGCTAAATACAGCTGCATACGTGCTCTTTAACCTATCGAGGAAAGTTAACATGTCGACTAAGTTAGTAGCGTATCATGGTTTAGTTGCGTCAATTTTGAGATTTGGGATAATATTCTGGGGAAATTGTAGTCTAAGGGAACAGGTATTCAGGGCTCAAAAACGCTGTATAAGATCTATGTGTAATATGAAGGTAACGGACAGCTGTGCACCTGTATTTAAGTCCCTAAAATTATTAACGTTTCCATCGCTTTACATTTTTGAAATGGCTCTTTTTGTGAAATCAAATATGCATTTTTTTAATTTGGTGTCAGAAAGTAAAAGAGGGCCAATTAGGGCACAGTATAAACATAAGTTACGTGTTGGTGGTTTTAATACTGCCTTAGTAAAGAAAAATGTTATATGTATGGGTCCGACTATATTCAATAAGATACCAGATGGAATAAAAAATGAGGCCATTCCACTTTTTAAAAAGAAATTAACCGCCCTATTAGTTAATAAGTGCTATTACTGTATTAGTGAATTTTTGAACGACATACACTTAAATTAATTCTGACACTTTCATATCCTTAACCTACTTTGTTATTTTGGTATCATTATATTGACATCTGTATTTTAAATTAAATTATATTTTGACATCTATATTTTAAATTAGATTATACATTGACATCTGTATTTTTAAATTACAACTATGTACCTATTTTCAATTTCTAATATCAGTATTACAGTTGACATTTTTTATTCTTTTCAAATTAGTTTCACTAGTATTTGGTATAGATAATGCATCTCACGAGTCGCCCTATCCACTGACAGAAAATGTTTGCATGCCTAATTTAAGGTAGATTGTATAAGGATCATTCACTTAAAAACCACCTGTAACATGTACCTACTTTCTGTGCAAATAAAGAATTGTATTGTATTGTATTGTATTGTATTGTATTGTATTGTAAGAGTGTTAAACGAAGACCTGGGACTACGAGCTTATCGTAAGATCCCGCGCTTTGTTACGGTGGTACGCGGGAAAAAAACATCGCAAAATTTTATTTTCAGATGAAAAAAAAATTACTTTTGAAGAAAGCCAAACAAAATTATAAGTTGTATGCCCACAGCATAGCACACAGCACAGCAGGGGGGGGGGGAAGTATTCCGAGGGTCCAGCGTGGGCATTATCCTTCCTCACTCATGGTTTGGCTTGGAGTCTCATATTCAGGCTTAATTGAGGTGTTTTTCTGTGAAAAAGGTGTGAAAACCAGTGCCGTTGTGTACCAAAATACCCTCCTATCGAATGTAGTGGAACCTCTTTCTCAAACAATGTTCAAAAACAGACATTGGATATTCTGACAAGATTCTGCACCAGCTCATAGGGCACGAAGCTCGCAAAACTGGTTGACCGCCCATGGAATTCACTTCATCGGGCATGAAGACTGGCCCTCTTCTAGTACAGATTTAAACCCCCTGGACTACAAAATATGTCAATATTTGGAGGAAAAAGTCTGCGCTAAACCTCATAGGAATTTGGAGTCTCTCTCTCTGAGTATTGGTTAAAGCAGCGGCAGAAATAGATATGAATGTGGTGCGTGCTGCGGTCGATGACTGGCCGCGTCGATTAAGGGCATGTATTAAAAATGGAGGGCATTTCGAATAATGTAAATAAATTTGTATTGTACATTTAATTATCTTTCATTTCATATATAATTTTCAATTAATTATCAAAAATTATATCGTTAATTACATTAAAAGTTTTTGACAGAACTTATGACTTGACTAGGTATTTATATATCTTTTCTTATATATAAAAATGAAACCCGTTTTCCGTTGTCACGACTTGGCATGAAAACGGCTTGACCGATTTGGCTGCTTTTTTTTTTTAAATGTTCGTTGTAGTTCAAGGATGGTTTATACGGCAAAAAAAAAACGAATAATTGTCGGGAAAGCTCTAAAAACAGCCCTTCTAACTAAAACGCAGAGTCAATTTGAGCTTTAACACCATACCATAAAGTTCAAGTGTTAGTCGAAAGGTTTCGGGAAGCCAAAACAATTGAGTGACGTTAGTTTCGTATCGTCGTCAAACACGAATTATCTGACGTAAAATGACACTTGAAATGTAAAGGAACGTCTCTTTGATGTGGTAGTAGGTAGGTAGGTAGTAGGTAGTAGGTGGGTAGTAGGTGGGTAGTAGGTAGGTAGATAGTAGGTGGGTAGTAGGTAGATAGTAGGTGGGTAGTAGGTGGGTAGTAGGTAGGTAGTAGGTAGATAGGTAGTAGGTGGGTAGTAGGTGGGTAGTAGGTAGGTAGATAGTAGGTGGGTAGTAGGTGGGTAGTAGGTAGATAGTAGGTGGGTAGTAGGTGGGTAGTAGGTGGGTAGTAGGTGGGTAGTAGGTGGGTAGTAGGTGGGTAGTAGGTGGGTAGTAGGTGGGTAGTAGGTGGGTAGTAGGTGGGTAATAGGTGGGTAGTAGGTGGTTAGTAGGTGGTTAGTAGGTGGGTAGTAGGTGGGTAGTAGGTGGGTAGTAGGTGGGTAGTAGGTGGGTAGTAGGTGGGTAGTAGGTGGGTAGTAGGTGGGTAGTAGGTGGGTAGTAGGTGGGTAGTAGGTGGGTAGTAGGTGGGTAGTAGGTGGGTAGTAGGTGGGTAGTAGGTGGGTAGTAGGTGGGTAGTAGTGGGTAGTAGGTGGGTAGTATGTCAATTCGAATTCAATATTCATAGTTGACAGGACAACGTCTGTCGGGTCAGCTAGTTATATATATAATTCTTCTGTGAGTGTGTATGTCATTGAACTCCTCCTAAACGACTGGACCGATTTGATGAAATTTTTTGTGTGTGTTCAAGGGGATCTAGGAATGGTTTAGATTCACAAATCAACCCGGCAGATGGCGCTGATTGCTTGAAAAAGCATGTGATCTCGAAAACGGCCCTAACGATTTCGCTGAAATTTGATATGTGGGGGTTTTCGGGGACGAGAAATCGATCTACATATGCAAGACAACGTCTGTTGGGTCCGCTAGTATGTATATATATAATATGTATTTTCAACATACGCATTGAAAACATTAAAAATCTCACTACAGTGGACGCCGCAGGGTGGTAGATTGTAAAGACGCTAGAAATCCTTCGCGATTTATATATATATAGTTTTCAATCTTATTTTATTCAATAAACAGTTTTTACTGAATTGTCTGTTTTATTTTATTTTTAAAGTAATATTTATATTAGGTACTAGAGAAATTTCGAAAAAAATCTGATTTCCTTATTTACCTCATAATATGAGAACTATTAGTCCTGAACAGTTTCTTTTACACTTAAATTAAAGCTTAATAACTGAACTGTAGGATGAGTAATTTAGACAGTATTTCGATCTAAAGTCTAGCTAACTACAAATTTAATAAAATTTGGGAAAAATTGTCCATTTTCGAAATGTCATATCTTGAGATCTTTAAAACATACAGAGCTAGGGTTACACTCCTTTTGTTGTTTATTTTGTCTTATTTAAAAGTTTCATAGATGACTTTGCTGCAAAATGCATATTTTAGAAGTTGTAAGCAAAAAACTGAAAAAAGTTCGAAAATTTCGAGGTTTTTCGAGCACCACGAAGTTGGCACAGGTCTTTCGAGGTTGCAAATCTAGATTTACACCATTGGTATCTATCCTAACAACATCACAAAAAATCAGGACCTTGCAATTTATTGCGACCTAAATGTCTTAGATGACTGGCCTATTATGCTTTCTAGCAATTCTAGCAAAACACCCAGACCGCATGATATCTACTAACACAAAACCTAAATTATACAAAAGAACCCTAAAAAGCTTCAACTTACGACGATTAGATGCTACTGTCTCATAAAACTGGTTCTTTGTACTTAATTCGAATTCGGAAGGTTAATTCTGGCGAAATAATTTTATCGCGTATGCAACACGCGATAGTACAGTCAGTGGACAAAAGTTGCTAGACGTATCAGCTTTCACATTAAGTTACCTTTGTAGCTAAAGCATCTTGCTGCGTTTCCGAATATATGTCAAGACAGTGTCATTGAGTTTACAATACGGTGAACATTAGTAGAGTATATAAGTTATCCCTGTCACCTTCACTCAACATAAACCCCAAACTACGTGCGCGATACAAATTAACCGAATTTAGTAACACTGACCTATTTTGGTTTTGGTCACGTTACGCATTCACACTAATGAGTGTAGTCCTTGATTATTTAGCGACATAAGTTGCTCAGGGCAAATACTGTGTGAACATTATTTTCCTGAACATCTTGATCTCAAAGTTAATAGGGCATTAATTAGTAAAACCTTGTTTCTTTTAGAATCAAAAACTGGTTTATACCTAGATCATTTTGATCAAATTGTCCCACAGCAAAAAAACTAAGGGATGCTCCCTTAGTTTTTTCTAGGGCCACTAAAGACCAAGCCCACCTGTAAGCGTCAAGCGTTTAGCCCATGATTGGTTAGGCATATGGCAGATGTGACCGGTCCAGCCTCACTTTAAGCTTGGCTGCTTTTTGGGTAACGTCGGAGATTTGTGTTTCGGAGCGTAACACTTTTTTTCACAAAGTACTGTACCCCATTACTCGCTGGCAAACCTGAACCTTAAATCTCGACTGCAGACATAGTCAAAAACCAGGTTTGAGTGCCGTATGTAAGGATGCCATCCTAACAATTTATTCCCTTCCCTTGTCACCTCTCAGGAGGCACCAGGCGTTTTGGTGCCTCTAGCAGCTTGTTCTTTTTCCTACGTCGGTTGAAACGAAACTATTTGGCTGAGGCACCTGGATAGATTCTTATTCTAGAACATGCACAACCTCTTCACGCTCTAGATCAGTTTCAATCAGACGATGTTGGTAAATTTTGTTTCCGATTTGTTCATACGTAGTCCAATCTCGACTCTTAAGGGAAGCCATACATACGAAACGTTGGGTGACCTAATCACCCAACATTTCGCCTAATTCAACTGCCAAAGATAGGAAATAGTATGATATTGTCGAGAAAGGTTAAACTTTTTATCGTTGACAACAAAGTCTTCAACTACCTAGGTTTCATATCTAGGCTTTTAAAACGATTTTAAAGGTGGAGTGCTTATAGGACAAAACGTCTTCATGCTTGACACCTCTTTAAATTTTTTTTAGATTACATGTCACATAACTACAAAAGCGCAAATACCGCCTTATTGTCAACAATCGACTGTTTGTTGCTGAGGCTGTTATTGCTAATGATCCTCACCTTGAACTAGCGTGTTCCACAACGGACACAAAGTTGTCAGGGAACATGCCGCGGCGGCCACGCAGCTCTCCTCGCCACCAGCCGCCGGGCAGCCGCTCCACGTCACGGATGACGTCACCAGGCCTCACCGTCAACTCGTCAGATTCCGACGCGTCGTACGCGAAGTTCACCAAACACGACACTGCGATCAATAAAAGATATTGTTAATCATTTCCTAAATATGCAATAAATACACATGATGTGGCACCCAAAATGTTCTATATTATTGTTGTGGTAGATCTTTATTGTTTTATGGCCATTTCTATTCACCCATCTAACAATGGATTACGACATCAGAGATAGATATTTGACATAAGCTCGCCGTTGTGCATTGTTTTTTAAATGTGCATAAAATTTTAAATAAATAAATAAGCTCCATACATATAATGCCAGTCTATTGTTGTCCCACTGCAGAGGAAAGGGCTCTTCTCAAACAGTGAAGGCACATCTTTGTCAAAATTGTATCCCCAAATCCACAGAAAAATAAATTACATTATTGGAAATGGCCATTAATCTGCTGAAACTTCATTGTATTAATCACTTCTATGCAATGAAATGTGGAAATGAATGAACATTTTTTAAAGCATAACAGACATGATTTACTTTACTATTTAAATGCATGCCATTGATTGCAACTCTTCTTAGAATTTGTGAGAGAAAGAAATTGTGGAAATTGGATTTTTTTATAAAACATTGCTCTTCCTAATGATGCGCTTCAAATAATGACTCAATTATCATTGCTTGCTTGCTTAGTTGGTTAATTAGAGACAACGCCTTGGTCGCACAAAGCAATTACCAACAATTGTAAGATTGTATACAACATTCCAGTAATAGAGCAATTTTAGTTGCCTGTGTAAACATAGCATTTAACCTCTGTTGTCAGGCTTGATTTGAAAAAGTTAATCTATTAGTTATATTAACTATTAAATTAAAAAGTTATATTATTAAAACAACTTTTAATATCCCAGTTCACTCTTCTGAAATTGGACAGTATTTTTTTTTATGTCTACTTGATACACTTGGTAAGTAGTATTGAATAATAGCTACATCTGTATAAATTGCTTTCAACCTTTCAACAACCAACTCTTTCTATTGTGTCTCAAATCGTGTTGGCTAATATCTGTTGTCTGATACTAACTGTCTGTACAATAGGGCAAATCAAGTTGTTCAAAAGATTGATTGTTCTTAAAAAAAACTCAACATTATACCTTTGAACACATGATTCGAGTTACAGTAGAAAGACAATAGTAGAACGACATTGTGGTCTCGCAAGTAAAAAGGAATATTTTTGTACAGTGAAAAATTAACATTTCCCTATAACATTATACTACAACAGGATGTAACACAACAACTACCTAAAGAAACCCCACATCATTGAAAACCCAGAAAAAAAAAACATATGGTGAAAAATGACAAGGAGAATGTAACATTGTTATAAATAATCTTTTATTTTATACATGGACAGTCCTTTTCTTTAGTAACTTCCATAAAGAAATATTGAATAGGTTTAAGTTATCTTTAGCTGCACAATCATACTCATGACAAATAAGATAACAGATAAGTACAGTCACAAGTGGCAAAAAGAACTAACACAATTTCGAATGTTTAAGTAATTACTCAACTATTTGAAAAAGTTTATGTTATGAACATAAACTTGCTTGATTTAAACCAAGTTTCAATCAACTGAAATGAAGATGATAAACAATATTGAATTATGAAAAAAAAAAGAATTTTAACAATTTTTGTAAGGGACAATTTTAATAGCTTAATTTAAAAAATATGTTTGTTTTCATAACATAACCTGTACCCACATACAGAAACTAAATTATAGCCTACACATTTCAGAAGGAATAACTATAAAAATAATTTTAACAACAAAATCGTCTAACCCAACATGTTGTTTGAAGGTGCAGGCACGTCGCGGTTTGCTTATTAGTATTTAACATGCACACGACTTCACAATGCCAACAAAATGACTCATACTCAGACTCAGGAGCACATAAGGAGAAGAGCAACAAATGTATTTATCAAGAATACTAGCAGATTTGAATGTTTCAGTGAGCATTCACGGCAAATTTTAAACGATAAGAAAGCCATCAAAAACATGATAAGCTCTTTTTCGACGTATGACGCCCGGAACAGCAACAAAATAATCTCTTGAACCACACGACACATTAATGAAAAATAACTGTGGACGCATCGAAAATATGCGTTTAGGGCAACATACGTCAGCCAAATTCATGTCGCAAGACTTGCAAGATACAGTTATTCATACACAAACAAGACAAGACCTTTCCGAGTAGCGATGTACTCACCCTTCTGATTTGCATTTGTCTCCATTTCGAATACTATAAACACATCACATTATCACTAGAACACTGCTAATTTAACAAAACATTGCACTTTTTCTGTATAAATTCCAACAAATTGAATCAAATAATTTACAAAAATTTAGGACAAACAAGCGTGCAAGAGAAATTTATTTCACTGTTTTTGATTTATGTCAAACTTTTTTTTCCACACCGTGATGTATAGTACGATTTTTAATTCGAGTCAGAAAAATGACATTTCCAGTGTTGCAGGTTTTTAGTCCCAAATAAATAGTGATGTGGTACAATCGAGTTTTTACAATTAAATCTTAGTCAAGAATATTTTTTTTATTCAATATCAAATTGCCGTTAATTATAAAAAACCGGTCAAGTGCGAGTTCTACTCGCGCAACGAGGGTTCCGTTAATTTGTTTTTTAGTGAAATAACTACAAATTTACGGTTTTCAGAGTTTTCCTTTTACTTGTGCTACATGACCTTGCTTCTTGCCAAATTTCACAATTCTAGATCAATGGGAAGTACCCTATAGGTTTTGAGTTTTGATTCCCTTGAAAATGTCTAAATATGCAATATAAACCGCCGTATCTTTTTATTGCGTTGATTTAGAAACTTGATTTTTTCACTGCTTTGAGAGATAGCAGACCTGAGTATGTGATATTAATATCAGCTTGATATCTCGACGCGTTTCTGAGAAAAAGGTTCTTGACAGACAGACGGACAGACGGACGCCTGATGTCAACTAACTACAAATTTACGGTTTTCGGAGTTTTCCCTTTACTTGTGCTACATGACCTTGCCTTTTGCCAAATTTCATGATTCTAGGTCAATGGGAAGTACCCTATAGGTTTTGAGTTTTGATTCTCTTGAAAATATCTGAATATGCAATATAAACCGCCGTATCTTTTTATTGCGTTAATTTAGAAACTTGATTTTTCCCCTGCTTTGAGAGATAGCAGACCTGAGTATGTGATATTAATTTCAGCTTGATATCTCAACGCGTTTCTGAGAAAAAGGTTCTTGACAGACAGACGGACAGATGGACGCCTGATGTCAACTAACTACAAATTTACGGTTTTCGGAGTTTTCCCTTTACTTGTGCTACATGACCTTGCCTTTTGCCAAACTTCATGATTCTTGGTCAATGGGAAGTACCCTATAGGTTTTGATTTCCTTGCAAATGTCCAAATTTGCAATATAAACCGCCGTATCTTTTTATTGCATTGATTTAAAAACTTGATTTTTTCACTGCTTTAAGAGATAGCAGACCCGAGTATGTGATATTAATTTCAGCTTGATATCTCGACGCGTTTCTGAGAAAAAGGGTCTTGACAGCCGGACGGACGGATAGACGGACAACAAAGTGATCCTATAAGGGTTCCGTTTTTACCTTTTGAGGTACGGAACCCTAAAAAAAATTACATGTAATTTACGGTAGTTAAATAAAAGACATACACGGTAGGTAATTTAATATTACATAAAACACTGTTATATTATTTGTTTTTGGTAAGTTTCATATTTCTAAAATTGTTTTATTTAAGACGGTATGTATTAAATATTTAAAATAAAAAAACTCTTTGGTACCTAATAAAACAAAGCATGACTAAAGGTCTAAGTCCATCGATTGCGGAACATCACTATTGTAGCGGGTCACCCTTTTTGGTATCAGTGACAGTTGCACTTGTCATTTTTCTGACTCGAATTAAAAATCGTACTATAGTATGTTGTATGTAAATACTAGGCTTTTGGAAATGCAAATTAGACAGAGATTGGATTCTGTTTAAAGTGAAAATATCTGTACAAATACTTCAGTTTTTAGAACAGTTACCTCAGACTTCCAGAAAGTATTTCGACAGTCTAATCGAAATAGCTGTTGTCTTCTTATATTTACAGCAAAACGGTGGCTATACATTTGTACAGCACACAGGCATATTATAAAGAGTACTTAACAACCGAGTCGGAATAATTCATAAAGACTGTACCACACAGGTGCATTATTATCGGCCGAGCCCGATAGTAACGCAGGACTTTATGCGATATCTATTTTCAGTATCTCTATTATGTGTTAAAACAGTTACGTTACGAAGTTACGCACTGCTGCAACACCTATCGCACTTTGGAGGTATGAGGAATAGAGTGTAAAGTCTCTCATCCTCTGTTGAAAAGGGAGGATCCTCCGACCAGACAGGATTGTTTTACATGATCTAATGTCGTCGATAACTCCTATATCGCGATGTAGTATGTGAGTTGTAGTTCACATATTAGGCGATAGATGTTTCGCGCTACGGCGCTAGCAATCGGCTGACTTTTTACCTATGAAACAGCAATCAGCAATGTTTGCGCAGTAATCGCGCGATTAATCGCTTAACGTCAAAAAAATCGTATTATGTATGAATCGGTGCTAATCGCTCGCTGATTGTTCTAATGCACTTATTGCTACGATGACGATAAAATAGCAATCGCTGGAACTAATTAAATATCACCTTTAACAAAAAAAACTTATTATTATAATATTGCTATTTGACGTGACGTATTTTGAATTGACGTTTGAGCAGCAAATTTTGCTAAATTATCGCGATCGCTCGGCTATTGCAAGATACGAGCCGAGCGATCGCGATTATTGCGCAATAATCGCGCAAAAATTGCTTCTCAAACGTCAATTCGTATGACGTATCAGCAATAGCAATGCGATAGCAATCTAGCGATAGTGCTGCCTCTGTGGAGCAATCAGTTAACTAAAACATGCATTTTTCGTTTGGATGTTTCGTATTTAGTATGGTTTTTAAGTGCAAAGTTAAGTTTTTTTTGTTAAATCTTAACTTTGCACTAATGCTAATATTTAATCAGTTCCAGCGATTGCTACTTTATCGTCATCGTAGCAATAAGTGCATTAGAACAATCAGCGAGCGATTAGCAATCGGTTCATACATAATACGATATTTTTTGACGATCGCGCGATCACTGCGCAATATTGCTGATTGCTGTTTCATAGGTAATAACCCCGCCGGTGCCGGATGCAATAACACAAAAAGCATTTCAATGTTATCGACCGATAATATAAAGCCCCTGTGTGGTAGAAGCTAAATGTTTTACCGGCCCCGAGTAATGAAATGGCCCTTAAAACCTAATGGCGAGTTCACCAGCTGCCTATTTGATTGATTGAAGGGTCCAACGATGTTCATGCTTCTTCTTCACCATAGAGACCTCTTGAAATAAACAATTAACTTCAACTTTTTACTGATCAACTCTTTGCAATACAAAATAAACGTGTAGAAAGGACTGTAGGGCCTAAAACATACACAAGCGACGTAAGGCAGCAGGCGTGGAACAGGCGTGGCGCAGGCGTGCGTCGCTTCAAAGCGACGCGGCGCAGATACGCAGTTTCGTTGCCGTTCGTCGCTTCAGTATAATTCAAAAACGTCGCCTGTATACATTTTGTATGAAATCGTTTTAAAGCGGCGCACCCTGCGCCACACCTGTTCCACGCCTGCTGCCTTACGTCGCTTGTGTATGTTTTAAGCCTAGGATGAACAGGACTTATTTTAAAAGAAACCAATTGTAATTCCTACAGAAATTCGTTACTTTTTAATTAACATCAATATAAATTACAAGTATCTACAATTCAAACTTAATTCATGTGATTTACTTCAGAGGTCCAGCAGAGTCAGGTGGGATACCGAGTTCCTCATCAGTGTAGGTGCTGGGATCAATGTATGGAAATTCACCCTGTAAAACAGGAAAATATATTATGTAATATTATCAGTCTTTAAATAGAATGTATCTGGGAAAGAATGAAAGAAAGAAACCCGATTTCAGGACAAAGTAGTTTTGTCTAGGCTAAACCAGTTCTACACCAACTAATATAGGTCTTAGATTGGTTGAGGGACGCGTGGTTATAAATTTTAATAGGTGGACAATAGCAGAGCTACAGCCAGCTGTCACTTGGTCATTGAAAGTTACTAATAAAAGGTAACATATACCACCTTTCACTACATAGGAACACAAATTAAGCCTCATAGGCTACAATAGCATTATAGCAGCAGAATCATGATAGATTCCAGTACAATGTGATTATCCAACTATGAGAATTGCTCAAAGTTTATATACAGAATTTAAATTGAATATTACAGAGATTAAACCAATAGGGTTGTGTAGAATATAAATACAGTTGTGCAGAATATAAACAAATGTCCTAAACATGATGAACCAAAAAATAAATACTGCTCTTACACTAATACCTACAAAATCAAATTAACCTTTCAATGACCAAGCGACTGCCAGCTGTCGGGCTGCTGTTGTCTTCCTATTGTGTCTCGAATCACATGTGTTTGAAGGATTAAGTTGTGGCTTCTACACAAAATGGGTAGATGCGGATGAGATATTTTACCTTTCATTATTTTGTTCTACCTTACCAGTATAGGATTTTTTTTAAACTTACAAAGATGTGATCAGGTTCCGTGAAACAATGCCAGAGGATCCACCACCAGGCAAATGCTCCAAGACCCTCAGCCAGGAGGATAGTTTTTCTTGATGGCAGTGGTGGAGGTACTCGGTATGACCATACTCTGAAATTTTTTTCATAATGTTACACATTTTGTTTTATATCTCCCCAAGACTGGCTTCAAGTCTAACTGGATTCAACAGATAACCAGGGTGTTACATGGTATGATCTATCATAATGTCCACATCCTAGTTATTAGGTGATACAGTATGCCACCTGATAGATATAGATGTTGATTATGATGACTTAACACCTTGGTTAAACTAAACATCAGACTTTAATCAAGGCTTCTAAATGACCATAACGATTGTCAAAAAATTATGATGGCATCAATATTCTGTGGGAATAATATTCTAGTGTATATTATAAGAAAGGGCATAATATATAGATTTTTGTAAACAAACAGTTACATTATTACAGTTATTATTTTGAATAAATTAAAAACTGGAAGTATAAAAAAAACGCTTTTCTTTGACAAAAACCAATGACATAACAATCGATTTACCCATGGCCAGAGTTTCTTTTAGCTTGCTTTAGGTTAACAGCACCATTGTTTAAGCATCGTAGAAGAACAGCCCTTGAAACCAATGTTCTAGTCAACATTGTATTATTTTGTATGGGTTTTTGGTTAAAAATCCCACAAAAAATATTGCACTGAACCTATCAATTCCGAATTGCTCGCTCGAGGTTCGACTTCGATCCGAGGTAAGACCTGTCACCTGTCAAGTCAATTTAGAGATTGTCAAATGTCAATGTTACCGTCAAAATTTTGTCTTTGCTTCCTTCAAACCTCTTCAAACAGAAAAGTTTTTTTTTTCAGATAGCTATGCAGGCAAATGCGCAATTGCTATCGATCGACATTTATTTATTGGCTATTACTATGCTAATGGTGCCGATTCTCTTGTGCACCACTTAACGTAAATTTAAGTTAGGTGCATCTTTCTCTTTCCATTTCTTAAAGAAAAGGACAGAAGATACATTTTAGTTTAATCCTGTCAAATTAGACAGCGCCTCATGACAATTGACGTATATTTAGACGCCATGTTTTTAAATTGCGTCTAAATTATCTATGGAGTGTCTAAATTTGACAGGACTTAACTAATATTTGATCTTCTGTCCTTTTCATAATTAAACGGAAAGAGAAAGATGCATTTAACTTAAATTTACGATAGTTTGTGCACAAGAGAATCGGCACCACTGTCTCAAAATATTTGATGAGACAAATGTTTACCGAATAAACGATTATTGCGAATACAAATCTATTTGCAAATGGGAAGAACAGTGTCTGACTGATGCAATTTAAAGTTTGTTTTTACTATATGGGAATTTAACTATTTACAGAGAAACATTCAGTTGCATCTTTATTTTTTGAAAATAGCAGCGCCACAGCAGACTGGCGCTTGGTCGTCGAAAGATCTTTTACTTTACTTAGGAGTTGCTCTAACTAAACAGATGGGCTGCTTTAGAATAATACTTAACTCGGGCTGCATCGGGACTCGTGTGTATGGCCCACATGAGATACGATACGACAGGTTGCGGGCGGAAAGCATGAGTGCTGGTCGCAACAAAAGATAAAATAAAATACTAGCTATTTTATTTCACTACTTGTTATTAAGTGAAAGAATCTAAGTAGACTTAGTAGTTTTCTTCTAGGGCCAATTGAAACTTTTCACCCGGTACTTGAGACTGTTAAATCAAGCAGCAACAGTGACTGGTATCAATCTAAGTGAAGTTGGTTTTTATGCAGTTTTAAAAAAGTTAAAACCAATTAATTATTTTGTAAGAAAAAAACATCATGATTGCAACTTATTGACTTAATTTACATTAGATACAATGACAGGAAGGGAACATCATTAAAGTGTAATTGATTAAACTAATCATTATCAATCATGTAGCCATACAGACATGTAAAGGAACTAACTAAGTATTTGAAATAAAAGTCTTTTTTACAAATAAAAATTTGATGTCTCACACATTTACTATTCTACTTTATACTTATCTACTATAACTATTTAATAAATTTTAACTAAAAGCTCTTATGACTATTTTTTGCAACTTCTTGACAACATGGCCTGTTTGCAGTAGTTCCATCTTCTAATACTGCATTGTCATCATATGGGATGTTCTCAAATTTTACAGTGTCTTTGGTAATTTTCACCTCTAAAAATAGAAAAGGTATGTAAAATTATTACTATCATCAGTAATGACTTTATATATACTTAGTTGAATGCCATAATCACAGCTACTATTTTAACATAGTTCTGCATTTTCAGTACTTCAATCATGACTTACCAAATACACCGGGTTTGATCTCACGAGCTTGGATTACTTGTGTACGAAGCTCAGTTTCCACATCTTCACCAAGTTTAATCATCTGCAATAATATAGATTACTAAGCTTATTTCCACAACACAATATCCAGCCAATATAATTTGGTGGGACTGTCATTCTGCAGTCAAAAAAGGTTTCATACAGCTTTTATGGCATCCTCATTGGTAACATGTTTGTTTTTACGAAACTCCTCATTGATTTTTATTCTCCCAGCCATTAGCGCTCTTTCATCTCCTGCAAAAACGAACATTCTAGTTCTGTGTAACTTCTTGAAGGTCTGTAGCACCTGAAAAATAAGAAGTAAGTAACTTATATTTTGTTTGATACAAATTAACATTCTTTCCTTTCTAGTGAGTTAAACACTGTCCCAGTCTTGATTTTGTATTGCGCCGCAATGCACATATTTTCAAAGTGTTAGTGCCAAAAGAGTCGCAAATCTCTAAAGTACTATGGGAATAATTATATATTTTTGTAAAAAGCATTGGAGAGAAGTACTCTGATTGTAATACTTACTAGAGACCGCGTAGTGCTCATTGTGTAAGAAAAAAATATTACGAATAGTTTTATCTTAATTTAAAGTTGAATTTTCATAACCTACATAAAACTCATCACTTTCCTTCCATCACAAAACATTTTCCAATTTGATATTTTGATTTTCAATCAGCTGTGAATCAGTTGTCTTGTCTGTCATATCCGACGTCCGTCTGTGTCAACTGTCAAAGTCAAAGAGTACCTACCTACCTATAAAAAAAAACAAACACAACTATAATAACAACCTGGGGTGCGTTCCAAAAAGGGTAAGAATTACACGGAGTAGTGCGAAAGTTACTCTAGAGCGTTCCGAAATGAGCCGAGTGAAACCGAGGGTAACCGAACAATTAATCGACAGCTACCCGAGCAGTATTTTGGAACGCTTTCGGTAGAGTAATTTTCGCACTGACAACTGACAAGTGCGATTTCTCACCCTTGGCTGAGCGTCGTTAAAAATTACCTGACATATGTCAAAATCATATATGCGCCAATATTTAAGTTTGATGTTGAAGAATGGATTTACTAAAGTAGTAACGAACAGGTAGTACTTATTTATTTGAAAAAAAAAATGCTTAAAAACACGATTTTCCTTCTTTGCAATAGAGATAAAAGGTTATGTAGACAGTGTCATCATACGACCCTAACCAACATGACCCTAACCCGTTCCAAAACAGTAAATCGCTCTGTAGCGTTCAAAAACAGTATAGCCATTCTCTTTCTTTCGTTGTTTCTATCTCTTTTTAATTTTCGAGTGAATTATTCGCACGTTTTGGAACGCACCCTTATAAACTTCACAGATATGTCACTCTTAAGGTGAACGCAGACTTGGCCGCACCGCACGCGCCGCAGTCCCCGCATTTTGTTAATGGCCTCGCACATCTATCCGCACCGCAGTCACTGCAGTCGTTCCCGTCGCCGCACGCATAGGGATGAAAACGATACATCGATTGTTTTAAAATATCGATATATCGCTCATAAATATCGATATAAACATCGATGTTTTTATGAACGATATATCGCCGACATTAGTAAAAATATCGATATCGCTCTTTAGTTGTTTGAGGATCACACAGCTGTCAACACGTTTGGTCGCCGTCACGCGCTTACGTATTGAGCATTACCCAAGAAAGAAATAGACTTCTAGGTACAAGGCTATCTAAGCTTCTTTTTCTTAATTCTATCTCTAGATTTTTTAATTAAAAAAAGTAAATGTTTTCTTAAATAACAATTTGTGTTTTTATTTTAATTTTTAAAACAATAGTTTAGTGCTAAATAGACTAGACTGTAGACTGTTTCTAGTAGACTTATTTTTATTAAATTGGCCAAACTTAATATTTCTTTTTAAATATCGTCAGGAATATCGATGTATCGGTCTTGGGACCGATATTTTTTTATCATCGATATCCCTCGTGTAAATATCGATATTTTTCAGAGCGATATTGCATCCCTACGCACGCATCCGGGTTCGGCTCGCGTTACGCTCGCGCCGGGGCGGGGATGCGAATGACGTCATCCGCGCCGCGCTAGCCGCAGCGTCCGCTGCGTGCGGGTGACCTCATCAGCTGCGGTTTGGGGATTTCGGTCGTTTCAGGGTCTGCGGCAACTGCGGCGCGGGTAGGTGTGCGAGGTGGCATAGAACTTCATACAAAGAATTCGAATGCGAAGACTGCGGCGCGTGCGGTGCGGCCAAATCTGCGTTCACCTTTACTGTCGTCTGTCAATGCTAAATGACATAACACTCACTCAACAGGCACATCATGACATCCAGGCATCTGTCCTGTCATCACACTTAATCGTATCGTCAACACTATTCTTATTCATAAAAAATAAATTGTGACCAATGTTATTATAAGATTGTGACCTAAGTAACTGCCTAATATTATGTAGTATTTTTAGAACTTAAAAATCAAAATGTCGTTTTCAATTTATCTGCTGCAAGCTGTGGCTCTTTTGGTAGGTGCTTTTATTTAATTCCAGCTCTATTATTGTAGTCACGTTTCAATTTATTGTTGCTTGCTTGTGTTCAAATATGCAATAATATTAAATTCTTCCAGGACCTTTTGGCAGTGGGTCTTATCGTCCCATTAGTAGCTGGACATGTGCGACAAATGGGTGGTAATCATCTGTATGTGGGATTACTTGGTTCCATTTATGCAGGATTCCAGCTTGGTTCTGGACCATTAATCGTGGGTTCAGTTTTTTATACATTATTTTTTTACATTCAAGTTATTAAACTTGTATTTATAATAAATGAAACTTTTTCAGGGCAGTTTGAGTGACCTGAAGGGCCGGAAAACTATTTTGATATTGACACTGCTAATGTGTGGCATAGCATACACTGTGCTTGGACTCACAAGTTCAATATTTGTAATATTGGTGGTTAGAGCAGTGTTAGGTACATACAAAAACAAGTTCATTTACATGCATCATACATTTTCAGATTACAAATACTTTCCATACAGGTAGGCAGAGACTACAGTATCAATAATGGCATAACATGGCTCATATTACAGAACCTGATAACAAAGTCTTATCTATGACAAATAAAAACTCATCTTAACAAACCCTTCTCAACCAATAACATATTTTATATCAGTTTTTAGTAATGCACAAGTTTTGAGTAAGGTTCCAAGTATTAAAACCCTATAAATCACTCCACTCAAAAGCTTTAATTAGATTACATAACTTTAGAAAAGAAAATACTTTAATATTGGCTTCTGGTAAAATCAAGACAGAAACATTTCAATCATCTATCTAGGTATCATGAAATACTGCAATCTGTCACTTCAATTTCATCATTTGGTTGAGGCCATAACATTGGGATATTTGTTGAAGACCTAAATCTCTTGTGTGAAAATATTAACCAAACCATTTACAATTTTACAGGACTTTTTAAACAAACCCAGATGTTGACGAAAGCTTTAGTACCTGACTATGAAAAAGATGAACAAAAGCAGGCTGAAATATATGGCAAGATGGCTGCCATTTCTGGTGTTGGTATCACTGTAGGGCCTGTGATTGGTGGGCATTTAGCTGAGGATAATCCAGAAAATGGATTTATGATGATTGCCGTCATTGTTGGGATATGTTTTGCCCTCAATGCTGGTAAGATACTAAACAACACATCTTGCATTTTTTAAATATTAATCATTTGGCAATATGTTTTCATAGCTCAATATTTTTCTTTTACAGGTTTAGTATATTTTCTACCAAAGTTAGAGATAAAGCCACCAAGAAAAAAAGGAGCAAAAAGTAAAGAAGTAAAATCAAGTTTATTTAATAAATTGTATTCTAGCGTCCGTCAATCTGTTGTAGAGCTGTTTTACATAGATTGGTTAAAATTTTGGGACATTTTCATGTTCAAAGCATTAATTGGTTTTGCAATGGGGGTTTATTACTCAAATTACTCACTATATTTAAAATCTGAATATGATTTATCTCCTAAATATGTTGGTTACATAATATCATTCCAAGGTGTTATAGGTTCAATATCTAGTTTTTTTATAGGATACATAAATGGTTTTTATATCCATGATAAAGACTACAGTATAAGAAACTTCCATGTATTTTTAGTTACTAGTATATCACTATTAGGACTAGCATTATCATTCAATGTTTTTATTTATGCTTTCTGGTTGATACCGTTAGCTGTAGGTAATGCAATTGGTAGGTTGGTTACATTAGAAATGGTTTTAAAGAGGAGTCATGGAGATCACAGAGGGACATTAATTGGGGCTTCAAACAGTGTGCGATCACTAACTGGTGTTGTTGCTCCTATGGTCTCTGGTATCATAGGAGAGTTCTATGGAGTATCTTATGTTATCTACGCTTCACTATGTTCAACTATGTTGGGGGTAGTGTTATGTTATCTGCGTAAAAATAAAACTGTTAAGGTGGATTAAGTTTTTTAGAAACTTTATTAGAATTTATATTATATTTATACCTAATAAAATATTTGTTTCATTAATTATTGTTTTATGATTTTGAATCCTTATATCACTGTTAGATTGTAGTCACTCATCATGTAGCCACAATGAACACACCAATTAACTGGATCATTAGTGATAGTGCTACTATACCTACCTTATAAACCATAAACATGATAGGACAAACAATAAGAAAAAAACACTACAAGTCTATAAAAATGCGCCTCTTATGTACAACTTTGTGCAACATCGTATTGGTTGCTCAAGAATAAACGGTGGATGATTATTCTTTGTCCAATGCTTCCATTTGCTTCCTTCTCATATCTTTGATGAGCTGCTGAATAGCCTCCCTGTCTGCGACGTTCTCCGGTGGGAAGATTTGACGCTTGGTATTTGTAACCCACTCCTCGAAGTAAGTTGGTTGATTAAAGAAGAAAAATAGGCCCACTGGGAAAGATGTGTACATAGCCATTCTTCCGACTTCTAGTTTCCAATTGCCCATTTTTAAGATTGGGAATATTTTTTTCTGCAAAACTTCGAGGTTGTTTTGCCTTTTTATGGCGATCGAATCATCGATCATCGAAATCGAATTGTCAAACCGAGTCAAACGTCATAGGCGTCATTGTCATGTTAAATGACATTGACAATGACATATTCATGGAACTTCTATTGATGAAATGAAACCTGAAACGCTTCAAAAGCGGTCCATACATAATATTTTTTTTTTCCTCTTGTACATAAAAGTAATAAAAAGAATAAAAAATGATATTTATTTTGAACTAGCTTTTGCCCGCGACTTCGTCCGCGTGGAATAACAGTTCCCGTTCCCGGGTTACAGAGTTACTTTCACATTTATAATATTAGTACGGATTTAAAGTTCTACGTACTTATATAAAAATTATTTTTTTGTACATAATATGGCTTTGTAGTGTACTTACATAACGTAATTTCACACATTTTACTTTTACATGACTATATTGTAATGCGATATTGCGATAATGCGTCACTGTAATGCGTTATTGTGATAATGCGTCACTGTAATGCGTTATTGCGATAATGCGTCCTCATTTCTAGTAAACCACTGAGTTTTCACCCCTCGATAATTATTGCAGTTGTGCGTACTTTACAGGCGGAGATGGCGGGACGAACTTGTTGGATATGACAAGGATTGGCCTGAAACCGCACTAGACAGAGATATGTGGAAGGAGGGAGGGGAGGCCTTTGCCCTGCAGTGGGACACAGACGGCTGACAATAATAATAATAATAGCATACTTTCGTAGCCGTCCTATTACACAACGTGCGAAAACAGTTTACCGCAATAACGTATGCGATATTATCGACCGATAATAACGCACCTGTGTGGGAGAGGCTTTATCAAGAACGGGCTAATTTGCAAAAACCTTAGACTATTAACTTCTAGACGTAACCATGAGGTTGTAAAGAAGTGTGAAAGTGAGAAGCATAATATATACGAATTTCGTAAGAAAATTGAGACAAAGCATAACATGCTCTGTCTCGTTCGGCGTGGCCGGTTTTCGCTTGGCGAACATTGAAAAGTTAGCCAAACAAAGGGATGTCACTGTCATTGAATGGTCGGCTCGTATTAGTTTTTACAATTTTATAACAATTTCGGTAATTAAACCAATAGTTTTAATGTATATTTGAGAAATTGACTCCAGTAGTTAAGTGTTTAGTGCGTTTTCTGTGCTATAAAATGGGAGGATGCACTATTTTAGGCTGCAAAAGCCGCACAGAAAGAAAGCAAGATAAGAATGTTACTTTTCACTCGTAAGGATGCAAATATTACAAGTTATTGTGCATTGATTGAATAAATACATTTGTGTGTATGTAATTACATGGCTTTCGATCAAAATTAAGGACATTTTCTAGCGATATCGTTTATATTTTTATCTACATAACCTATTACTTGTTTTTCAAAGTGTTACCATACCTCAGTTCTATTTTTCCCATAACTTGATAATAAAATTGCAACTAGTTAAATAAATAAAATTAATCAGATGATTAATTAGTTCTTTGATGCCCTGTGAGGTATCCTCTCCCTTTTAAAAGGAATTTTATATAATTTTTATAGTTGGACATCACAGACATCAGTGAAGGAAAACATCGTGAGAAAACCTGGACTCGTAACTTAAATAATACTTACGATATAAATAATTTTGCACTCTTAATAAGGATTATGATACGCAACTTAGTACATGAATGTAATAAGTAGTTGTTGCAACGGAACATCTCACGGTTTTGGTCATATTTAGGGAAAATTTTACGTAATGACAACATTGAAATTTTATAGTGCTGTCTCATGTGCGGCCACGCGGTGGCTCAATCTAGAAGTTAATAATCTAAGGCAAAAACGATTCGCGCGATTTTATTCGCGCGTATTCGTTGAATAAAAAACGTAGCGTTTACAAGCAAGCAATGTTTGAAATCGCGAGGAATGTTTCGTTCGATATAATTATGTCTGTGGCCGTTTTATAACAAACGTATTTTTTTGTAAATTTTCGACTAACGATACGGGTCCCTACGTTTGCGAGTCCGACTCGCACTCGGTTGTTTTTTTTACTTCAAAGTACTTAAATTATCTAGCAACGGTTCTTTAGACAAATTTTATAAAAAATCTGCCGTTTAAAGCTACCAACTCTTTTGTAAGCTGAATTCACGATCTTAATAATTTTGGGAGCGTTGGGTTTTTTAGATTTTCAATGACTTCTTGTTGTTATTTACTTTAGCGTCTATTGTTGGTAGGAGAATTAGTTCATATTTTCAGGCATTAGCGTAATTTTAGGACATCTAAACAAGTGGTACGATTCAAGATACATCAAGGTGCCGATTCTCTTGTGCACAAACTGACGTAAATTTAAGTTAAGTGCATCTTTCTCTTTCCATTTCTTAAAGAAAAGGACAGAAGATACATTTTAGTTT
This sequence comes from Athetis lepigone, assembly GCA_033675125.1. Taxonomy (NCBI): domain Eukaryota; kingdom Metazoa; phylum Arthropoda; class Insecta; order Lepidoptera; family Noctuidae; genus Athetis; species Athetis lepigone. The sequence continues at coordinate 8,887,100 of CM066226.1, read as the reverse complement.
AATCCTGTCAAATTAGACAGCGCCTGATGAAAATTGACGTATATTTAGACGCCATGTTTTTAAATTGCGTCTAAATTATCTATGGAGTGTCTAAATTTGACAGGACATAACTAATATTTGATCTTTTGTCCTTTTCTTAATTAAAAGGAAAGAGAAAGATGCACATAACTTAAAGAACAATGACCACGCTCCATACATTCGATGACCTGTCAATCAAATTTTTTATTACATGATGTATAGTGATGTAAATTATATCAAATTATAGATTAAGTCATAACTAAGCCACCGTAAAAACTTGGTTTGATTTGACAATGAGGTAAAAATGTTACAATGAAAACAATATTTGAGGTTATGTAGGTAGTTGCGGAATGTTTATAATAGTTACCCTGACCCCGGAACATAAAGGGCAACCGAAGGAACATGAGTGGGTTTTAGTCAGTAAAAGTCTGACACGGCCTCCCGCCACACCCAGGACGGGAGCAGTCACCATAGGAAAATAGTTGGGAAATTAAATAAAAATACCTACAACAGCACATTTATTAGTTTCATTATTTTATTCTAAATCTTCTCTTACTACTACATCATCCAAAAATGCTGCTGGAGGTTCTATATTTCTTTGGTACCTAGCCCATCCAAGGTACCACACCAATGTCATCACATGTGCACAACAACCATAGTATATATACTGTCTGTACTCTTCGCAACAACCAACAGTGCGACGTCCGACAAGGCAGCTGCAGCAATACTCGGTTATGCCTTATGCCTTGTCTTCCATTTAAATTATTTTCAATTAAAATGTACTGCACATACATAGTATTGCCAGTATTGCCGCCTGTCAATATGCCTTGATTTAATTTTTCCTCTAATCAATGAATTTTCCCCACTAGGTACCTCTTAAATTGAACTCGTCCATTTTAACATTTCTCTACACACTTCAATTCTGTATCCACCATGGAAACGTACACTTACTACTAAATAACCATAAAAAGAATTTATATAAAATGATCTGTACAGAAAAGTATGAACGAAATACAAAATCAATAAATAATAATAGTACCAAAACTGCGTCCAAATGTCAAACTCACCGTATAACGGAACGGTACTTCAATGCATTTGAAATGGCTGCGTTCTGTATTAAAAACAACGCATTAATCGGTGGCTATTTTAAATTTAACTTTTCTTTTTTTTCACATTACTAATTCTGCTGTAAGTTAGTACTACGTGCATAGCAAAAAAATACATATTTAATACGCTAAATAACATCACTATACACACAATCTTCTGTCAAAATGTTTGACAGGTCATTATTGGACATGATTCTTTACGTTAGTTTGTGCACAAGAGAATCGGCACCAAGTCTGTCTGTAGTAGGCAGTTTTTATTATAAAAACTGGTACTATCAGAAACAGAACAAATTTTTATTAGGTAATTTTTAAAAGGAGAACCTACTACCGCGACCAACGGCTTTACGTGCTTTGCAATGCACGGAATGTCAGTGAAGTCCAATATAAATTTTAGGAAAAAAAGTAACATTGGTAGGTACTTGCCCAGATTTGAACCCACAACCTCTTACACAAGAGGCAGGCGCCTTATCCGCTAGGCCATCACGACATGAGAAATAAAAATTTATTAATCGATTTTATTATAAAATCGATTAATATCAAATAAAGATTTTTGTGTAAAAAACGTTCATTCTATCAGTATGGATAGTTCTATGACTATTTTAGTATATCTGCTACGGTTATGTTAGTTCCTCTTACTGCCCCGCTCAAAATTTCCACCCTGTGTTTCTATGAATAATCAATATTTCTTTTTTTTTGCATGCTTAAGCCAGATCTTGAAGTTTCATTTCATTTATTATTCTCATCTTAGGTACTTCATGAAATGAACACAAACTATTGCATGAACTGACAGAAAACTTGTTGTTTAACAGTAAGACCAGCTTATTATACTATACTGCCCCTCTGCATCGCAAAGATCTCCTCATATACATACAGAGAAGGTACGACTGCACGAGTATTGGTCACCACCACCGTTGCTCAAGACGGATATAGCGATTTTGGACTATTCATTACAATTTCAAGTTATCTTACGATGTTTTCCTTGATGATTCCTGTTACGTCCAAGATAAAACTTTCATATTTATAATCACAATCATCTCCTGACAGGACAATGGGCCGTCGCGACATGAAATAGGTACATATTACAAAAAAAAAATGTTAAAATTAGCCTAGGTAAAACAAACTTGTTTTATCTAGGCTAATTTCCAAACTTTTTGTTGTGTTTTTGTTTTAAGAATCCGTATTTATAGCTCCACAAAATAATTCTAAACAGATTCAAGCCTATCAACAGCAATAACGTAGGGGCATACTACATAGGTACACAGATAAATTGCAATTCTATTTCAGGAATATACACCGTGTAATAACTACCATTATGACCCTTCCCTATTATATAGCTATCTGCTATAGCTATGCAGCCAGGCTGCCAGGACTAGAAAATAATGCAACAATTCACTGCAAAGCCTCAAAATTAGTTTGTATCGTATGATTTGCTTGCGTGAGTAACATTGCGGTTTCTTTTTGATGAGATGAAATACGGCTGAGAATAATCTACGTCCGACATGAAGTTGAAGATTGAGCATTTTTTAAATTTTAAAACGGCTCCTAATAAGTAAACCCTCCTATGTTTGGTACCTATTCCATAAAATGATTGCTAGAAGTTTTATAGTGCATATGTCACCGGAAAATAACAAGATCCGTAAGTTTATCAATTTACTAGGAAATTTATAAACTTTCGTAGGATTCTAAACGGGAGATAAATTGTAATAATTTACGTTCACGTTTTCGTAAATTGATAAACTTACTGAACTCACTCGTAAAATAATAAGTAAGCAGTAACCAAACGCTACGCGCGATCTGATTGGTTGACTGTCACGTGTCACTTCTCCTTCCTCGCGGCCGCCATTGTTCGCCACGGAACATAAATAAACCAGTTTGCTTGTGCGTTTTTATTAGTTTTAAATGTTGAACTGTGTTGCAACTCAAAGAAAACTCAACTCACTACAACCGTGCCAGAGAGGAACCAGGCATTGTTGCTTCCAATTTATAGTTTGCCAAGTCTGATTATACCAGTATCTGGACACAAGCATTGCCACTATGAACATTTACCAATCAGAGAGCAGTGTGTTATTTTACGTATTTCAAAGATGCGTATATTTAAAAGAGTTTCTGTGATTGGTCAAACCGTTTAAAATCTTACTAATAGATAACCGTATGACTTCGGAAATTGATAAATTTACGAAAATGTGAACGTAAAATATTACAATTTATCTCCCGTTTAGAATCCTACGGAAGTTTATAAACTTCCTAGTAGATTGATAAACTTACGGATCTTGTTATTTTCCGGTGACACATACATTATAAAAATAATATAATTCCAGAAATTTTCATTTTGTTTCAGGCCTTTGTGATTTGCGACGGTTATTGAAGTCATGCACTCATGCCTCACATGCGTTCTCACATGCCTGCACTTGAGAAAAAGAAAAACTATAACATTACCTGTGAATGCAGCTAAATTAAAATACAGAAACACCACTTCACCAAACCTAAGCTATTCAAATGAACGACACGACATCAATGTAGTACAAGTAGTTAGACCACCCAAGTTTATTACACTCGTAGTTAATTTATTACAGGCATGTGCCTCGGCATCGCTCGCATTACAGTAGTTGAAGAAATTGCGGTTCATTGTAATAAGCTCCGAAGTCCCTGGGCCTATTATGAGTGCTATACGGCTGTAAATCATTTAGAAAATTCCTTGATTGGAACATAACATTTCCATTTGTATAGCGAGTAGGTACTTCCTTGTTTATTTATTTGGTGAAAGGTCGTTAGACAATATTGTAGCACAAGGGTCTACCTTTCAACGACCAAGCGACAGCCGGCTGTCGGTCTGCTATTGTCTTTCTATTATGTCTCAAATCAGATGTGTTTGAAGGTTTAATATAAATTGATAAAAAATAAGTAGGTACATAAAAAGATGACGGTACAATATCGATATACCTAAGTAATTATAAGATTTAAGTACTTAAACACCTAAATCCAATTTGAATTTAATAATAAAAAATGGCCACCAACTTTGAAACCGTTAATACTACTTAAAACCGTGTTGACGGACAAGTTACGGAGTCCTTACGCTTATTACAAAGAACCGTAAGACTCCTGCGCGGCGGACACATAAAGATGTCCCTACTAGGAGTAAAATTAATTGATCCCTGGTACGTCCACCGGCTTTGCAGACACGAGTCACGGAGCCGTGTTAGATACGCTCGTAAATTGTCATATTAAGTGGCGCTTAATTTATGTGCAAATCGGCTTACAGCTGTTGGTTTTGCATTAAGACATTATGGGCTATGAAATTGAGCTAGGTACCTATATACATTTTGTTTGGTTAATGTTTGTCATATTGTATTTCATTTGATCTCTTCCTGATTTTGTGCTATATAATATGTTACGAATTAGCGTCCAAACTGCATGAAGGTTGTTAAACAATGTGTACACCAGCGTCAGTGCTTCCGTCTCACGCAATACCCGTTTCGAGGAATCGGGCGGTCCATATCGGATGGTGTAGGGCGAGGTTCGCGATTACTCCGCACGATATGAGCTGTCTGCGCGGCAGGAACAACATGGCAACTGTAATAACATTTGAAATAGTGTAGCAGGGAGCATTACGGCTGGTGTATTACCTATCAGATGCCGTGCGGGCCGGAACGTGCCGCGTGCTAATGTGGACCCGGCACGATTCTGATTTGTTATCTGCTGTATTGAAACCGAAATGTTCTTCTGGTAGAAGTGCATTTATGTAATTTGTATTCAGATTATCGGTTTGATTTACTCTAGCTGACACTGTTCCCTATGAAACTAAGTAGGCTCTTATAGGTACTTTAACATATATATTTTTCAATGAAAACATAGGGACGTTTAATCGATTCTTAATGGTTATTTTATTATATAAATGCATGCAGATCCTAATCCGAAAGTTCATGTCCTACCTATATAGCTACAGGTTACGACCAAATATCAGGTAAACTAACTCATTTAATTTAAACTTATCTGAAAGGAAATACTTTCCTTCCTCTTACTTTCACGGGAATCATATCAGAAACATTACACAACTGAAACATTACGCTGTTAATTCGCGACTTATAGGTATTATGCCGTTATTGTTACCCATGGTGTTTAAGGATCTTTCTAAGTACTCAGAGCTGTTATTAAAAAAGAAACGATTTTTCAAGCCCGGATGAAGAATTGAATGACGATTTTAAATGGTTGAAAGTCTGTATTAAAAATCTAAATCCATACTTAATATTATAAATGGGAAAGTGTGTCTGTCTGTCTGTCTGTCTATTTGTCTTTCTTTCACGGCAAAACGGAGCGACGGATTGACGTGATTTTTTAAGTGGAGATAGTTGAAGGGATGGAGAGTAACATAGGCTACTTTTTGTCTCTTTCTAACGCGAGCGAAGCCGCGGGCAGAATCTAGTTGTTTTATAAAATAACCAACAAAACATTGTTGTCACCAATGATGTTATAAGTAAAAAAGTGTAGATAGGTTACCCAAATGAACTTCTATCTTCAAAAACGGCACACTAACGCACACATACATTACACGTCAAAGTAGGATGACATGATTGAAGTGGTGCGAGTGAAAAAGAGATAAACCTCAAATGTCAACGCGATACTCAGTATCATGTTTGTCAATTGGCAAACTTTTAATGTGCCACTTTTTGACTGCATATAGCCTATCTACACTTTTTTACTTATAACATCATTGGTTGTCACAATGTAATTTTCATACTTTGTTTGGAAAATAAACAAACATTTTGTGTGGACTGTACTTTGATTATGCCACTTGACCCCACTTGAGCCTCCTCGCATTAGCCGGATCACGAAGTTCTTTGTCATCATTGGTATCAATGTCATTGTCAATGCAGCATCGGTTATGGGTGAAGTGAAGGCACGCTCATCGACATCAATTCACATTAGCCGAATGTCTTTTTCATGAGTGTATAGCTTGACCAAGCTCTAAGCGATAACTGCTAATTCAAATATGTAAATTGATTGGGTACTAACGTATGGAGGATTCGTATCCATAGCCCTATTGTCAAAAATGCGTACTGCTTATTTAGAGCCGTTTTTCAAATTCATACGATGCTAGTTCAGTTATGGGTTTTTACGTCTCCATAAAATACGAATCATTTCGATACGGAAACTTGTGATTCCAACCTTATCAGACGTCAATATAGCGACCAGTTTCTATTGATATCATTCGTTTTTGAGACTCTGCGTGACATTCATATTTTACTTTGATAAATGATTTTATTGTATTTCATCATTACTATCATCGTATCATATAATAGTAAGTAGGTATCTAGTTTCAAATGTGATTGTCTTAGTGTGATTCTCTTAGATGAATCATCATCATCTCCCTAGCCTTTTCCCAATCGTGTTGGGGTCGGCTGCCAGGCTAACCGGATTCAGCTGGATACCGGTGTTTTACGTGGAGCGACTGCCTACCTGACCTCCACAACCCAGTAACTGGGCGACACGATACCTCTTGGTTAGACTGGTCATAGTTTCTGGCTAACCAGTAACGACTGTCAAAGTTCTACGAATGACAACCGGGACCAACGGCTTTACGTGCTTTCCGAGGCACGGGATGTCAGTGATGTCTAAGATAAACTTTAGAAAATACATATGAATTGAAAAAGTCACATTGGTACTTGCCCGGATTCGAACCCACAACCTCTTACACGAGAGGCGGGCGCCTTATCCACTGGGCCATCACGACATTCTCTTAGATGAATCAGTCTCCAAAAATATTATAATAGTCAAGATGACTTTGACTATAATAATTTTGTTTACCATGGACCCAATCACTGCATCACCCAGCTTTTGAACAACTTTTTAATACACCGTGGGATTATTGGTAATTTGGTATTCTTGGTTCAATACATAATTGGCTTTTTGTGTTAAAATTCTCTTTCTCAAATAATAAATAAATTACAAAAGATCCGTAATTTATGCTTGATGTTACTGTCTCCAGGCACCTATTTGCTTATCATTTACATTTTATATTTTGAAATACTTTTACGACTCACTTACTCCGTGCGTGTTATATGCATGCACGTTCTTCGTGTTACGAAATGTAGATGCCTATATTCGATATATCAACCAATATTCGATCTACAATAAAATATTTCTACGTTTTTATTGCAGGGCAGAACCGCGAGGAGCGCAGCGGGGGTCTGTGTTGATTCAAACGATTTCAATTTGTTTCATTGCATAATTTTGGGAAACTAAATAATTCATGTTACATTTGAACGACGAACATTGGAGATGTTAGATAAAAGTACCCAAATATTGCGCAACTTGTCTGTACGACCTTGTACCTACTGCTGTTTGCAATCAATGTTTTGGTGTTGGGAACGCTCTGCTTTATCGTTCACGAATCACCTACGACCTTAGGTTACGGCACGACTTCTTTAAGTTTATTAGATTTCAGCTGAACTTCAACCTCAAATTATGCATAACTGACCTTCTGTTTTTGGAAGAGGTCTTAGTTCATACTACCCTATATAGTTTACTCTAATATGCTCGGAAATTCGTTTATTGTTGGGACAGCTTTAGATGCGACAGCGCTATTTCAGACATGAACTTTTGAAGACTTGAATGGGTCCTTAAAAAAATTATTGAGAACTGAACTTATTTTACGCTAGTAAGTAGTCATTTAAGGATGTGTGCTTCAGGAGCGCCTTGGCTAATATGTCCTCTTCGTTTATAAATGCCCTACTGGAGGCCACTAGCCGTGATGTACTATTAATGCTAATAACGTGCAATAAACAGTTCATCCTTCTTGTCTGTTATCTATAAGTAGGAGTTATTAATCTGATGGTTGAGTGGAAACAAGTACATACAAGAAAAGCACCTTCTGCATTCATCCAGGTCATTGGGTTTGGCTGGCATGGAACCAAAAATATTGTACCTATCTAAATATACACGGAAGAGATCAGAACAAATGAAGCAATAAAACCAACATACAGCAACGTTTATAGAAATCTCTAGGAAATGATCACTTCAGTGGCTTTGTTTCCTTTCCTTTCACTGCTGAGGCTCGCGGCCGTTTTCATTTTAACACCTGACTCTTTATTTGAGACGGTAATTATTAAATAGGAACACATTTATGCCGCTTACTTGCAGTTCAATGATTTGTATAGAGATTAAAGATAGGAGGAAGGGATCTTAAACGAAAACGATTGCTACTTACTTATTATCCGTCTACTAATATTATAAATGCGAAAGTAACTCTGTCTGTCTGTCTGTCTCTTCTTCACGCCTAAACAACTAAACCGATTTGAATGAAATGGGTGGTATTTAAACGCAAATCAAAAAATATCCTTTTTCTAGGCAATAAGATTCCGAATTCCCATCAAAATTACTGATTGTGCACAGCAAAATATTCAACTCAAAATATCACTAAACACACGACAATTTATTTTCGCAGCGTACAGCGATTTTTCCTAAAGCAAAAGCTTTTTAATCAATGTACACCTAATAATCTTAATGCACATTATACATGTTAACTCTTTTTCTTTTAAATATAGCTTCTATTTTTATATTATTTACAGTAGTTTTTCTAAATGAAACAGCATTTTATTAGTCACAGTCGTCTTATTATTTATTAATTACCACATAATGAGATCAGCAAAAAAAATATAAAATTTGATACAAAATTGTAATTTGTTGAATTAAAGCGGGTCTTGCTTTCGCACAGGGCGTCCACGCTTCCTTTTTTGCTCAATAGGCACATTTTTAGCTTCTGCGGGTGGCGCCACGAACTTAAAATTCCACAATAAATTACATAATATAATGGAGATATAAGGTGGGTGGACCATGGAAGGCCACTCTAACGAGTAAACGCTTTTTATTCGTTTATTAACTAGATAAATGAAAAAAACAAATTATCAAATAATAGTTTGTTTTATTGTGTACCATATGAATCACTTTTTTTTAACCTAGCTTTAATCAGTATTCATTAAACTTAAGTTTTGTTAAGCTCTTCTAAATGGCCTTGCAAGGAACACGGCTCCAAACAAGGCCAATATTATACATCAGTCGTTCAACTTAAAAATAGAGTTGTAACAATTAATATATTCGCTTTTACTAAAACTACATAATAAGCTCTTTCATTTAAGCAAAACATTAAATGCTCAATATATTTTTATCATTTATAAAAAACTCAACGAACATTACTTGAACACCATCGTCATCGTATAACTAAGAATATATTAATGGAAATTATTTAAAAACAGTAGTAATGAGTATTACATTGACGTCAAATAACTTGCCAACGCGTATTATAATGAAATTCAAAACTTTTTTTTTTACCTCAAATGGCCTTCTTATGGGTCCGTTCTTTGTAAGGCCAAAATGTTCCTTAATTATGCCCAAAATTAACCCTTATAAATAAAAATATTATAAATAAGTATAAAACATTGTTTTAACTGTAACGGTACGTATTTATAACTAAAAAGTAACTGTTCATACGTTCATGGTTTGTACATGTTCTTTGTAAGTCCCATGTACCCTAGCAAGGCCAACTGTCAAATTTTTTATTGGCCTTATAAGGAACCATCGGCTTTCCTGGGAACACTACCAATATTTTAACTTAAATCGAGGCAAAACTATATTTTTTTTCTTTAGTACCATAAACATATCCTTATACGACAATTCACAGTTAAAAAATATGAAATAATAATAGGTTATCTAACTAAAAACTTACGTTTTGCTATGCGCGCGAATAACAATTGTAACGTCGACGACCGAAGTCTACGAAACGTGAGATCGCACAGCCACAATAGCGGCGCGAGCGACTCGCCGCCGCATCTGTGGCTTTGAGTTTGATGGATCTTAGTGTATAGCCGAAGGAATATGTGTTTACATGTCAATAACTACGACTTTTTGATAGTTGGCCTTCAAAGGAGCGTGGCCTTCCATGGTCCACCCACCTTAGGTAGGGTCTAGTACCATATAAATGTTTTGTATGTACTATAATAGGTTTGTCCTAAACTCCTAATAAGTATTTAAGCAAACTAATTAAAATTGATCACCAATTATTCTAAAACAGAGCAAAGAAACTAAAATGTTTGCTTGGCAAAAGAGGACATCTAGCGCTCGGCGGCCGCTGCCGCGGCACGCTCGCTGCGCTCGCTCGCCTTCGCGCGTCGTGTGGTCACAGTTCTAACCTAACCTAACCAACCATTTCTATTCGAAAAAGCGCGCGAATCCGCGTACCGTTTTCAGTTAATTTGTTCTGCTTTTAAAAATAATGCAATGTGACAGGATTTTTTTGTTATATTAATTACAAAATTTGCTGAGCATGACTTCTTGAAAATTAAGACAAATATGATGAACAGGTTTGGTTGTACTTACTGGTTAATATACGACTGGGATAGTTATTTTGCTATGAAATATGGAAATTTTGCTGTGCAGTCAGTATTTATGCTATGTATGTAGTATTTTTGTACAAAAATAATTTTAACTGTATTGCATTATGAGAAAAAAAGTAATGTCATATTGATGTATAATTTCGAATTATCTGCAGTTTGAGTTTTGTTAAACATTTAGTTTATTTGTAGTGAAGTAAGTTATTTGATGTAAAAAAGAATATAATGATGAGTTTGTATTGATAGGTGATTATTTATTTGATATGCAATTTATAATATCCCGAATGAAATTTGGTACAGATATAGTCTGGGACCCGAGAAAGGACGTAGGGTACTTTTCATCCCGGAAATCCCACGGGAATTACGGGAACTATTATTTCACGCGGACGAAGTCGCGGGCAAAAGGTAGTCTACTATAAAAAGTAAAACATAGAATTATTTATTACATTTAGTTAAATAGGTAGGTCTTACGAAACTCAAAAAATCGCTACCTTGGGAACATAATGATAAAATTAAGTACCTACGTAATAATTTTACAAAAGCTTTTTGCATTCCGTGTGCATACCTCAGCCGCAGCTTGAGAACAAAAACAGGAAGCTGGACTCACATAATTTGATCAGACCTGTGTTTGAGGAGTCAGATAATGACGCATGATGTGGTGCCCGTAACCACTGGGACCACCCTAATTCACTGCCATTCCAAGGGCCCTTTACCTCGCTAATCATATCGGAGTGACTGTAATTTTTAAATTGAAGTATAGAGGCGTCAAGGAAAGGTTAACTACCTGTATTCATTTGTATGCAAACTGTCTGCTTAGTTTAGTTACAATGTATCATAAAATGCATGTAAAATCTCAGATAATGACTTAATTTGTGCGGTTTAATAACTTAAAGGTAAGGCTTGTAAGTTTTATGTCTCTTTAAACGTAATCGATAAGTCTAGAACTCTAGATACATCAGGTATTCAGGTTTTTTTAACATAGCAAGGTCAATTGCTAGTAATGTTACCATTTACCTTTGTGTATAATGGTTTTCCTTTAGTAGCTTGTTTATGTCGTTAATATTTATTCCTGTATCATTTCATTCACGATGTATTAAAATTAGGGATGGGCCGAAATTCGTTTCACATTCGGTTTAACCGAATTTCGGTGGCTTGAACCGAACTTCGACATTCGGCCGACTTTCGGTTCAAAAGCCGAACATTCGGTCCAAGATAAGATTTAATTAACTCATCTATTTTCACAAAAAACAAAACAAAAAACCAATAAAACTAATAATCAAATCAGTCATTTATTTTATAACTATAACCTTTGTAATTTGTAATTAGTTACCATTCCAAAATCTTTTTTAGAAAATCAAATAAACTTTTAATTATTATTAACGAAAATTTAATAATTATAATTAACGAAATGGACCTCTTGACATGGACATTGAAATAATAAAATTAAGGTCTACTAACTATATTTTTAAAAGTAACTTTAGTAAGTAATACTAAGTATTACTTTAAGATGAATGCTCTATGGTAGCCCGCGAAATTCAAATCGTATTTTTTTTTGCAATTTACAGCTCAGTATCGGAGAGTGAGGCAATATAAACTATATTCGCGGTTACCCATGAAATGGACATATTTACACTCTATGTTGTAATATTAAATTTTTATCGAGCCAATGTATAGTAAAACTTAATAAGCACAACATGTTATATATGCTCGTCCACATGTCGCTGGTAACTGAAACCATTTTAACATTAGATAACTGGCCGAATTTTTTTTTTTAGTAGCACCTACATTTTAGGTAAATTAGTCTCACTAAAATATTTTCGACTTGGCATCTGGTTAAATCCAGGATCTTCTACAACCAACATAGGTACTATCGCTCTCTAGAAAGCGAGCCAAAAATTACCGAAGTTCGGCCGAATTTCGGCCGAATTTTAAAATTTTACCGAATGTTCGGCCGAAGTTCGTATTCGGTACAAACCACATTCGGCCCATCACTAATTAAAATGATTTTCGAAAATAATAAAAACAGTTTGTTCAGATACAGGTTGTTGTAATATCGCGTTACTTTCTTTGCTCAATTAAAAATGTCATTCATCATTAAAATTACCAATTGCAACTTTTACACGAAAATACGACAGTCACTTTCCAAACGCCAAAAATAAAACTTTTTTTTAAATCATTAATTATGTGACCTCCTTTCCTTACGTAAACATCCTGTATGAATATTATACAAAGCGTTATTTTTTTATGACGGAACAATATCGATTTTATCGTTTGCTTCAGAATGGAATACTTATTGAAAGTCATCGTTTTGTTGGAGTTTTGATTGCATTTAATCTAAAGCGTGAAGGGAGCGCTTTGATATTTAAATTGGACCTTAGATCGGTCGCGTCATCTTTTGCGATAATGAGGCGTGGAATGACAAACTACCCTCCTACATCACCGCCCACTGATGGTCAATATAATGAACACTGGGAACGTTAACATCCGTGTCCAGAAGATAAAATGTCGACGCCAACAAACTTCAAGATATTGTTTCCAATTGTTTTTTGCGTTCAAGGATTAAATATCTCACGATCACGAGCATTTGAAATAACTATTTATCTTTGATCGATGGATTTAGACCGGTTGTTGGATATTATATCATTCAAAAATAATTTAATTTTAATATTAAATAAGTATTTGCATCATAATTCATAGGATGCCAGATGCCAGAAGCCTTACCTGCTTACCCTAAATGATAACTTTTAAAATATGTACCTAATTAGCCTACCTACTTAATTCCTAAAATCTTAATTATTGCAGGTGGTCACAAAATCTCTGAGAATAGCTGTGGTTAAAATTTTCCGAGAGTGAATTCCTGCTTAAAAATAGCAGTGTCACACTCGATCACATAACACAAACATTATAAGTAAGCAAATTAATAAATTATAAACAAGTGTTTTTGGAGAAATGTATCGACAACTTGTTAGTAGTAGGTAGTCTTAACACGAATGATAAACGTATCGCCTGCTGTACGGGTCTTCTGTATTTTGTAGTTTTTAGGTACTTGTAGTTCAGTCCTACACAAAAAAGTACGTGGTTATAATACTTACTATACCTTGAAGCTGATATTCCGCTGTCATAAATATAATTTTCATCCCGTTATCTTCGACCGCATCCATAGCGGTGTGATTGATGAGCCTTTTATTGTTGCTCCTTAAATTACGTATAATTATTTTACTCGCTATATTACAGCTATTAAACATTTATACATTATTTCTTGAACATATCTTTGTAATGTAAGAGTTAAGACCATTTGCTACTAACATCGAAAAGAGAAATGAAGGCTCTAAAACTCTGATTAAGCATACTGTAGCTCCTTAACATTATAAGATATCCGTCTTGCTTGGTAAATAATATATTATAACATTATTTTGCAAGTTGACTACATATTGTTAAGTGGTCACTGCAATTTAAGTACACCTGCAATAATTAAAACCTACCAGATGTATATACCAGCATCCGCACCCATACTAATTCACACTCGATCAAAGCAATGCAAATAGGGATGAGCTCCACCACTAAACTTGCCTATTTTATTTTAAAATTAAGTACCTACCTAGCACGACATGGAGTTCACGTTTTGATCATTCTATCTAGAAATTCCAGGCGTACCTACTACTGCCAACCATCAATCCGTGCCGGGGTTGCTGAATGGTGCCGGGCGGAGTTGCGCATTTTAACTGAATAAATTAAGGTGCCGATTCTGTTATTCACAAACTAACATAAACTTAAGTTAAGTGCATCTTTCTCTTTCCATTAAGAAAAGGACAGAAGATAAAATTTTACTTAAGTCCTGTCTAATTTAGACACTCCAAAGTATTATATTTTATAATTATATTATTATATTATATAATTTAGACGCGATTTAAAAACATGCCGTCTAAATATACGTCTATTTTCTTTAGGCGCTGTCTAATTTGACAGGATTAAACTAAAATGTATCTTCTGTCCTTTTCTTTAAGAAATGGAAAGAGAAAGATGCATTTAACGTTAATTTAGTTAAGTTTATGAACAAGAGAATCAGCACCAAAGTCATTTTTCCATCCATAAAAACCCAATCCGGCATAAAGCATCAACCACACAGGTGAGTTATTATCGGCCGATGATATCGCATGCGTTATTGCGCCCTGATTCCATTATCACAGGATTGTCGCTGCTGACGCTTGCGATCTTATTGATCGATAATAACGCACACATGTGTGGTGAAGGTTTAAGATTTTGAATAAATAAGTGTAATAAATTTTTAAGGGAAAAAAACAAGTATCAAAACATTTTAATCCTTTTACCCCATTTGTTGCTGTCATCATATTTTATTTACCATTTTTGTCATTCGTTACTGGTAATCTATACTTATAGATAAAAAAGATTTTTAAAATATTCAATATTTTTTATTTTAATGAGTTTCTATACAATTTTTATGCTTCAAATTGTTATATTTCTGAATAAAAATAGCTATGGAACGCTAATGTTTCGTTCCAATTTACGATATTTTTTTGTCAAAGTTACTTTTCTATTTACTCTGGCAAATTTTTTACTTTATGATAAGATGAAATTAAAAATATAAATATTACAAAGAATATAAAAGATTTAATTATGATACATTATATTTATCCGATTAATTTTGATAGAAAAATTAATATATCCTAGAATAATTTGAACACACTGCGTAATCCCAAGCGTAACATTTACCATAGAACTGTCAATTTGACTTTAGTTAGGTTTATTTTGTTTACATTCTTAGTGCAAATTTAATCAATTATTTTCTTTTATAACTAATAATTATTTGATTGATTAGATGTAACTTCAATTTACAAAGACATAATATTAGATATAAGCGTTTCGTTCATTTAAGTTACCATATAACATGTGTACGTAGAACTAGGATAACCTAATACGCCGCAAAACGATGTCTAATCTTACCGAAACTTTCATTGAAAAGATAGTATCAAAATGTTTCAATATGTATACACAATTACCAAAAAACGGGAAGCCCATAGAAAAAGAATGGACAGTGCTATCATGTGTAATAGAATATGACAAGATTTCTGAGAACTTCGATGTAATGTCACTAGGTACCGGGTCAAAATGTATAGGGGCTACAAAAATGATGTCTAATGGAAGTTTATTGAACGACAGTCATGCCGAAGTTTTTGCCCGACGCGGTTTTTTATTATACCTTTATGAAAACGTTCAAAAAGCTTTGAAGCATCAGCCATCAATATTTAATATTGACAATTCACAGTTTAAACTTAAAGATAATATTGAATATATTTTCTATTCATCTCAGTTACCCTGTGGGGATGCTTCTATAATTTCAAAAAATGGGGAAGAAGAGCATTATGGTGATGTACTAAAGCTACCAAAGCGAGAGGCAAGTGATGATGTTTGTGAGACAGAAGTTAAAAGAAGTAAAGTAGATGACTATGTTAACAAAACAGGTGCGAAATGCCTGCCTCAGTGTGAACAAGATTTAAAGGAACCAGGAACAAATATTCAGCTGCATCTAGGACAAGTACGGACCAAGCCAGGGAGAGGAGACAGAACATTGTCAGTCTCTTGCAGTGATAAAATTGCAAAATGGATACATTTGGGAATCCAAGGAAGTCTCTTAAATATGCTGTGTAAACCAGTATACATAAAACATTTTATATTTGGTTCTGGAGTACCATATTCTGAGGAATCTCTACAAAGAGCTCTCTTGAAACGATCAGAATGTTTATCATTAAAATTGGATGTAGTGCCTCAATTTTATCAAACAACTTTAGTGTTCTCCAATATTTGCTCTGATGTTCATATGAGGCCTGCTCCTGGAAGCATAGTGTGGACTAAGTCAAACAGTCAGTAAGTAATTCATTTGTTCCATTGATAAGCTAGAGTTTTAGAAGACCCTGTTTTCCTAACATTTTATGTAGTTAGCTATGTTTTTAATACAATACATTCTTCATTACCAAGAAATAAAAAGATCTAATTATAATTACTGAATGTGTTTCAGGATTCCTGAAGTTGCAGTTCAAGGCAGGAAGTTAGGAGTCACAGTGAAAAAGGCACTATCTCCAGCCTGTAGTTTGTGTATAAGTAAATACAACTTATATAAAAAGTTCTTGAACATATTAAACAGCAATGAAGATCTGAAAAAAATAATATGTGGTCAGGAGAAAATTGACAGCATTCCTTATAATAAGATGAAGAAAAAATCAATAAAATATTTTGATAAATGGCTACATGTTAAGGAAAAGTTTTTTAAAACATGGACTATTAAACCTGATATGTGGGACTTTTGTACAAGTATTAATTGAATATTTTATGTATAAATACAACCAATGTGAACTTTATGAACTTATGTTTTAATATTTTATAGCCTTAAATAAATTATTTCTTTTATTAAACCTTCAAACACATGTGATTCGAGACACAATAGAAAGGCAACAGCAGCGTAGCAGCCGGCTGTCGCTTGGTCGTTGAAAGGGTAGTCATTTGACTAGAGCTGATTGCTAAGTATAGTTACATACTATTTACAGAAAACCAGCTTTATTATTATTGTCTGACTTATGTAAAAAATACCCCGTGTCGTGATGGGCCAGGTCTATCCGCCTAGTAGTAGGGACTTTTTTAATTTGAATGTACTTTCTTTCTCGACTCGCGCGTGATTCGCGCGTAATGCGCGCGAGTCGAGATAAGGGCCGCCTTGTTGCGTCCAGAGTTCGCGCGAATTTCAGAGCGAGTGCACGTATAAAAGAGAAAGAGAGAGAAATGGAGCACCAATATTTTGATACGGAATTCGCGCGTAGACACGCTCTTTCTGAACGCAACATTCGCGCTTGATACGCGCGAGAGATTCGCGGCTAATTTGCCCTTCCTGGACAGGGCCCTAAGGTTATCTTGGACATTACTGACATCGTTATGGGTAGTTTGACCAGTCTAACCAAGGGGTGTCGTTTGGTACTCTTTACGCAAAACACTTATTTTCAGCTGCATCCGGTTAAGGTGGAAGCCGACCCCAACAAAATTGGAAAAAGGAGAGGAGATGATAATATAAAAATAGCCCAAGGCCGTTGGCACGGCCGACGTTTCCCCTCACTCGTAATCTTTTCTTGTTTTCGAATGTACTATAATAGGTACTTTACATATGAAATTGCCGTTCTGCAGTACTGGCCATTTCAAATCAAAATAATTTTTGTTTTGAGAATTCTAATTATTCTAAGAATTCTAATTTCATATGAATAATTAGAATAATTTCATTAGAATCTGGGGGCACGGCAGTGCCCCAGCCAAGTCTCAAGCAAAGAGGGCACGGCCGTACCATCCTTTTCCCGAAGCGTTTCGCGGCTATTTCACCCACCCTGTATCATCAATGTGGACTAAGCTAGGAGTTTAGGTTTTCGATGACCAAAAGTAAGTATTAGAACAAGCTCCGCCTCTAAATTACATGACATTTGGACCAATGGTTTACGAGTTATGGACGATCAAAGTTACACCATTTTGTCACTCACTCACTGACCGATCATCAAAAAGCTAAGGTACTTCTAGCAGACTTAGAACCTTCAAATTTGGCACTAAGATTAGTTATTAGCTACATATAAAGGAAAAATTATGAAAACGTTAATAAATTATATTAATTAGTAAATAATAAGAAACAAATTTATATTTGCGGTTTTACGATAAAATTTTGTATGAATTTCGACTGCATTGTTAACTTTGTTCTTTGTTTACATACAAAAATTAATAAATTGGTTTATATTATAACCGGCGCGTTAAATCTAAAATGGATACGATAATGCTACAACCGGAGTCCACCGATATTTATTACGTGTCCTGGATTAACGACCACAATCCTAAACAGCCTAAAGAGTTGGAGACTACTAACTTGTACAGTTTCAATAATAATATTACGATATTGTTAAAACACGCCCAGTCTCCTCTAAAGTCGAGTGCTACGAGCTAAATGAAGGCAAAAAGTCTCTGAAAAGAAGAGCTAACCCATATTAAATTTAATTAATCACTTCTTCTACGACGGAGAACAAGTACCAGAGAAATTCTACTTCTCTTTACTTCTTTTATTCAAGCCATGGCGTTCCTTAAATGAACTCAAAATAGGGTGACATACTTACAAGGTAGCTTTCAATTTGGCATAGGATGATTTAAAAAAAGGAGTTGATTATGGAAAATCAATGATACTGACTCTATCATTGAATTTCCACAATCCACTCATTCTTTAAAAAACAAGTCATCATTCAATCAAGTTGTATGCACTCTTAGAGTAGGTATATAAAAGCCGGGGTTGCGTAATGTTTATAATAGTTACCGTGACCCCGGAACATAAAGGGCAACCGAAGGAACATGAGTGGGTTTTAGTCAGTAAAAGTCAGACACGCTCTCCTGCCGCACCCAGGACGGGAGCAGTCATTTGATGATTTCCCACTCCCAAAAAAAAGGGTAAATAAAATATATGTTACTTTAACATAAATATCCATTTACGCTTGTCTGCGATATTTGACACATGTGACGATGAAAATGGGTGATTCGGAAAAAAGCATCTGACAGTTTTCGGGGATCCCTTACAGCTTCCTCCGGTAAGAGAAATTTTATCTTTAGAAAACCTTTAGACTGCTGAAACTAATAAGTTGTTAGGTTCCCTCAGTATGCCGACTCTGTGGATTGAACTATTTTTATACGATGAGCTTACAATTAATATGCGACAGCTCAATGATTCTGACTTCGTTGACAAGCTGAATAAAATAAGATTAGGTGTGACTACACAAAAAGACCGTGACTTACTCTCAACTAGGTTAATAATTCTGAAATCCGATTCAAATGAAAACAGATTAGCTGAAATAATTGAACACCTATCGAAACTTCCAACTGATGTCGTATGCTAATTACCTACAAAATAACATGTGTGTCAACATTTAAATACTGCAAGCTAAGATCCCTCCCACATCCCGAAATAAAACTAACAGCTATAGATAGCAAAGATTGCCCAAAAGGAGCTCGTGAATGCATAAAAAAAATATGAAAATGACGCCCTTATGACAGCAGGGCTATAGGAAAATATAATTATCAAAATAGGTGCAAAAGTGATGTTGAGGTGGAAGCTCAAGGTAGCCCAGGAAATTAAAATTTTCTTAAGTATTCTTGAAAATTGCAGCCTAGTGTCTAGGTGTGTATTGATATAGTATGATTTGCGACTATAATAGATATTTAGTTACAGAATTATAATCATTTAAATCATCAAATCAGCCCTCAAAGTGCATATAACTCGATTATTGGCTATTTCATGAGAAAATCATTCAATCGAGTTGTATGCACTCTTAGGGTTGTATTGATGATATTAATGATTATACCGCGAATCAATTTCGTTCAATGTACAGCCTACAGCCTGACAATGACCGACAAATTTCGCGGGCTACCGTGAAGCATCCCCTTTTAAGGAGCATCCAAAGATTGAGCAGCCAGAGCGCGTCAGCAACATGCGGCATGGCTAGCTAATAAGTACCTCGATTAACGACGAATGATATTGAGCAATGATTGTGCGCGGCAGGTAGATCGCAACGTGACGAATCGATCGTGATGATTCGAAAAATTAAATACTATAGTAACCTTAGTAAATGACAGTCACATAAATTTTGTAAAAACCAAAGTTGAAATAATTTTTAGAGTGTATATTCATCGGGAAAAAATCCTATGTGCATAGCATATGCTATAACTAATAACTATGCGTAAAAACGAGGAGCTAAGCTTAAACCACGCGATGATGGACATAGGTTCCTCCGTATTTACCTGTGGTCAAGCATACATGGCCTTTTCAAGAATGACAAGTCTGGGTGAATTACATTTGATAAATGTTAATTTTACTTGTGTCAAAGCTCTAGAGTCGGCAATAGCTGAATATTATCGCTTTGGAAGAATCTACCGTCCTGACTTGTGTACCTCAGAAGTCAGAAGTTATGAAACCTCAGAAAAAAAAAGCAAAAGAATTAGAGATCGAAAATGTGCTCCAAGCAAAGCAGCAGATGAGGCACATGACATAATAACATCACATAAAAAGACAAGAAAGAGACCTACAAAAAATAAATGAGATCCCACCAAAAACATTACATGTAAAAAGGAAACCAACTCTCTTCGCAATTCTACGATCGTAAAAAGTTTTGAGATCTCATAGAAGCCAAGTCCTGTTCAACTTATTTTGTAATAATAAATCAATAATTAGTGATAATATCAATAGTTTTGTTAACATTATAATAATAATGACTTGGCCATGAGCACAATGAGATACAAATCTATACATATAATAAATCTGTAGAAAAGTCATTTTTGTACATTGAAGAAATTGAAACAAAAAATAGCCAGCGTGTGAAAAGATAAGTAACAGAACCCATTTCCATCATTTTTGAAATTTTTGTCTGTTTGTCTGTTTGTTTGTGCGCACATCACGTAAAATCTACGAATTCAATGCTGACAATGTTTATATACAAAAATTATACGCAACTTGAGGTTTAACTTAGTTTTTGTTTCATCGAAATCGGTTCACTCTATCAAAAGATATGATTAATTTAGTGAGTTCAAGAAGTAAAATATTACGTTACGCAATTAAGTATAGTACTTGCAACGACATCTTAAGACTAAAAATAGAACTAATGTTGATAGTTGAAATCTAAATCCGATAGATGGCGTTGTGCAAATGACGTCATTTTCTGAATCGCGGTGTTAAGATTTTCCGCGCGAGGATGACGTCCACCGTGTTTACTAGGCAAATTGGGTTTCGTTAGGTGTCTTAAAAGTTCTTGCGTGTGTCGTAAAAGTTCTTTGGTTGCTTGGTTTATCGATTTTCTAAATTGGTCGAAAAAAAAGTATTTGCTTATCTTATTGGTTTCGTTTGGTCAACTTTGGTCATTGGTTTGAAGTACGAAGTAAAGATTGTATTTGATTTACTTCGTAGTTTGAATCCAATAGTGCCAATCGTTATACAGTAAGTTAGTGTTGCCAATTCGTTGAGTCACGACCACGAACAGACGATACGTTGTCACACTAGACTGTTCGACGCACCGTTCTTTTAAGTTTGTAGGCTATTCAGTCATAAGTGTTGTTAGTTTTGTTTATTGCTTTAATTTTCCTTGAAAATGCCTCAAAGAAAAAAAACTAACCTTTCGCTGCGTAGCCGAAATGCGAAAAGGATGAGACTTTGTAGGTCTCAGGAATCGGAAGAAGATCGTGAAGGACGGTTATCTGCTAACCGAGAGCACATCGCTCTTTCACGTGAATCGGAAACGTTCACCGAAAGGGAGTCACGTTTAAGTTCACAAAGAACACGGACCGCGACTTTGCGGTCTCAAGAGAGTATCCAGGAACGCGAAGACCGGCTGTCTGCTGATCGGGAGCGCCACTCTCTCTCACGTGAGTCAGAGACATTCACAGAAAGGGAGTCGCGCTTAAGTTCGCAAAGAACTCGGACCGCGACTTTGCGTTCTCAAGAGAATATCCAGGAACGCGAAGTTCGGCTGTCTGCTGATCGGGAGCGCCAGTCTCTCTCACGCGAGTCAGAGACTTTCACAGAAAGGGAGTCGCGC
Organism: Athetis lepigone; assembly: GCA_033675125.1. NCBI lineage: Eukaryota > Metazoa > Arthropoda > Insecta > Lepidoptera > Noctuidae > Athetis > Athetis lepigone. The sequence goes on along the minus strand of CM066226.1, from coordinate 8,864,987 downwards.
TTAAGTTCGCAAAGAACTCGGACCGCGACTTTGCGTTCTCAAGAGAATATCCAGGAACGCGAAGTTCGGCTGTCTGCTGATCGGGAGCGCCAGTCTCTCTCACGCGAGTCAGAGACTTTCACAGAAAGGGAGTCGCGCTTAAGTTCGCAAAGAACTCGGACCGCGACTTTGCGTTCTCAAGAGAGTATCGAGGAACGCCAAGCACGTCTGTCATCTGACCGAGAGCGACACGCTCTCTCGCGCGAGTCTGAATCTCTCTCCCAAAGAGAAGAACGATTACAAATAGCTAGACATAACTATGTAGGTGTACAAAGAAACAATGAAAGTTATCTTGCATCTGAAAGGGAAAGAATAGATGAACTAAGACGAGCAGAAACAGCAGAACAACGTCAATCTCGCCTAGAAATAGAACGAGCTCGATACCATATGAATAGAGAAACAAATAGCGGAGCTGATGAGTTCATGGAAAATGACGATGCAAATATTTTATTACCTTGGGACAATAGGGAAAAATCAGGGTTCACATATTCGTCTAGAATTAATTATGCTGGCTTTACTTTCGTGGGTGACATGAGAGAAATTTGTAATTTTTATCATGCTTTGAAATGGAGGAAAGAGACAGATGGAATGTGCTGCTCAAATGGAAAAATTGTTCTTCCAAATTTCCAAGATCCACCACACTTACTTAAAAGTCTCCTGAATGGCGATCATCCCCAGTCGAACCGTTTTTGGATAATATGTGCTTTCCAAATGACTTCCTTTGGGGCAAAACAAATAACGGAAGGACCGTTCATGCCAACCTTCAAAGTACAAGGTCAAGTTTATCACCTTATTGGATCTTTGCTGCCAGAAAATGAACCCAAATTTCTCCAAATTTATTTTGTATCCGATTACACGCAACAGCTCAATGTTAGAAATCACAATTTTCCCCAGCTCAATGCTGAGCTTTTGGGTCAACTTCAAGAATTGCTGCATCACGTTAACCAGTACGTTCGTGAATTCAAAGCTGCATTGGAGTCAATTCCACAAGGCAGCAATGATTTCAAAATTGTTATAAGTGCCGATAGACGTCCTGTGGGTGAACACCGTGGAAGACACAATGCACCCGTCGCAGATGAAGTTGCAGTTGTTTTAGTCGACCAGGAGTGTGAGAGACGTGATATCGTGTTGCGTACACGCGACGATCGCCTTCAACGCATTTTGGAAACCCACCGAGCTTACGACGCCCTGCAATATCCACTAATTTATTGTCATGGTGAAGATGGGTACAATTTTGGGCTGTACCAAGTGAACCCTACTACGAGAGTCACTAATTATCAAAAAAAAATATCTGCTCAACAATACTATTCCTACCTTTTACAAATAAGGCAAAACAGTTTCGTATATTTGCAACGATTTCGTGGTTTGTTCAGCCAATTTATTGTGGACATGTACGCAAAAATAGAAACTGAACGTTTAGTGTATATTCGCACTAACCAGCGACGGTTACGCGCTGAAGAATACGTGCACTTGCCGACGCCATGCAATCAGATAATAACGTCGAAAACTTGGGTCGATTGGTTATTTTGCCATCCAGTTTCACAGGCGGTCCGCGGTATATGCACGAACGAACGCAAGATGCTTTTTGTTACGTCCGTAAATACGGCCGGCCGGACCTTTTTATAACATTTACAACAAATCCAAAGTGGACGGAGATTTGCCAGGCACTTCTCACAGGACAGGCGTCATACGACAGACATGACATTATTGCTAGGATTTTTCATTTAAAACTCAAAGTCTTGATTAATCTACTTACAAAGGAGAAAGTTTTCGGTTCAACTCTTTGTTTTATGTATAGCGTCGAGTGGCAAAAGCGTGGTTTACCCCACGCGCACATTCTTCTGTGGCTGGAAGAAAAAATTCGTCCCGATGCTATAGACAGTGCCATAAGTGCAGAATTTCCGGACTATAATGCAGATCCGATTTTGCATGACATAGTAAAAACACATATGTTTCACGGGCCATGTGGCCTCTTAAACAGGGAATCACCGTGCATGAAAGATGGTCAATGCTCAAAAAAATACCCCAGAGCACTGAAAGAACTAACTATGGCTGGGGAAAATGGGTATCCGCAATACCGGCGAAGATCACCGTCACAAGGTGGTTTCACAGCTACTGTCAGATTCCGTGGACAAGAAATAATTCTAAATAATAGTTGGGTGGTACCGTATTCTTCAGTTTTGTCAAACGCTTTTCAAGCACACATTAATGTTGAAATTTGTAATAGCGTCGAATCTATAAAATATATATGTAAATATGTCAATAAAGGTAGTGATCAAGCCATGATAGCACTAAGAAATAACAACCAATTTGATGAAGTGACAAGGTATCAATCTGGCCGATACATAAGCTCTTCGGAGGCAGTTTGGCGCATTTTGAGTTTCCCTATTCATGAAAGGTATCCGCCAGTCATCCATCTTGACGTGCACCTGGAAGGCGGGCAGCGAGTTTACTTTCAGCCAGAAAATGTGGCAGAAAGAATGAACAACCCAAGACAAACCACCTTGCTCGCATTCTTTCGCCTTTGCGAAAGAGACAATTTCGCTAAGTCTCTGTTGTACAATGAAGTGCCACATTATTATACTTATAACAAGCAGCAAGGTGTTTTTAATCGCAGGAGACGTGGAACTGCTGTAGAAGGCGAGTCCGGCATTTTTAAAGAACACGTGATTGGAAGAGTATACACGGTGCACCCAAATAATGCAGAGTGTTATTATTTACGCCTTCTTCTTCACACAGTGCGAGGACCTACTTCTTTTGCTGAGCTCCGCAAAGTGGACGATATAGAATATCCCACATTTCAAGCTGCTTGCCGCGCACGGCATTTATTAGATGGCGATCAGCATTGGGATGATGCTTTAGCCGAAGCATGCGTCAGTGATAGTCCACATCGTTTGCGCCATTTATTTGCCATTTTGTTGACATTTTGTGGCCTATCGGACGCTGGGCAGTTGTGGCAAAAATATAAAGACGCGTTTGCCGAAGATTTTTTGAGACAGCAAAATATAAATAGTGAAACTTCTGACCAAGTACGTGAAAGCTGCCATAATAGGGCTTTGCTGGCTATACAAGATATAGTTACAAGTATAGGAGGGAACCCCCTCAGTCAATACGGCTTGCCGACACCGACAGTTGGTGGGGAACGAATTAATAGGGAGTATACATCTGAAATAAATTACAACCCCGAAGAGTTAGCAGAAATATTGCGAAATGGCTGTTCAAATTTGACGTCAGAACAAACGTCAAATCTTTGATAGAGTATGCTGTAGTGTAGAACATTCATTAGGAGAAATGCTGTTTTTAGATGCACCTGGTAGAACAGGTAAAACTTTCCTCACTAAAGTTATCTTGGCTCAAATAAGGAGCCAAAACAAAATTGCCCTTGCCGTCGCTTCCTCAGGAATAGCTGCCACTTTATTACCAGGAGGAAAAACTGCACATACAACATTTAAAATACCAATCGACTTGGACCGCACAGAAAACCCTGTTTGCAACGTGTCTCGCAATAGTGATAAAGCAAGGGTTTTACGCGATTGCGCCCTTATCGTTTGGGACGAGTGTACGATGGCAAATCGTAAAGCTGTGGAAGCTGTAGATAGAACGTTGCGAGATATAAGACAAAATGACCGACCGATGGGAGGCTTAACGGTGCTATTCTGTGGAGACTTCAGGCAGACACTCCCTATAATACCCAGAGGAACGAGGGCCGATGAAATAGGTGCCTGTTTAAAGAGCTCTATTTTATGGCGTAGTGTCATATTAACTAATTTGAGCTTTAATATGCGAGCATATTTGGGAGGTGACGCAAACGCGCAGGTTTTCTCAAATTTACTACTTCAAATTGGTAACGGCACATAACCGACTCAAGAAGGAGGTAAAGTAACTTTAGTCGAAAGCCTGTGTTCTTCTGTTGCCTCACAGCAGGAACTCATTTCCTCTGTATACGGAGATCCATCAGAGATCTCGAACCATGACGCTGCTTGGCTATGCCAACGAGCTATTTTGGCACCTCGCAACGACCAAGCAGCAGCAATAAATTCTCAAATATTGGTACATGTTTCTGGAGAAAGTAGGGAATATTTATCTATTAACACGGTTTTAGAAGAAGGAGATGCCACCCACTATCCAGTAGAGTTTTTAGACTCTCTAAATACACCAGGTCTTCCAGCACACAAAATTTATTTAAAAGTCGGAGTACCAATCATTCTACTCAGAAATTTAAGCCCACCAAAACTATGCAATGGAACTCGGTTGAGAGTAACAAATCTCCAACGAAATGTCATCGAAGCCGAAATCTTAACAGGTTGTTGCGGCTCCGGTGATGTTGTTTTCATTCCCAGGATACCCATTATCCCCAATAATTTTCCGTTTACTTTCAAACGTGTGCAATTTCCTGTAAGCCTCTGTTACGCTATGACTATTAATAAAGCCCAAGGCCAGACGTTATCCGTTGCGGGTGTAGACCTTACTTTTGATTGTTTTTCACACGGCCAACTCTATGTTTCTCTATCACGTGTTAGCAACCCAAACAACCTTTTTGTATATGCTCCGGGTAATTACACCGCTAACATAGTATATAGAGAAGCATTAACGTAATCAACTATACCGAAGTCAGGACTCTTATCTAAATCATCAAAAAGGTGATATACTCTTATCTAAACGACGTTGTTTTGTTCTCGACAACCACGCGAACGAAGTCGCGGGCACAGCTAGTACAACATAAGTTAAAAGTCGTTTGCTCCTTGTAATTATGTGCAGTCGAATCTATGGACATAATTTTGTAACTGATTGAAATGTAAGGTCACCATAGAATAAACATGCCGCATAATGCACGTGTAGTTCGCTGGTCTTGGATGAGATGAGACTGACTGTTAGTAATTTAATAACAATTAAATAAACTAAAATAATTTAATTCTGTGACTTTATGTCTAACTTTCAACTCCTCCAAATATGCTGTTTTGTATCTCTTATCTTATTGTGCTCATGGCCAGTCATTATTATTATAATGTTAACAAAACTATTGATATTATCACTAATTATTGATTTATTATTACAAAATAAGTTGAACAGGACTTGGCTTCTATGAGATCTCAAAACTTTTTACGATCGTAGAATTGCGAAGAGAGTTGGCTTCCTTTTTACCGACTTCACAAAAAGGAGGAGGTACTATGTTCGGCTGTTTGTATGTTTTTTTTTTTTTTTTTTTTGTATGTTTGTTCATCGATTACTCCGTCAATTGTCAACGGATTTTGATGGTTCTTTTTTTGTTTGATAAGTCATGATTCAGGGGTGGTCCCATATAAATTTTGTGGCGATCGGTTCAGTGCTTCTCGAAAAATAACCAAGAACAAAAACAAATTGACGAAATTTTCATAGACGATGTGTGCTTTGTCTTCAAGTTTCTATTTTCGTTTTAAAGATTGTTAGTAGTTTTATTTCGAAAATAAATTACTTTGAAAGATACTATACACAGTCAAACATTGGGAGTCGACACTAAAAAGTAATAAATAAAAAACTTTTTTCCAAAAAAAAATAACCGCCTTCAAAAACTAAAAACCCAATAATAACTAAAATTTCGGAAGTCGGCGGTTTCTCTTCTGCCATTCAATTTGTGTTGCCACCGACTACCGAAATTTTAGTTATTATTGGGTTTTTAGTTTTTGAAGGCGGTTATTTTTTTTTTGAAAAAAGTTTTTTACATGTAATGTTTTTGGTGGGATTCTATTTTCATTAGCATTCTTAGGCGCTGCGCAAACGTAGACACTTTTGTGTCTTGTGTCGGACACCGAACACTTTTTGATCGTAATTAGTATGGTGTTAAGTGGGACACAACAATGCGCGTCTGCGGGGAGTGGATGATTTCATACTGATCCAAGACACAAAAGTTTCTATGTTTGCGCTATGCCTTATTAAAATTAAGATAATTAAAAAAAATGGAATTCTATTTTTCAAAAGTGTTACGTTTTCATTGCATTTTAATCTTTTTCGTCATCATGGATACGTTAAAATATCGAGTAATTATGGAATATGAGTACAGTCGTGGCAACAACGCGGCACAAGCGGCACGCAACATCAATACACACGTATCAATATACGTAGCTAACACACACACTTACAAACCAACGCACCATCTGTTATTGGTTTGCTCACTTCCCTTCTGGGAATTTCGACCTGAAAAAATGACGAATTAAAGGCGATTGTGGAACCTGGATGATACACAATCTACGGCTAAATTAGCAACAGCTTTCGACGTTAGCGTCAAAACAATACTGGTCCATTTGCGTCATATTGGCAAGGTATAAAAGCTTGGCAAATGGGTGCCCCACGAACTCAATTATCGCCAGTGCAAAGTACGCGTCGAGACAAATGAAGGAATTTTGAACCGCATTGTTACCTGCGATGGAAAATGGATTCTGTTTGATAACCGCAAGCGCTCAGCAAGTTGGTTGGATCCTGGTTCAGCACCTAAACAATGCCCTAAGCCCTAAACGAAAACTTACCCTTACCCCTAGAAAAGTGATGGTCACTGTTTGGTGGTCTAGCGCGCCAGTGTGATTCATCACAGCTTTTTACCGAACGGAATGAGCATTACTGCAGATGTGTACTGTGAAGAACAGAACAATGATGGAGAAACTGGCACATCTCCAACCAGCATTATTCAATCGCTTCTCTCCGCTGCTTCCGCACGACAACGCGTGACCTCATACTGCACAGCAGACGGTCTCTAAGTTGCAAGAACTGGGGTTGGGAGCTATTCGTCCTTCGCCCTACTCACCAGACTATTCTTCTACCATTAGAATTAGGATAACTTCTTGGCAAGAAAAAAAATTGATACCCGAGAGGCAGTACAAAATGCTTTTGAAGAATTTGTTGCCTCCCGCCGGCGCCGCTTGCCGTTGGCCCGCCGACGGCGGTTGCCGTCCAGCTGCTTTCTTTAAGAGGGGCATCAATAAACTGCCACTGCGTTGGCAAAGATGCGTTGATTGCATGGGTGATTAGTTCGATTAATATAAATAAAAAATACCTTAAAAAATTTTAGTTTAAATTTTAAAACAAAACGCAATTTCATAGGTAGATACCTAATATATCTTTGTCTGAATTGCGACTGCCTTTTACATTACATTGGTATTTGTTCATGTAAAAGGGGTGATAGACGTACAAGCGTTCTCGGTTTTTAAGATCGCAAACTTAAAGCTTGCGCGCACTATTTGCGATGTCATCCTCTAGGGATGACAGAGATGATAGAAGCTTCGAAGTATATTTATTTCAAGCAGGTTGGATCGCCGACAAACTTGCTTAGTGGTTTCAAAGTACGCGTACTTGCTCTCACGTCTATCACCCCTTTAAAATGTTCATGTAAACGAAAAATGTGATGGCAGTGGTTAAGGTGCCCGCCTCTCATGTAAGAATTACTTATAGGTTCGAATCGGGCAAGTACCAATGTGACTTTTTCAATTCATACTTTCTTAAGTTTACCTTGGGTATTATGGACATCCCGTGCCTCAAGCACGTAAAGCCGTTGGTCCCGGTTGTCATTCAGAGAGCTCTGAAAACTGTATTTGTTCATTATAAAATATATAAGAAATGGTTCCTCAATAAGAAAGTTGCCTGAATTAGAGTTTAAGGACTCACGTTAATTCCTGACTGCGGCTTAACAACTGTCCCTGAAGTGGTTTGTCAAGACTCGCTGGATACTAATGCAGTTGATTAGGTTAAAAAATCTAAGCACTTCGCGATTTGAAGATCAGTGTAACAAAAAAACATGGAAGATTTATGCTCAATCAGACCTACTTAATTTATTTTTAAATTAATGGAATAGTCATAATTAATATGGACAGTTACAGATAAGTTAAACGTTACGAAATAACATAGTTTACAACTATACCACGCTACGTAATATACCAAGTTATTGCGTTACTAGTAGGTAGGTAGAGTTTTGACAGACCTACTATGAGACAACATTCAGGATTATCGATCTTCGTAATCGTATTGCTATCGATGCGATCGGCTGACTGTGTGGCTTTGAAATGAGCGGATTAGGTGTAACGATCCAATTAGGGTCGTATTGGTTTAATTCTTCGAACACACCTGATTTGAGACACAATAGAAAGACAATCAGCCCGACAGCCGGCTGTTGGTTGGTAGTTAAAATGTTAATGAAAGATGTGGTTGGTAATTTGCGAACATGACGCTCATAAGTTGAGCGTCATGTTCGCAAATTACCAACCACAACGTAGGTGTGAAGGTTACTAAGAAAATCTCACGCCAAATCCATGAAACGCTGTCTTCACCGCATCCTCGGAATTCACTGGCTCAAGACTACCTCCAATGTTAGCTGTTGGAAAAATGCCACAAAAACTCGATCGACAAATCAAGTGTGCGGTGAAGGTGGATTGGCCATACGCTCCGAAGATATTTCAATCACATACCTTAGTAGGCGCTGGATTGGAATCCCTAAGAGAAAACAAAAGCGTGGTCAAACCTGTCTAAGCAAGTAAGCACAGTACAGCAGAAACAATAAGCATCAGATTAACGTGGAAGAAGGTGAAGGCTTCGCAACAGAGAACTACTGTAGATGACCTCTTGTCTACACCTCAAGCCAACTTGGAGGTGAGGGGATTTGACATGAGACAAATCAATAATTGTATGGGTCAGTATTAATCGAACAGATTTTGTTCGAGACGTCTCGGATAACTCGGTTCTGAAATTCCGAATTCTTAGTCAATGATTTTTCTTGGATAGGAAATGGTAAATAAAAATAACTGGACCTAAAATAACTTTTACCTACCCTTACTTATACACATAGCTCTTGCTAACAGAAACATAGATAGATATAAGTTTTTGCAAAGTATCAACGTCAAAAGTCAAACAATTAGACTAAAGAGGCCAAGGTACAGTCTATAAGAATAGCTGTACATTACCAATAGCAAAAGCCACAACTATTTATTTGTGTATGAATTGGTCTATAACAATACAATTATCCGCTAAGCGCTACTTGTTTCACTTCGTAACTTAACTATCTGTATGTGGTTGACATTTATTAATTACAGCATTTATTAAAATATATTGAGTGATGACGAAATTCGGGTGCTGACCCACTTGATCACGTTTCTGAGATGTCTTCTGTATTGTTGTTCATTAGGAAATCTGAAGCACATGACATTTAAACATAAATGCACTTAATTGGCATTAAATGAGTGCATCAGTCTCAGGTATTAGTGTCTGAACTTTAATAATTGTGTGTAATAAAGATTAATGAAGCGAAAACTTCGGAGTATAGCATAAACTGGTTGCTAATAAATTGATTTAGTAACCAAAATTACGTGTTGCGTTAATGTCCATATTTTTGATGATTTCAGTCATCAGAGCAGTTCTACGTATTTGTACAGCGCCGTCAAGCCAACATAGAAATCCTTTGATGTAGATGATATTTTATTGTCTTTTCTGACTGTATACTCTTACATTGACCTAAATTCTTGTGGTGTCATTATCAAACATAATCCTTAATAACGTGGGCACATGCGACCTCCAGGTCAATTTTATTTATAAACCACCCACACGCTAAACGAAGATAAAAATCCCGGAAAGGATCACCGTTAAACAATCACCCGAAGTTCGAACGTGAGTGGATGCGCCTGCGCCGCCACCGATGCATAAGAGCATTAACGTTTAAGTAAAACAAATGGGTGCATGTCAAGTACCGCCCACATACGCGGAACAGATTATTAGTTATTGATTGTGGATTATTACAGAGACGAATGACTCTGTTTAGTATTTTCGGGCCGTATGAAGTAACATGTGCACGTTAAAATCATGTTTTGTAATAGCATTACGCGTTTTAGTGTGTGAACTTGTGAAGGCGTTAAAATGCTGTCATGCCGTCAGTCTTAATTATGTTTGATTCAGAGATGTACCTGCCTTTGTATAAATTGAGAATACCTATTTACATAATTCAATTTCAAAGTTGACAAGCTGCAAATTATTAAAAAAGGGTCGAGTTATCAACCGTAAAGCCAGTAGGAATTAACGTTAATCTGCCAGTTACCGGCTTCCAGTCGTCAGGAGCCCAGTGAGAATCCGACACCGGTCGTCGCCGCTTTGTCATTATTTCGACAAGAATCAAACTGATTCGCTCGGCCCGTTCCGTGTTCAGGTTCACCCACTTTCTACCGGAAAGCAATTAAAAATAATTTGCATTTCTCTTTACACGTACCTACGCCAATATTTTTGTGCAACTTTGTTGCTGGTTGAAAGGAATTTACTTATTCCAAGAGAGTTTGTGGACCTGCCATCTATTTTCCGATGAGTAATTTTCCTACGTTTAGCAGTTGTTTATCAAAAACGCTGAAAGATATAAAACAATGCTTCACTATCTATCCTAATAAGGGATTAATCCCGGAAAAGATATAAGCTTACAGCTGATGTCTAGGTACTGTTATTTTTGACAAAATAATCTTTGGTTTGGGTTCCCTTTGGAGTTATCATATAAACAGTTAATCACGATGTGTAAGACCATAAAGAGCCAGTTTACAGTACCTAAATAAAATGACCGATCCAGTCATTACGTAAGCTGTAAAGGAATATATCTATAAGTTACCGCTACGTGATTACAGGCAAGACCAGGCTTTTTACGGCGTTATAAAAACAAGCCCTTATTATGTTTGAACGTTTGATTCCCTTTTTTGCATGCAGAAGAAAAACCTCTACTTTTTAAACCATTTTGGTAACTATAACCACTTTAGCGTACTAACGTTAAAGCTAAATAAAATACTTAAAACACGACCAGTTTTATATCAACAACCAGAAAAATTTTGCAGATTCAAAAGTGCATTTACAATTTAAACGACAATGTCAATAGCAAATACTGTTTAAAAAAATTGAGGTATTAAAGGTATAAAAATTCCATTCAACATAAACACTTAAATAATAGCATGCACATGTGTGAGTGATAGTGTTTCATTTATAAGACATTTGAGGTTAGGTAGTTCATAAGTTTCCGCTAGCCGGCCGCGACAGGACAATGGCGGGACTAGCGCATAAATCACGGCAGGTGAGTGTGTACTGATCGTCCTCAGGCCTTACAGGTGCTTTATATTGTTCGTTTGTACTTATGGGTACGACTTTGTTGTCTATTGCTGATTTCTTTCCGGTCATGGTATACGAAACGGGGCACTATGAAAAAAAGACTTAGAAAAATTTCACCCAAAAACAACGCCTAATCAAGCCTTCGGGATCTGGTGGGATGTGGGAGTACTAGGGTGGGGAAACACCGGGGGACGACCTTAAGGTCAATGACCTTGACCCTAAGGTCAAGGTCAAATTTATGAAAACGCAGGAAAATGACGGGGAACGCTCGAAGCAACTGACCTTGACGCCAAGGTCAATGACCTTGAACTCAAGGTCAAGGTCAAAATTTATAAAAACGCAGGAAAATAATGGGAAACACCTGAAGCCAGTGACCTTAACGCCAAGGTCAATGACATTGAACTCAAGATCAAGGTCAAAATTCATAAAATGCAGGAAAATGATAGAAAACACCTGAAGTCAGTGACCTTGAAGCCAAGGTCAATGAAATCGAACTCAAGGTCAAGGTCAAAATTCATAAAAACGCAAGAAAATGACGGGGAACGCCCGAAGTCAGTGACCTTAACGCCAAGGTCAATGACCTTGAACACAAGGTCAAGGTCAAGTACTTAAAAACGCAGGAAAATGACGGGGAGCGTTAGGGGTCAGTGACCTTAACGCCAAGGTCAATGACCTTAAACTCAAGGTCAAGGTCAAATTTATAAAGACGCAGGAAAATGATGGGAATCGCTCGAGGTCAATGATATTGACGCCAAGATCAATGACCTTGAGCTCAAGGTCAAATACTAAAAACGCAGGGATATGACGGGGAACGTTAGGGGTCAGTGACCTTGACGTCATGAATAACCTTGATCACTAAAAGTTGCTTAAAAGGCTCGCTCTTGGACTAGTTTGCTTAAAGGGCACAGTCGGAGCCTCGCTTCGCGGGGCTTAATGGTCATAAAAAAAATAACCACGAATGGGATGGCGGGGTCTATTCGCTCGCTTCGCTCGCTTACTAGACCCCGCCATCCCCTTCTAACCTAACCTGTCCGAGTCGGGGTGCCCCATGTCCCGAGGTCGCTTCGCTCGCTCTTGGACTAGTTTGCTTAAAGGGCACAGTCGGAGCCCCGCTTCGCGGGGCTTAATGGTCATAAAAAAAATAACCACGAATGGGATGGCGGGGTCTATTCGCTCGCTTCGCTCGCTCACTAGACCCCGCCATCCCCTTCTAACCTAACCTGTCCGAGTCGGGGTGCCCCATGTCCCGAGCTCGCTTCGCTCGCTCTTGGACTAGTTTGCTTAAAGGGCACAGTCGGAGCCCCGCTTCGCGGGGCTTAGTGGTCATAAAAAAAATAACCACGAATGGGATGGCGGGGTCTATTCGCTCGCTTCGCTCGCTCACTAGACCCCGCCATCCCCTTCTAACCTAACCTGTCCGAGTCGGGGTGCCCCATGTCCCGAGCTCGCTTCGCTCGCTCTTGGACTAGTTTGCTTAAAGGGCACAGTCGGAGCCCCGCTTCGCGGGGCTTAATGGTCATAAAAAAAATAACCACGAATGGGATGGCGGGGTCTATTCGCTCGCTTCGCTCGCTCACTAGACCCCGCCATCCCCTTCTAACCTAACCTGTCCGAGTCGGGGTGCCCCATGTCCCGAGCTCGCTTCGCTCGCTCTTGGACTAGTTTGCTTAAAGGGCAGTCGGAGCCCAGCTTCGCGGGGCTTAATTTAGACTTAGAACCCCAAGAAACCATGAAAACGACACCCATGATGCATGTTGTGAGAAAGGTCACGGCCGCCATCTTGGATTTCCAAATCGACCTTATTTTTGACCTTAGCACCCCAAGAAACCAGGAAAACGACACCCATGATGCATATTGTGAGAAAGGTCACGGCCGCCATCTTGGATTCTCAAATCAACCTCATTTTTTACCTTAGCACCCCAAAAAGCCATGAAAACGACACCCATGACGCATATTGTGAGAAAGGTCACGGCCGCCATCTTGGATTCTCAAATTGACCTCATTTTTGACCTTAGCACCCCAAGAAACCAGGAAAACGACACCCATGATGCATATTGTGAGAAAGGTCACGGCCGCCATCTTGGATTCTCAAATTGACCTCATTTTTGACCTTAGCACCCCAAGAAACCATGAAAACGACACCCATGATGCATGTTGTGAAAAAGTCACGTTTTTATGAATTTTGACCTTGACCTTGAGTTCGATTTCATTGACCTTGGCTTCAAGGTCACTGACTTCAGGTGTTTTCTATCATTTTCCTGCATTTTATGAATTTTGACCTTGACCTTGAGTTCAATGTCATTGACCTTGGCGTTAAGGTCACTGGCTTCAGGTGTTTCCCATTATTTTCCTGCGTTTTTATAAATTTTGACCTTGACCTTGAGTTCAAGGTCATTGACCTTGGCGTCAAGGTCAGTTACTTCGAGCGTTCCCCGTCATTTTCCTGCGTTTTCATAAATTTGACCTTGACCCTAGGGTCAAGGTCATTAACCTTAAGGTCGCCCCCCGGTGTTTCCCCACCCTAGTACTCCCACATCCCACCGGATCCCGAAGGCTTGATTAGGCGTTGTTTTTGGGTGAAATTTTTCTAAGTCCCAGACGCCTTAATAATGAGGGTTACATTTTGCCTCCTACCTCAGCGGTCATTGATCTTACAAAAAAAAATCCCGGGAAAAAGTTGTCTCTTTTGATGTCCCCCATACGATAAAACCATAAAAAGAAAGTATTATTAAGTTTGAAAATTTCGTCAAAAAGAAAATTTTTCTAAGTCCCAGACGCCTTAATAATGAGGGTTAGATTTTGCCTCCTATCTCAGCGGTCATTGACCTCACAAAAAAAAATCCCGGGAAAAAGTTGTTTCTTTTGATGTCCCCCATACGATAAAACCATAAAAAGAAAGTATTATTAAGTTTGAAAATTTCATCAAAATTTTTCTAAGTGTTTTTTCCTCAGTGCCCCGTTACGTACACTCCAACCAGACCATCTGACACCTTCATTATTAAATTATTTCAGCACCTGCAATTGTTCAACTTCACGGGTGGTTGTCGCAACTCAAAGCGGTGTCAAGGTAACCCAAATCAATGTTTGACTTTGACGCACAATAGTCGCTATAGCTCGTCATTGCCTCTCGCGCGCCGCCGCCTTCGTCACTAGCATAACTGCTTCGCAGAAGGAGGCGACGGCATCCCATTCAGTCTCGCCCCGGGGCATGGCCTGAACCAGCGCCGGGCGCGAGAGGTCACCGCCGCCGATCGCCTCTACAAGGGCACGGCGATGGCTCGCCCATTCGGGGCACACCTCCACCGTGTGCTCGACCGTATCCTCCAGGCGACCTTTGCTGCAGTGGTGACACCCAGGCGTCGCTTCCGCCGGCACAGGAACCTCCCGAACTGACCGTGACCGGTAAGGACCTGTGTCAAGAGAAACGTGACAGCGCCGTGGCGGTGGTCGGCGCGCAGCACTCAGTCATACCCGATGTCCCACAGGAGCGGCCCCAGAACCGATCCCTGCGGAACACCGCACTAGGATGTAGTGCGGTGTTCCGCTCGTCGACTCCGCTCTCCCTCGTGACCGGGGTAGATGACGGCTCTGTCGTGAGGGTTTGTGAATTCACTTAAGTTGCGCCACAATACATCAACCCTCTCGAGAACTTCGTAAAATATTCTTCGTGCAATTAATATATAATATGGTAAAAAAGCGTGAGGTGCATAGTGCCACTAGTTATAAACATTTAATTGTCAAATAATAATAAAAGTGTCAACTTTTTTGTAATATCTTAATGAGCACCTGAGGTTTCTTTCCAATAATTACTGATTAGGTATCCAAAATTAAATTTATTTTCTACTTTTTAGTTGGATTTTCAATAAAAACGTGATTTTTCATTTTTTTTAAACTATTGAGTACTTATTTTACATTTTTGTTGAATTTTCTATAAAAGCGTGTTTTTAACGAGTTATTGCATTGTCATCGCCAATCATCGGTCTTTGACAAGTGTGCAAAGTTTGAACTAAATGTGATCGTTGAAAGTAGGGCAAAATCGAGTCCAAAAAAGTCGGATAATACAAACATACAGGTGAAACTAATAAAAGCATGATAACAAATAGGGTCAAATATGTTGCCATTTTAGATAGGCATTATTTTGTCAAAATATCTGAGTACCCAAAGAAACGTTGTTTTCAAGTGACGATACTTCGTAATACGAACTGAACCCAACGGAGATCTAACATTTTGATTCCTAGGTATTGAAATTATTAGTTTGATGGCAGCTTTCCTTAGAATACGTCCGTAACAATTTGTTATGGATAAACAATAAGTCGTGAGAAGACACTCCCTCCGCCTCCCGATAGCGGGATCGGCGACGAGTAGGTACCCAATTTATAACCTAACTGTGATCTTTACTTACAATAAACGACAATTTCACTACATTCTACTACGATTATCTACCTCATTGTGGTAGGTACCTAAACAACACTTAATTGATAAGTACCCACATAAAAATATTTCCGTAATAGGTACCGAAATTAAAACTCAAACATAACGACTACTTACTGAACCCTGTGTAATCAACGGTGTTGCAACCATTTTGCAAAAACATTAAATAAGAGGCTTTAATTAATCAACAAATTAGACGAAGGCGGCGGCGCGCGAGAGGCAATGACGAGCCTCTCGCCCCGGACAGGGACCCAGGCGTAGACGTCGAGAGCCGCAAGACGTTTGACATTTTGTGCATGAAGTTTATAATTTTATGAGATGTAGATTAAAGATTTAGTATGTACGGACTCTCTATCGAATTGGATCGTAGATCTGTGAATTGTAATCAAATTGTAATGGTACTTGTAGGGGTAAGATTTTATAAATAAAATTTCTTATTAACACTATTCTTAATCAAACTTTGTTAAGTTTTGTTTTCAACTTTTTAGTTGTATTTTTTACAAAAGCATGGGGTTTACCTTTTATTACTATTATATTTAGAACCAATGTTTATTTTCTACGTAGGGATCTGTTTAACTTAAACAATCATACGGTCTACCGAACAAATTTTTTGGTGTTAGAATGACTGGATTGTTTTGCTATTGTAATATTTACTTAACTTCTCTTCAAATACAAAGCTAAATGGCGTTTTATTAGTTCACAAATACGTGGGACACTCAGAAAGTTTTGAGAAACTAAAAAACTATCTTCTATAGGTAAAATATTTTTATTGTATTTTTACAAAGAACTCTTCAGTAGCCTCTATACAAAGTTTTATGCGTCTGAACCAATTTTCAACACATTTTTTACTGTCCGCCGCAGATACCTCTTTCACGGCCTTCTTGAAGGCTGCTAGCGCGTCTTCCGGCGATGAAAACTGGATCCCTTTCAGC